>JAGPOW010003316.1:139196246-139227212 GCA_030014935.1 Caiman crocodilus
AAACTTGAACAGGGTGCTTTCTACCCCCTCATCCAAGTCGCTGATGAAGATGTTGAACAGTGCGGGCCTGAGGACCGAGCCCTGCGGAACCCCACTGCCTACGTCCTTCCAGGTCGAGAAGGACCCATCCACTACCACCCTCTATGACCCACTGGCAGCTGGCCCAGCTCTGCTGCAGTTCCCATGCCGCAGCCCACATAGCTGTGTGGTCCCTGTCTAGGTCTGGGAGGCATGCAGCCATGGGGCTGCAGGTCCAAGGGGGTGGATACTGTTGCAGGTGGCAGCAGATCCCCACCAGGCAGCAGCCCCCACTGTCAGACAACTACAGTGGATAGTGGGTACAGAGGCCACTCTAAGTTTAGCAGTCTAGCTGGCAAAAGGGGCTAGTGTCCCCAGGTACCAACTGAATGGGCCTCAGATGCTCCCAGCTCACCAGGGCAGCTTTTTATACTGCTAGGGCTAGGACAGCACTGGCCCCAGCTTCTAGCTCCCTTTGGCTGAAGATCTTGGAAGTGCTGGGCAGGGTCAGTTTGCCCCAAGTGACACAATTTGCCCCCCCCGAAAAGTGCATGTTCAGGCATGTGTGCTGAGGCATGAGGGAGAAGAGATTGACGACATATATTTGGACTTCAAAAAAGCCTTTGATCTGATATCCCAGGATTGCCTCTTGGTGAAACTGGCCAATTGTCTCCTTGGGTCCACCACAATCCACTGGCTGGAAAATTGTCTCGGACATGGTCAGACCCAGAGGGTAGTAATTGATGGAAGTCACTCATCATGGTGTCCTGTGACCAGTGGGTTCCCCCAAGGCTCTGTCCTTGGACCCATAATGTTCAACATCTTCATTAATGATGTGGACACTGGAGTCAGAAGTGGACTGGCCAAGTTTGCCGATGACACTAAACTTTGGGGCAAAGCATCCACAGCAGAAGACAGGCGAATGATCCAGGCTGACCTGGACAGGCTCAGCAAATGGGCTGATGAGAATCTGATGGTGTTCAATGCCAATAAATGCAATATTCTTCTCACCTTGGGAAGAAAAACCTGCAGCATCCTTATAGGTTCGGCAGTGCTACGCTGGCTAGCGTTATGGAAGAAAGAGACTTGGGGGTCATCATTGGCCACAAGATGAACATGAGCCTTCAGTGCGATGCTGCAGCTAGTAAAGTGACCAAAACGCTGGCTTGCATCCATAGATGCTTCTCGAGCAAATTCCGGGACGTCATTCTCCTCTTGTACTCGGCCGTGGTGAGGCTGCAGCTGGAGTACAGTGTTCAGTTTTGGGCTCCACAATTCAAAAAGGATGTGGAGAAGCTTGAGAGAGTCCAGAGAAGAGCCACGCTCATGATCAGAGGTAAGGGAAGCAGACCCCACGATAACAGGCTGAGAGCCCTGGGGCTCTTTAGCCTGGAAAAGCGCAGGCTCAGAGGTTCCAAGCCCCCAAGATATGGAACAGCCTGCCACCGGAGGTGGTTCAAGCGCCTATATTGAACACCTTCAAGAGCAAACTGGATGCTTATTTTGCTGGGATCCTATGACCCCAGCTGACTTCCTGCCCTTTGGGCAGGGGGCGGGACTCGATGGTCTTCCAAGGTCCCTTCAAGTCCTAATGTCTATGAAATCTATGAAATCTATGACAATCTCCAGCACAAATTTTTGCCACTGCTATTGGAGTTACTGCAAGCTCACATGCTTGCATATGTGGACAGGCCCTTAGAGTCCCCCTCCTAGGGCTAGATGCCTAATGTTTGTACACAGCAAAATTAAATATGAGTTTCTTAGGTCTCATGTCTGTCTGGATCTCTTAGCGCCTTACCTTTAGTACCCCTTATCTTGAGGGGATCTTGATTTCTCAGGAATTCCTGAGGAACCAGTCCCTCAAGCCTCTGGAGCATCTTCCCAGAGAAGCTGGAAAATATGGGCAGCTCTGGCTGCCCATGCTCTCCTGCCAAAAGGCAAGCAGAAGTCCACAGCAATAAAGTGGCACAACTGATTACTATCTTCATTGTATCCACAAACTTTGGGCATGTGTGGAGCATCAAAGGTCTGGATATCTGCTTTTTCACTTTTGTGCTTCAATAAAAATGTTATGGCAGCCCAAAAGCAAGGAATTTTAACTTCTGTTTCCACCCTTACTGGAATATGGTTGGGACTCTTGTTATCAGTCCAAGAAACCCAAGTCACTAGAAGCTTCCCTAAATAAAAATAAGGGAGGGAAGGAGAGGAAGCAAACAGAAATACTAAACTTCTTTCTGAGAGAAGTGTTCCTGATATTTATGTGACTTTCTCGTAGCACTACAGGGGTTGCTTCTGTCACAGTGTGGGTTGGTTCTCTTACAGTGTGGGTTTACTCATGAGTAAACAGCCCCAGGCAGGCAGAGAGGTGGGAGCAGATATGCTGCCAATGGCAGCAAACTGCTTCTGCTTCCTGAGGCCCTGCAGTGGGCCCTTGCCACCAGTGGGGGAAGCTCTAGGCTCTTCCTGGGTGCTAGCCCAGGGCCTGGCAAGGAGTTGTCTACAGGTGGGGGCTGGGAGATTACATCTTGCCCCTGGAGGCTGCCTGCTGCTGAGGAAGGGATAATGTCTCCCTAACCTGGCAGCAGAGAGCTCCAAGCCCCTTGATCCAGGATTGCAATTGGGGATCAGGTGCAGGAAGATCCTTATCTCCCAGCCCCTGCTTTACTTTCATGATTGGGAAGTGTGGGGCTATGATTGGGGAGTGTGGGGCTATGAGACCGTTATCTCCCAATGCCGGCCACATGACTGCAGAGTTGACACTTGGAGATAAGGATCTCCCAACCCCCTCCTCCCTGTTTGTGATGGGGTGGGGGAGGGCAGGGCTAGGAGCTCCCTGTTCCTGAAGCAGGGCAACATGGTTCCCGCCTGGGCTTCTGTGGTAGAGCCTGCCCCAGCCACAGGCTGCTCCCAGGAACAGGGAACAATCTTTTGCCTCCTAGTGGATAGCTGACAAAGAGCAGATTTGCTCCTGGTCAAGTGTCTACACGAGTGCTACTGCACTGTCATTAATCAAGAGTAAATTTGTTATTTGCATTTTCAGGTAGCAGATTTACTCACAATTAATGAGGTTTACTGCATAGTAAGCATGTGCACATGTAGATAGACATGTGTACTGTGCAATAAACTACATTACTGCTCAGTTAAGCATCTCATGTAGACATGCCCTGTGTGAAACTCCCAAAGGAAATCTTTGTCTCTGCTTCACAGCCCTATGGAGGAACTCCCCTGGTGACCTGCTTCCCCAAGAGCCCACCTGTCCCAATAACTTGTTTGAATCCAGCTTATCTTTTTAGTGGCCCTGTGGCAGTGGTGCAGCAGCCAGGGGATGGCCCCTTTGGGGTTTCAGTAGCTTTATATGAATATGACTCGATAACAGAACCATTTATTTCAATATCTGTATAAGAATTCTTTGCTTATTACTGAATTCCTCTCAGGGGGAATACAGCAGCTGTTTAACAATACTTGGTATCAGATTACAACAGATTAAGGCAAGAAGTGATGAGCCAAAACCTGTCAAATTGAAACTGCAGGGACAAAGTAGGTATGCAAAATAAAAATCCTCAATCAGAGTTTGACGACCCAACAGGGCTAAAACTCCTACTCTTGCAAATAGAACTATAGAATTAAAACACTGTAGATAGAAATGCTAGATAGAAGTATTACTAATTCCTTTGTTCAGGAATTTACTTAGAAATATTGACTGTATAGATACCAGCCAATTTATTAAGTCTGCAGCCCTAGGGAGCAAGGAAATAAAATATATTATGCTGCACTGCTCCATGGCATTAGTGCAAAATGTATATACATGCAAAGTCAGTTTTAAATACATTTTTCTTCTAGGATGAACAGTAAAACTTTGGAGCTACCAAATATTTTAAAAAATCTCATCTTTTTATCTTACTTAAAAAGTAGAACTTTTCTCACATGTAGTTACAGGCATATGAGTTTCAATGAAATACAGTAACATAATAGTCAGTAGAACCACACTGCCTTTCATTAGAATAAGGATCTGATGCACAATGTGAAAAGAGATAGAGAATTGATTACACTGAGGTGTATAGGAGAGAGGTTAAAATGGGTGGAGTTGTAAAGAGGTAGGTTCCAACTGCTAAGACTATGAAAGGACAGAAGGGAGGCTGGCACTATATAGGAGATAGGAAAATAGGAGAAGATCTTCTAGGCAAGCCACAAAGGGTGCTGATTTTGAATGAGATCTGAGAAGTGACTGCGCAAGCAATGAAAATGAGTAAGGGAGTGGATGGGGCAGTTGCGCTGTTTAGTATTTGTGAGTAGGTGCATGGGAACAGTCTGCAAGTGTTGAAGTCCGGGAGAGGTCATGAGAAAGTGTTTGCAGTATTATGGCTTATATGGGGGTAATGTGCATAGATAATATTGTTATGGGGTATAAGATAAACAGAAAATGAAGAATTCAAGGTGAACAGTGACCTCAATGTTAAGCAAATTGGGCAAATATATACAGAACCAAAAAAGTAGAAAACAATGTGATTTCATTGACCCCAAACTGTTTTGAAATATGTACATGATATCCGTATATAATGCTTTCAGCATAATATGTTAGATTCATATAATGGGAAGAGGAGAGGGGTTATATGTAATTATGCAATTAAAAAAAGGATAGACTTGCAAATTGGACAATAGTTGACAATAAAAGGGTGACTGCAGGTAAAACAAATGGATTAAATTGAGTTCAGGCAGGTTAATATGGCAAGTGAAGTCAATATGATACAAAGTGCAAAAAGTTAGCACAGACAGTATTTGTATAAAATGTACTTTTTTACAGAGTACATATAAATTTTAATTTACAACAAGAATTCTCTGGGAATGTGGATCAATTAATTTTCATCAAATGAAAAAACATTCAAAACAAGGTGTTCCCTAAGGCTCACCATACTGCCAGTTGTAAGCAGAATCATTAAAGTTTTTGCCATTCTTGATTAAAATAGAGCGGAAAAGCAAATGCGCAGTTTACTAACTAACACAGACATGTCAGTGTAGAGCCAGCTGCTATTTCTTTATAATCCTGGAAGTATACATAGTTACACAGGTATATAAAGCAATGTTCTATGCATGTAAACATGCACATTACTGTAGACATGAACTCTTATTGATTTCAAAGTTTGTTTAGGATCCTAGAATCAAAGGAAAGTAGGGATGAAAGGGACCTCACAATGTAATCCAGGCCAGCCCCCTTCTCAGGGCAGAATCATCCCTGACACAAACATCCCTGCCAAGTGTCTATCCTGTTTTTGAAATTTTCCAAGGATGGAGATTCCACAAGTTCTCTAGGTATTCTGTTCCAGCCTCACCATCAGAAAATTTCTTGATCAACCTCACCATCAAAAAATTCCTTCTATACTCCAACATATCCTCTCTATAATCAGCCTGGAGGTATTTGAGGACTTTTATAAAGGCCCTCTAAGTCTTGTCCAGACTAAATAACCCTAGTTCTTTTAGTCTTTTCTCATACGACCTGCCTCTCAGGCCTCTGAACATGTTTGTTGTTCTGTGCCGGGCTCTTTCCTAACTATTAGAATCCTTCAAAATGGATGTGTCTACGAGTGCCAATTTAAGGCTCATTAGCCATTTTAAGGCAAAATGAGGGTGTATATCTACACATGCATGCCCTCTAATGCAACTAAAATGGTGATTTTAAGTAAGTTGTGCCTAATAGCACAAAGCACGGTCCAAATAGCTAAAGCACCTTAACACACATGTAGACATGCTAAGGCACATTAATACTGTGTATGTCAACTGACTTGGGATTAACTTTAGTCCCAAATTGATCCTCACACTGCGTTAATGCACCTTAGCATGTGCATGTCTAGATATGCACCTAAAACACCTTAATGTACTTTAATCAAATGCACATTAAACTTAGGCACATATAAAAGCACATGTAGACATGTTCAGTGTTTCCCAAACTAAAGCTGTTCCACCAAGCTCAAGCCAAGCAGACCTTCTTACTCACCAGCACTTACAAGACTCCTCTGTAGGCAGCCACAGCTTTCTCTACTAAGCAGAATTCCCACTTAAAATCCATTATTTTCTGGCTTGTTCATGGGTCCTGTGCTGCTGGTCCTTTCCCATGCTCAAAGTAGCTTTGTGGAAGAATTTTAACTAGATTATATGAAAGCCAGGACATTTCAAATGTTCTGAAAAGCATGACAAGAATCATTCCAGGCTGTGTTTGAACTTCCAAGTTTCATCTCTTGTGAATTGTTAGCATTATAAATTGGTGATCAAAATAACAATTGGTGTGTATTTTAACTAAAAAATATGTTATCCCATATAGTTCAATGTTTTAAAAAAATATCACATTGGCAGTAGTATCAAAAGGAAATCCTTTGAATAATTTGGTGTTCCCAAATAAACAAATCAAAATGCCAGGTATTTATTTTCAGTCTGCTTGACTATATGTTTGTCTGCTACCTTTTCCACAGCTACTGAAGCACTTAGTTACTCACAGGCTGGGAAGCGCTCCATAGTAAAAGCAGGTGATACCCAGGAAATGTGGTAGGGAGGCAGGCATTGTTCGCAGATAGAAATATGAAGAGAAAAGGGTCTGAGAGTAAGTGGGAATGGAAGTGAAAGGTAGCAGAATTAATTGGCTGGGAGAAAAAGTAGAGCCATGGAGTGACATAGGTCAGGGTTTACACTGTGTAACTATTGACAAAAGAGCAGGGCATGAGAACAGGGGTGCTAGAAAGCTCTGTGTATATGAACATGTGCATATGAGTACTCATGTGTGTATCTGAGAGAGAGAGAACAAGTAAGTGAGCAAACAAGTTAAAAACACTTTGATTTTATGCTTTGGAGCCTGTTGGCATATGGAGTGCCCTGGTAGCAACCTCTGGTTGGTAAGTGCTGAAGCTTAATGGGAACTACTGAAACAAGAGCTTTCCATTCATTATCATACACATTTCCGCACTACAGACAAAAAATATTGGCTAAAGTGCCCATTAAATATTTGAGCTTTACAGACAGAAAAAAAAGCACCAATAAAAATTCCTGAGAACAACCTTGTGCTCCTTCTTTTACAAAAGAAAAAAAAAACATCTGCTGAGTAGATAAATTAGAAGATGGGGCACCATGGGCTAGAGTTTAACTAAAACTACTGATCTGTACAAATTACACTAGTTTGACAATAGGGATCCATCAAAGTCCAATAGCACAATACCAAAAAAAATAATAATATTTTTTCTCTTTCTACTTCTTTTCCTTTATCTCTCCTCCTCCTGTTTCTGTTGCTGTTTTTTTTTTTTTTAATTTATTTTTTTCCTTTTTCTCGCTCTCTCCTTTTTTATGGCAGTGGTAACAAGGTCATTTCTGGCCTTCACCCAGTCAGCCTTTTTTGGTACGATTAATTCTAGAACTGAACAAACCTTGTGTTCTAAATGAGATGAATCCACCAGGGGCCATTTGTAGAAGATGACGATGAACCCTCCACTACTAATTCACCTTTGTAGGGCTCATTTTTATATGTTGCTAGTTTCCTTGTGGTGGTCTCTTTCCATTAGCTTATTCCAATAGTGCTTTCAGTGGTGGGAATGTTCCCTTATTTCACATGCTTATGCATAGAGGGAATGTGTCTGCTTCCTGACCCTTCCAGAAAGGGTTTTTAGATTTGAGTTGCAGTGGCAGCAAACAAGATATGGGAGTGGACAGCCACTCAGAAGAATTTGAGGAATGACAACTAGACCACAGTGGTGACTGTAAGGGATCATCCAATCAACAGTGATACCATAAAGGTACTGAAGGTAAAGCTGGGGCATATTCAAGGGAATAGTTTTTTTTGGCAGCATGGCCAAATCCCCCAAAAGACATTAGCATCTACATCTGAGTGAGAAATGTGTAAAATTCATGCCTTATTTTTAAGCACCTAAAAATTCAGAGGTGACTATTTTTCAACTGTAACACTCCTGCTTCCTGCTTGGCTGACCAAAATATGTAGGCACCTAAAGCTTTATGGGATTAAAAAAACAGGTACTTTTGTCTGAGTATTAGAAGGGCCCAAGCTGGTAGACACACACAGGCTACTTCCAATATGTCCTGATAGCACCGAACCCACCACCGGTTGTCACTCGTATGTGGAAAGATAGTTAGTAATAGTGGTACATACTTTTTATATAGCAATACAGTGGTTAGGGCATTCATCCATGACTTAGAAAATCAGAGTTCTAAACTCTTTTTACCAACTCACATCCCCTTTTCCCCAGGCCATTAAACAATAATGCAAAAGCCGTGAAGGCAGAAAGAGGAAAAGTGATATGGAGTAGCTTTCCCAGTCAATGTGGAGGTCACTCTCTTGGGAGTGGAAACATCTGGTGCTGCCAGCATTCTCTCTGATCCTTCAGCAATAGTCATTTAATGTAGAATTCAAGAAGGGTCTTGGCAGCTCATACCAGAATCCAGGTTCCCTACTCCTGTTGGAAGACAAGTGATCTAGCCAGGAAACTGTTAACATTGAGGCCAGCCAGAAGTATTTTAGGAGGAAAGAGTAAATCTATCCCTTGTAGATGAAGTTCTAAGGCATCTAAGTTTAGATGTGTATTTCAGATTGTGAAATTAATGGAGCCAGATTCTATTCTCCTTATTAGGCATGAAAGTAGAGTTAGGCCTTGTTACATGTTTCACTTTGAGCTACACGTTGAGCTGTTGACTGGTGTTGAGCTGTTGACTGGTGTTGACTAGCTTGAGCTTGGAGCAGTCACACCTTAAAGCTAAAAAACTTCTTTGACTCTGCCATGCACACAGCTGTGACTTGCCACTAGAGGTCTGACAAGCAAGGGCCTGACTAGGAGCTAAAGCTGTGACTTGCCACTACATCAACTTGTGAGCCAGGGCAGGCTTCTATCCCTCTTTTAGGTGAGGGTGTGTGAGAAATGTGTTGAGTATAGAAACATGAAATTTGGAGGCAGAAATTTAATAGGATGGGGATAGGTAATGAAATGGGAGGTGGAATGGAAATGGGAGATGGGTGGTGAAATGAAGAAAGTCACCCACTAAAGGATAAAATAGAAAGTAGTAAAAAAATCCGTAAAAAGAAATGGAGAGGAAATAAATTAAAGAAGGTTTCATGCTTTAATAAATTGGGATTGAGATAGGGATTGGGAATGGGATATGGGGAATGTTAGTTGTGCTTCCAAGGCAGGCTGAGAAAAGTGAGGTAAGACAATTTTGGGTGAGTCCTCACCCAGGGAAGGAAGGCCCAACTCAAGGGAACCTGATCTGGCCTCCTTTCTTGCTCACCCTCACCCCTCCTAAACTCCAGTTTCAGACCTGTCTATGTCCTGTGATCAGGCTAGCCAGCATGCACCCTGATGCTGTTTGCTTGGGGTTGTACCCCCGGGCAGGTGGGAAGGTCCCACACCTTCAGGAGGAGGGACTCAGCTTGGTGACAGAACCCCAGGCAGTACAGTTCTTGGGGTGATACATTTGTCCACATGGAACAGAACCACACAGAGGGGACACTGCATCCTGGGGTACTGGAGAACCGAAACTTGGGAGGTTCATCTGTGAGTCATGGCTACTCATTAATGGAACAACTGGATAACATGGATAAGAGGTAAACCTGTCCTGGAGTGGCATAACTTTAAGTCATCTAAAGTGTTCTTAGAACTATATTCAGGTGTTCATGTGTGAACTATCCAGGGGTTAAGAGCTCCAGTGCCTAAAAGTAATCTGTAACAAGGTCCTAAGTGGGATTCTATTCCACTCTACTAAATTCTACAAAAACAGTATCAACTAGATTGGTAACAAACTGTCATTTCACTCTTAACTGAGTCACAAAATAGCAGACAGGAGAATAAAAATCCATCCACAGTTTACAGAGTCTATGTCCACCTAGACGCCTAGTAGGTAGGATTTGTCTCAGTGTCCCTAACTGCATCTTAAATCTGCTGGGATTTCAGACTTATGCCCCTCTTTTGCACTTAACTATCTTTGGCAGCTGTCTGCTTAGTACATTTAATGGTGTAAATACTAATCTTAGGTGCTAAATTCTCTAAAATCAATCTAAGTGCTTAATTTATCTTCATGTAGTCCATGAGAAAGCTCATTATTGTACCTGGGTTTATGAACCTAAGGGCTTGGGAGTATGAATACTTTTATACTGGATATAATTACGCTGATTGTATATATGCGAGTTGGTAGGCCTGTGATGGCCAGAGCCAGAGGAATTAATAAACAACAAATATGTGCTTCTCAGAGGCATTTGGTATTTTGCCTACACAGGTAATTTTAATTAATATAAAGCTTGTAAGTTTGTAACCCACAAATGTAACTTGTCTGTCATAAGTTTAACCAAAATTATAAAATTAACTGATCGTGGAACTGACTGTGCCCCATAGGCAAAGCTGTAGATGCAAGATTAGCTAACTTAACAGTTTCTGCTCAAGGTTCAGCTTTAACGATAAAAAACTGGATCCAGCTGCTTGGCACACCCAACACATTCCAGGAAAGCACATCCCAAGAAAGCATATTCAAATGAAACCTAAAAAGAGTTGCAGCTTAGGTGGAGCAATGTCAATTTCAAACCTAAAGGTGGTGCATTGTAATTTGCTTATTGGATAAATCAAAGTTTGGGTAATAATCTTTCTGATAATTTTTAGCACCTTTCAATCCCATAGGGTAACGGCTATAGGACAACATTGTGAGTGGCTCTAAAGCCAACAGATTAGCATAAGACTAGGTATAAAAAGCACGTGCATCAGGTAGCCAGTAGGAAGGAGGGAACAGAATGGTAATTTCTGTTCCAAGCCCAGACCCCGGACTCCTGGTGTGAGCGAGGATCGGATCCTGATCAGAGGATCTTCCCCGGTAATCCCTCTGACAGCGTCAATTGGAGACACCTGACTTCACTGGAATCACTTGACATGTACCAGGCATTGAGGGACTATCGATAAGTTGGCAACCCATGTCTGTCTATCTGTTGTTTTGAATAGCCCAGTGGCTAATACCCTCACAGTGCCCAGTTGGCCTATGACAAAATTGATCTATCTATTGTTATTATCTGTTATTTACCCTTGGCTCTTTAATATATCTGTTTATTGTATTTATCTTTCTGTTAACTGTTGTGTATGTGTGAGCTATAATAAATTTGCCTTTACTTCATTCCCAACTTTGCCTCCTCAATCTGAAACTGAATCAAACAGCCCAGTTGGCCTGTGATAAAATTGATACACTCATAGTGCCCAGCTGGCCTGTGACAAGGCCAGAGGTTTGGCTTTTGAAAAAACAAAATCTGGTTCATCTTCAGAAGAATTTTTTTTTTCAGAGTTATGTTTGACTGATTGACCAAGTTATTGGCTGAGCTATAGTAGTTTACTGAGCTCTGGAAATGCAGAACTAACCTAAAACTGCCTTACCTATCCACTTAAGGATTCCTTTCTGATTTAGAGAAAAAGGTGAGCCCAGTATGAGGGAAAATACTGTATTTTCTCACATTTTGCTACAAAATCAGTGCGCTACAACTTGGTGTGCATGTTTGAAGCAGTAAAGATGTTTTTTTGCTGGAAATGAAGCAAGCCCAGAGACACTGTGTATCTCATGCAGCTGCCAAGATGTCTACCAAGATAACATAGTCCTGTGTTAACCCTCTCACTTATATTTAACTCTTTACATTAAAGTACTAAAAGTTTTGATACTGCTTTTGCAGGAGTCTGGGGCCTAATCTTGTGTGGTATAGTTAAATGTTCTGGGAAACATAGAGGGTCCAGGATATGTGTCATCATAGAAGACAGTCTGGTTGAAGCAGCTGGCACCAGGAACTTTATGAACAATTTGCCAGTAGTGGCAACTGAACCTTCCAAAAGCAACCCCTGGCTAGAAAACAAAATTGATGATAAGCAAGATATTGTTGGCAATGATATCACTTCTGGCTTCTTATGCAGCTGTTGGAAAACAAATCATAAAACTGTGGCAGCATTTCTATGCAGATGAAAACAGAAGATGCATCTGTGCCAATCCATGACCAATCAGTGCAAAAGAACTCTTACTTCTTCTGCTCTTTATCACTCTTTAATCAGAAAAGATAACTAGATGTATAATAGTCCCAATCCTACTCCCCATGAAGCCAACCTCAAACCTCCTTTTGGGCACATCCAGACGAGCATGCACATAGGTCATGCCCCATCTCAAACCCCTTTGAGACGGGGCAACAGACACGTATGGGGATGAAAAATCTTCCCCCCACTGCAAGTTTCTAGCACAGGGATAAATTAGACCCCTGATCCAGGGGTCTAAAAAAATCAAAGTTTAAAATAACGGAGCAGAACATGCTCCCAGACCATGCCCTGAAGCAACCGGAGGCTGGATCATCCATGGAAGTGCTTTGGCTGCTAGATCATCTCTGTAGTTAACCCCTTGCCCTGGTGCTGAAACATGAGGCTGGCCAGGCTGTATGTTCAGCACCAGGGCTCTAGTGCTGGTGCATAAGGAGTCAGGGGAGCTGGAGAAGTGGGGAGGAGACTATGGAGGAGAGGGAACTCAATGGTTTTGCTCATTTACCCAGTACCCCTGACCCCTTCCCTGTCCGGCCCCAGCCCCCTTAGCCCCCCAACTCCCCGATCCCCCTCACACCATAGTTAAAAAAAAACAACCCCCCAGCACTTACTGTGGGGCCATCTGGCCAACTGGGTTTCCACCCAAACAGTGTGGGGCAGGGTGACAGCCCAGGTAGCCCCATCCCAGGCCTTGCTGTCCCCCACCACTGTCCTGCGCTGCCTGGGGGACTCTGTCAGAAGGTCCTGGAGCTCCCCCCCCCGCATCCCTACTTGTAAGGCAAGCAGAGGCTTTTTTCCCCCTTCTGTATATATATATATTTAATGACGATGCCTGGGGTTGTGGGGGTAGCCATGGGGCCCTTGGAGAGCAAGTTGTGGGGGTGAATTTGGGTGGGGCGGCCATTGGAGGGGTCTGGGGGAGATGGCTGGGTTTGTCAGCCATTGGGGGGCTGTAACAGCTGGTGGAGGATGGGGTCAGGTGGGGCAGCAATCAGGGGGCTATGGTGGGGAATGTGTGCAGGGGAGGTGGTAGACCCCATTGGGGCCATTTGATCCCTGCTGGGGGGTTGTACCCATTGTGTGGGAGGCAAACCGCCTGTTGGGGGGTCATATCCCCTGTGTGAGGGCCACCCCCCAGTGGGAGGGCAGCATAATATGTATTCATGAATTCATGAAACATGTACTTAGAGTTCACTTTATTATTATGATAAGAAACTTGCTTTAACAATGTAGATATATCAATAAAACATTGCCCAACTAATCACTGTCTCTGTCTCATTCTCGCTCTCTCTCTTTGTAGTGGTCTTTTGTTTTACTTGTGGAGAAACATGGATTTGGAGGTATTTTGCAGAGTGACTTTGGGATTTGTTTTATCAGGGATTTTTCAGTTTTCCAATAGGGAACACCAGAATTCCTGCTAGGGAGGCCAATGGCAGGACCCTGCTTGATCAGAGCTAGCACCAGGGACCCAGCTGGCTGTGGGTGACCTCCTGGCCAAATGGGGCCAGGAGGACATGCTTTGAAAGATCAAAGCAGGCCACCACATCTGAAATATCTGGGCGAGAGCTGCCCAGATGGCTGAGCAGAGGGCACATACGGCAGTAGTGCTGCACAGAGGCCAACCCTGCAACCACAGTGCTCGGTGCTCGGTGCACAGTGCTGACCCAGAGGAGCAGATGCATCATCCTGGTCTGTCAGGTGCACAAGGGGTCAGACACAGGCAGACCGACTGCCAGACTGCTGCACTGGGTAAAGGGTGCAGGAAACTCTCACAGCTGCTTCAGCAGTCCAGTTGGCACTAGGGGTAGTGACCCAGGTATGAGTTGGCTGGGCTCCAGAAGCTCCAGAGAGTGAGTAGCCCTGAGCTACTTGCCAGGGTGGTCTTTTATCCTGCTGGGGCCAGGACAGAGCAGCTTTTTATACTGCTGGGGACAGCATAGCTGGTGGCCCCGGTCTCTAGCTCCCCCTGGCTGCAGATTCGAGAGGAGCCAGGCAGGGTTATTTTGCCCCAAGTAACACAATTTGCTCCACAACAAAGTGCATGTCTGAGCAAAAATTTGCACCACTTCTATTTGTGCTGCTGCAAGCGCGCATCCTTGCATGCGTGGATTGGAGGGTTGAGAGGCTGGGGGGCTGGGGCTGGCCAGGGCAGAGGTTGGGGTTCTTGGGGGAGCTGGCAGGGGGAGGGGCATGCCCTGGCAGGGGGAGGGGATCTCAGTGGGTGGGTGGAGGAGCCATCCTCGCCAGGGGTCGGGGGTCTCAGGGGGATGGGCGTGGGTAGAGGCCGGCCCCAGCAGGGGTCAAGGGGCTGGGGGAGTGGGTGGTCATCAGGGATCCCCCCATGGTCCCCTCCTCTCCCCTCTCCTCCAGCCTCCCCAGCCCCTTACTCATAAGCACTGGAGCCCTGGTGCTGAAACAGGTGGCCTCGCCAGCTGCATGTTTCAGCACCAGGGCAGGGGGACAACCATAGAAATGCTGTGGCAGCCAGAGGACCCAGCCTCCAATTGCTTTGCTTTTTTAAGCTTTGATTTTTTTAGACCCCTGGACTGTTTTTTTCATTCCTACACATGCCGGTTGCCCTGCCTCAAAGGGGTTTGATGTGGGGCAAAAGGCATATGCATGCTCAAGTGCATGCACCCTTTGAGTCCAAAGGGAACAGAAACAAGCCTATTTGAAATTATTTTCTCTCTCATATGTACCAGATACTTTATTTTTTTGTGAGCTATTTTTTTCCTTACATGCAATACTTTGCTTCTCAATATTCTACAGTGTCATCAGTACAACACAGGGTGTGAAAAGAGGGCATAGCTGCCTTTTATTTTTAGGAGCTGATAACATGCTCCTCCAAGGTAATGGAGCTCCATGAGGTGGGCTCTTGCATATTACTCTTTTTCCTAATTAAATTGAATGTGATAGTGAGAGCCGGTTGACATTGTTAAAGTAAATGATCCAATGCTATAGTAATGAAGACACATCCAGAATGAAGTTTATTGTTTTAATTTTAATCTTGAGTAACCTGAACACTATTGAGTAGGTTGTTCCAAATGTCCTGCAGTGTATTTCCCTATGAACTAAATTCCAGCATGATTCATACACAACCATTTCTTACAAATTGATTTATGAGTGGAAATGGCTTATTTATATGCATTGTGAATTCATATTAAGCATTTACTACTTTTTCTTTTCACTTGTCTGTCATAAGCAATAATTCCCTGAAGGAGAAAAAAAAGAAAGTTATTGGAGGGTGTTTCACTCATGCCCTGTCCATGTGCATGGCATGCCTTTTTATTAAATATGCATTCCTAAATGCTTAGTTGGATTTTTTTTCTTTGAGGCTGAAAGTGTTTGCCAGGAAACACATCAAGATTTTATGAAAATTAGTCTTTATAAAACCTTGAGAAATTAAATTAGTCATTTGGACTGAGGATAAGCATCATTCAAAATAAAATAGATGTTTGTGTTTACCTGTTTATTACATCGTGTGTTTTATTTTTTTACACTTACTGGACATGAGTCCTGCTTCTGTAAACTCTCACAGATGTACCTGGACTGAAACAGAATTAATATGAATTACATTGATCTAACAGGGTAGTGAATCTGGCCCAGTACTCCGTCCAATATTAACCAACTATTTAATAACAGACACTATGGCTGGTATCCTACATTTCTGCAGCAGGGCAGACTCATTATGCACTGTTGCTTAACAACTGTTGCTTAACAACGAATGATGGTAATCCTGACTCTTCCATCACACAGCCCTAAAGAACATCAGTAAGGATGGAGGAAATTAAAGTATGTGAGGTAGAGATTATAAACATCCTCTCACTTCAGCCATATATTTCCATCTCAAAAACACTCACCCTTCTTACCTTTGACTGTAAGGGCCAAGTGCCTTATGGGGGCTAGACAAATGAGACTAAATGTAAATAATAACCATTACCTCTCGACTCCAGCTTCCAGCACTGCTCTCCATTTCTTCCTATTACTTTTCCTCTTTATTCATTAACTTGCTTACTATTACTGTAATTATTTATTGTACCAGGAAGGTTTTATCATATTAGTTAAAGATTATTGTGAATCTGTTAGTCAGTAAGGATATCAATAACAAAGAATAAAGGAAAGCAACAAGTCAAACAGAAAGCATGGCGTCAGACTTTATTATGCATATTTGCAGCAGTTCTTCAATTATTTCAAAACTGACAGAGTTGTCAGGGTTTCAATAATTCTTCCTGCAGCTGTGCTCTTCTTTAATTTTTGCTCTTCATTTAAGAAATAACATCTCAATCTAAATTAAACATTATGAACTCACAATTTAGCCATTTCAATAGGAAGGGAAAGTTGAAAGCTGGCTCAGTCATGAGTAAGCACAATGGAAAGCTGCAGACTACAACTACAATTTAAGACTAATGGAAGGAAAAGTGTTCAGAGAAACAGAAAAGATGTAGGGAACCCTGGGGAAAAATATTAAACTAACATTTAAACTTGTAAAAAGTTTTGCTGGGTTATGTCCACCCATCTTTCAAAGCGATGAACTTAGTGTTTGTTCCTGGCTGGGCCATGAATTTCCTATAACTCCACAGGCATAAAACTGAGACACCTAAAATGACTAGCTTTAATCTCTCTCTATACCATTTTCCTGTAAGTGTTGGTGACCATAATTCTTCCCTAATTCATAGGGATTGTTGCTTAATTCATGATTATGAAATTCTGAGAGATGATGGTATAAACTCCATATGAGAACGATGCTGCAGTTCTTAGCATTAGCTGATCTCTATATAGATCCTTATGATTCTTGAGGCTGTAATTATTTTTTTAGGGGACATAGAAGAGTCTAGTATATTACAGACCAAAGGTACGCTAGATGATTGGGGATCATCCTGGAAACAATGTTATTTATCTTTACCTAAATTCAAAGGGCATGTCCAGATGAGCCTGCACATGCTTCTTGCAACATCTCAAACCCCTTTGAGAGGCTGTAAGAGGCTCATGGAGGAACAAGAAAATGTTCTGCATGCTGCAAGTTTGTAGCACAGGGTCAAAATTAGACCTCTGGATATCCAGAGATCAGAAAACCCCACAGAAAAAAAAAATGGGGCAGGGCACGGTCACAGACTATACCCTGAGGCAACCAGAGGCTGGGTCCTTCATAGAAAGACTCTGGCTACCAGAGCATCTCCATGATTAGTCCTCACCTTGGTGCTAAAGCACACTGCCTGCCCATGCATGCCAGCAGAAAGCTGGACCCAGGCTCCACTACTGGTATGTAAGGGGTTGGGGAGCTGGAGGAGGGGCCTCCACCGGCCCTACCTGCTCCCCCAGCCCCCTGATCCCTTCCCCACTGGACCTCATCCCCCACCTGCCTCCCAAGCCCTCCCAATCCCTGCCCTGCCCCTGCCCTGCCATCCCTTCCCTGCCTGGCCCCATCCACAGCAGCCCCATCCCAGGCCCTGCTGCCCCCTGCTGCCCTGTGCTTCCTGGGGGCTCTTTTCAGGAGGCTCCAGAACTCTCACAGCCCCTGCTTGGTGATTAAAGGCTTTTTTTTTTAAGTGCCAGAAGCTAGGGTTGTGGGGCAGCCATGGGGGGCTGGTGGTGCAAGTGGGAGATGGGGCCAGATGGGCAGCCACTGAGGGGTTTGGGGGACTGAAAGGGTTGGGCTGGGTGGGGCCACCATCGGGGGGGCTGCACTAGCCAGTGGGGAATGGGGCAAGTGGGGCAGCAAATCCAGGGGGCTGAGGGACATAGTGGGGGTGAGGTGGGGTATGTGGCCCCTGCAGGGGAGGTAGCCCCTGAGGAGAAGCCAGAGCCACTGAGTGGGGGCTGTGGCCCCCGTTGGGGGGCTGTAACCCCTCAGGGGAGGGGCTGTAGCCCCTGTAGGAGGCAGCAAAATATATATTAATGTATTCATGAATTGAACATAGCACACATGTATTTAGAGTTCACTTTAGTATTATGATAGCAACACTGGTAGTTTTCAAATTGCTTTAACACTGTAGATATATCAAGAAAACATTGCTCAACTGATTGCCGTCTCTCTGTCGCACTCTCTCTCTCTTTTTATAGTGGTCTTTTGTTTTAGTTGTGGAGGAACATGGATTTTGGGGTATTTTACAGAGTGACTTTGGGATTTTTTTATCAGAGATTTTTCAGTTTTCCAATACAGAACACCAGAATTCCTGCTAGGAAGGCCAGTGGCAGGACCCTGCCTGCTCAGAGATGGCACTTTGGACCCAGCTGGCTGTGACTGACCTCCTGGCCAACTGGGGCCAGGAGGACATGCTTTCATAGTTCAGAGCAGGCCACCACAGCCGGAACATCTTCCACGTGATAGCTGCCAGATGGTTGGGCAGGGGGCACATGTGGCAGTAGTGCTGCACAGAGGCCAACTCTGCAGCCACAGCCCACTGGCAGCTGGTCCAGCAGGGCAGATGCTTCTACTGCCTGTACAGTCCCCATCTGGGTCTGGCAGGTGTGCAGCAGGTCACAGCAACCAGACAGCAGCCCTCACCCCATTGCCATACTGGTGCAGTGGGTAAAGGAACTCTCAGGGCTGGGAACTCTCAGGGCTGCTTCAGGAGTTAGAGCTTGGGGCACTGGAACATTTATATTCATTGTAAATTCATATTAAGCATTTACTACTTTTTCTTACCGGTTTTATATAAGCAATAATTCCCAGAAGAAGAAAAAAACAAGTTGTTGGAGGATGTTTCACTTATGCATCTACAAGGGGTAGTGTCCCCAGGTACCAATTGACTGGGCCCCAGAAGCTCCTGAGAGCTAGTAGCCCTGAGCTACTTGCCAGAGCAGCTTTTTATACTGCTGGGGCTAGGACAGGGCAGCTTCTTATACTGCTGGGAACAGCACAGTTTCTGGTCCTGGGCTCTAGCTCCCCTTGGCTGCAGATCTGGGAGGAGCCAGGCAGAATTATTTTGCCCCAAGTGACACAATTTGCTCCACAAGAAAGTGCATGTCTGAGCATGTGTGCTGAGGCAAAAAGCCACATCTCAAATTTGCACCACTTCTATTTGAGCTGCTCCAAGTGTACATGCTTGCATGCATGGACATGCCCAAAGAGAGGAAACAGAATCATGGCTTTAAAAAGTAGTATTTGTAACAATGCATGGGATTATTAACAAACTAATTCTTAGGGCTTTGACATTGCCTTTAAATATTTCACAACAAGGCTTTCCTTTATGCTGAATGACCCTTTTCAGAGAGCTTTATTGTCCCTTTTTTCCCTTTTGGGCACTATACCACACCCCCTTGGGTCGTCACAGTACAACCTTGTAGAATATCTTCCAGGACCTTGCATTTATCTCAATATATTAATTTTAAAAGTAAAGTATCAGAAGTTTTGCAAAATAATCTATAATCGTCTCATTAGGTGATACTTTTTCAGGGGCTTCTTGTGGAACTCTTGAAATGGCATTGGCCTATTTTTGCATCTATGTTTTTAGATCTTTAGATTGCTCCTGCTCTTCACATTAAAAAAGTCTTGTATTAAAGATATGATCCAAAGCTATTCAAGTGAGTGGCAGCTTTGGATCAGGGTAGGAGCGTGATCTGAACTCACTGAATCAAACTGTAAGGGACTAGATACAAATGGATTATTTTGCATCCAACTCATAATTTTCTTCAAAAAGGTAATCTCCTTTTCATTCACAGTACACTGATTTGGTTGATATATTCTTTATCTCATATATTATTTATTGTTCTGTTAGATTTGATACCTGTCTTATTCCAAGGTATACTGAAGCAACTTGAACATTGTATAATGGATAGAAAACATTTACTCTTTCTAAAATTATTTTTATTTTGCAAATTAAGCCTATAATTAGAGTTAAGACAATACTGAAATCTTTTGATGATACATTCCAGAAAGTTTTTGTCTATCAACTTCATTCAATAACAGTCTTCAAAATGTGTTAGATCAAAAACTGGCCTAGGTCTGAAATACCTTTTATACTGGCTCAGTAACACCCTAACTTAACTGACACAATTTGTGGAAATCCAAAACTCTCCAGTTCACCTTTCCTAGAATAAATACATAGGGATGGGATAAATATATAGGATTTTGGTTAAACTTCTGAGCAATTAAATGAACCTGGATCCTTTACAGTCATGGTTTTGCAAAGCAAAACACTATTGGCAGGGTATAGGATAGAGAGAGATAGTTAACCATGTTAGCCTGAAGCCAGGCAGAAGGCAGGGTAAATTCACACTTTATAAGTTAATTAAATTAGAGATGTATGGTATAAGGTTTTATAAGTGGTAGGCTTACTTCATCAGATGCTATAAAGGAGATCTGTTGAAGACAAGATAAACAAACACAACCTGGCTTTCTGACCCAGGCATTTCTACACCTATGCTAAATGACAGGCTGAGGTCTTAGTTTCCTATGGCATTATTAAATCATTTATTATTTTCTTTCCTGATTTATGACACATCCAGGACCTATGATGGAGTGATAGCTTTCTTGTGAACAGCCTTGTATATTAGGGCTGTGTGAAACAGCACCATTTCATTTCGACTTCCATTTTGCCATTTCAATGGAACAGTGTTTTGTTTCAATTTTTGTTTAGGTTTGAAAGCACCGTTCTGTTTCATTTTGTTCCATTGAAACTGTTTCACTGTTTCAACGCTCTTTCAATGTTTTGCCCATAGGCTGTAATGAGGAAACATGAAACTGCCTATAACTTTGTGATTTCTTGCCTTATTTAGATGAAACGTGCCAAAATGATAATCCCTTCTGAGGCCAGGAAATCTGCCAAGTTTCAAGGAGTTAGGTGCAGGAGTTTCTGGGAAACTGCACCTCAAAATCTTGAAAGCAAAACTCATGTCACCTGTGGGCACATCCAGATGAGCACACACATGCTTGTCGCCCTACCTCAAACCCCTTTGTAGCAGGGCAACAGGCATGCAGGAATGAAAAAATGTTCCCTGCACTGCAAGTTTGTAGCATGGGGAAAAAATTAGACCCTTGGATATCCAAGGGTCTAAAAAAACACTCCAAAATAGAGCAGGTCAAGGCACAGTTCAACACCATGCCTGAAGCCAGTCCTCCAAAAGAGACACTCTGGTTTTGGCCAGAGTCTCTTTTGTGTTCCTGCTGCCCCCAGTGCTGTCCAAGATAAGTTGGGGGGGGTCATAGGTGTCTGGGGGGGGTGGCAGAGGGATGTGGGGGGCAGTTGAACAGTGGCAGGGAGGATGTCCTTGAGGCTGTTGAGGGGATGAGGACCTGGCCCTGAAGCTCACTAGTCTGGCTTTGCACTGGAGCGGGTTGCACAGCTCTGGGAGGTGCATACAGGAGTAGCGCCTCCTGGAGCCTTGTGACCCACTCCAGTGCAAGCTTGGACTAGCAATCCACATGGGG
Organism: Caiman crocodilus; assembly: GCA_030014935.1. Classification (NCBI taxonomy): domain Eukaryota; kingdom Metazoa; phylum Chordata; order Crocodylia; family Alligatoridae; genus Caiman; species Caiman crocodilus. The sequence goes on from JAGPOW010003316.1 coordinate 139,217,658, forward strand.
CTGGTCCAGGTCCTCCCCCCACTGCAGGCACAGGGGGCAGAGGTGGGAGCCAGCCCTGGGGCCTGGCCCATGCTGACAGGAGCTGGCATGGCATGCAGTTCCTATGTCCCGTGCCGGGTCCTACTGCTGTGGTCCTCCAGGGGGGAGCTGGGACCCTGGGCAGGGAGGCCTCCAGGGTGCCTGGGACCCTGGGCAGGGGGGCTGGGACCCTGTGGGGGATAGGAGCTGGGACCCTCCAGGGGGGGAGCTGGGACCCTAGGCAGGGGGCATTCCATGTGCTGTGGGGGGGTGCACGCCTCCTGAGCAGCCCCCACATAAGGTCCCCCACACCCACAGTGCCCCCAGCAATTGCCCCACTCCTACCCACAGACCAACCCACATCCCTCCACATCCACCCACCCACCTTCCAACACACCCCTTATCACTTCCTTTCTACAAACACCGCATCCCCGCATCACAAACCCATCATGTATGAAGAAAACCAAAAGCACAGATCAACACATATAGGTATTTAGAATGATTTTTTTTCAAGATGATAGAGATACTGGTAGGCTTCCAAATTGCTTTAACATTGTAAATATACCAATAAAGCATTAACCAACTTATCACTGTCTCTCTCTAGATATGTGTGTGTGTGTGTGTGTGTGTGTGTGTGTGTGTGTGTAGAGTGGGTTTTTTTGTTTTAAATGTGGAAGAACATGGATTTGGGGGTATTTTAAAGAATGGATTTGGGATGCTGCTGCAGCAGTCCAGCTGGCACAAGGAGTAGTGTCCCCAGGTACGAATTGGTTGGGTCCCAGAAGCTCCAGAGAGTGAATATCCCTGAGCTGCTTGCCAGGGCAGCTTTTTAGATGGGGTCAGGACAAGGCAGCTTTTTATATTGCTGGGGACAGCACAGGTTCTGGTCCCAGGCTTTAGCTCCCCCAGCTGCAGATCTGGGAGGAGCCAAGCAGAGTTATTTTGCCCCAAGTGGCACAATTTGCTCCACACCAAAGTGCATCTCCAAGCACTTGCACTGAAGCAAAAAGCCGTGGCTCAAATTTTCACCTTTTTTATTTGAGCTGCTGCAAATGCATGTGCTTGCATGTGTGGGCATGCCCTGTGTGAGTTAAGGTACAGTGGGGTGAAAACTTCAGGCATGTTAGCCCCTGATGAGGCCACAAAGCCTGCCAGGTTTCAAGGTGACAGGTACAGGGGTTTCTAGGATACTTCACCTCAAGCTGCTGACAAGCAAAACTTGTGTCATGAATGTGTGTTAAGGTGCAGGGGGGTGAAAACTGCAGGCATGGTAACTCCAGCTGAGATCAATAAGCCTGCCAAGTTTCAAAGAGAATGGTCCAGGGTTTTCTGGGAAACTGTACCTCAGACTGATGACAAGCAAAACTCATGACATGTATGACTTTGTGTGGCTTAAGACACAGTGGGGTGTAAACTGCAGGCATGGTAGCCCCTGCTGAGGTCATGAAGCCTGCCAGGTTTCAAGGAGGTATGTGTAGGGGGTCCTGGGAAACTGCACCTCAAACAGTTCAGAGCAAAACATGTGTCACTTGTAAGTGTGAAGGCACAGAGAAAACTCTGTTCAAACAATGCTTTTAATGCTGTTTTTCCATCCCTCCCCCAGAGCAGTGGGATTGGAAGGGATCTCAGGGAAGGATCACAGTCACTGGCCAGCCACATAGTCAATATGAAAGCAGTCCTTCCCCCCGCCTCCATCTCCTTCTCCTTAGTTTCTCTTTAGCTGTAGGCAAGTCCAGCTTTGAAACTCAAAATGTTTTGAAACTTTCAAAGCATTTTGACTGCCCTTATTTTGTTTTGAGGCTGATTCAAAGCACTTCATTTTGTTCCGATTTTGCTGTTTTGAGCTCAAAATGAGTCGAAACAGTGTCAAAACAAAACAGTCATTGAAATTTCACACAGTCCTATTGTATATCCTTTATTTATTATATCGCTATTACTTTAAACTGGAGCAGCTTTTTCAATTCTATTTTGCTACTGTGTGTTTCCAGCTCTTAGGGATTAATAATTTTAGCTAGTCACTAGACCATGTATTTCCTTTTGAACTCATAAATTTTATTTTGATAGGAGAGAGAACAAATATCTGCTTGGAAACAAGAGATTATTCCAGATCCTCTGCAGCATTTGTGAAATTCCACATGATTACACATATCAAGAGAATAAACTAAACAATAAAAAGTATTAAGATAAAACAGGGGTCTGTTGCAACATTTGAGGAGAACCACAAGATTATAGTCTTAACACTATAATGAGACACTGAGACAGAGCTAAATACAGTACAGGCTTGCAAATGCCAGAACACTACTTTTTGGCTCCATTTAGTAATATGCATATATGAAGCACATAATTGATAGGATGGAAGGTTGAACTGGTGTCAATCATGCTATGTCTATGGTAATCATTTGAAGAATATTATTTAGGGCTAAATTAAATAGGTATTTTTGTATAATTACAGATACCAGTGACATTAAACCTATTACAGTGAATACTAATAGAATTAATAATCATTAACTACTTATTGTAAAATATTGCCCACAAAGGTTTCAAGGTAAAATAAAGGATTAAGAGATTAATAAAGTTCATTGAATGGAACCCTAAGCTTTGAAATGTTCTATTCAAAGGAGAGAGGCTTTTACATTAAAATTTGTATTGTAGTAAGCTTGTGAAATAGTAATTGTTTCAATTATCCATCTACAATAGCATTTTTTTCATTTAAAAAAGACTTCCAGTTACAACTTTTCAAGAGCCGTATATGCAATGTTGTCTAATTGTTTCAGGCACTAATATTTTAATTCAAGGTATTAATATGATGGTTTCAAAGAACTGATATGAAGATTTGGTATGGCCCTGTACCACTTCTATGGTTTTTTCCTTTTTTAAAATTTTTCTTTTTGTACTAATTGCAAGATTTCTAAGTATCATTACTTCAATTCTGAGTGCAGAATGTGGCTATGCAGCTGGAACCTAGCTGGGGGGTTTGTTGATTTTGCAGAAGTAGAAACAGAATACACCTCACACTCTGCCAGCTATATTAATTCTGTGAAAGTAAAAGGAGTGTCACTAAAAGTAGCTAAGCATAATTTGTTTAAGATCCTATCTACACAACAAAGTGAAACCTTGTTTAACTTTGTCTACAGAAAACATTAATGGGGCTCCTGATGCCTTTGTACTTGAAGTACAGCATTGGTTCAAATACAGTTGATGGAATATAGGGGCAGATCCATGGAAGGTATAGTGGTGCAGCTGTACCCCACTTTGATCTCTGCTGTACTCAAGACTTTTAAAATCAAGTGCCTGGGAGGGGCAGCAGCATTTCTATTCAGGCAATGTTGAGTACTCAATTGACAGCTCTTTCTAATCAATTGACTTCACTGCTCATTGTTCTCTCCCTGACTTCTATTTATCTCTCTCCATTGGATAGGTTCTAACAACCCTCTATCCTTTTTAATGGTCTCAATGTTCTTCTATTCAAACCATCCTTTCTTCTGTAATTTTGCTGTTTGTTAGCCAATCCTGATAATGTTTCTTTTTTTATTTCACAGCCCTGCACCCTGTTTTGATCTCTAGCTAAAAGCCTTCACTCAAGAATAAGTGATTAAACAAATAAGAACAGATACTATGCTTGATTACTATTAACTAATATCTTCAATCTGCTTCACCCTTGAGGACTTGTACACTCATAGCTGGGGGTTGAGTAGGTTTTTTACAATGGAAACCAATATTCAGTACATCATAGCACCATCAAAGGATATATTTGGCTTTATGGAAGGGTTAACATTGCCAGCTGCTGTCCTCGCCACATCTTGGCACTGGTGCTACTGCCTGCTCCACAACTGTTTATTCATAAGAATTACCCCTATTTATGTCACAGCTAACTTTCCCTGAAGGTCATCCTACTATCTGTTCGACTGTTAGAATCTCAGTGGCTAAGAAGGCAGTACAATGAGATCCCCAGTTGTTTTGATCTCCTTGCCATTGGATCAAGTCCTGTTCTGTCAAGAGCCATGTGGAAGCTGATGTGCAGCAGCTTCTCCATGATAAAAGAAGTCACACACAGGTGTCTTCCAGGAAAACAGCTTTTCCAGCACATGAAGCCCTTTGGTCACCAGCTAATGGTGACAGGAGAAGAACTGTGAAGTCTGGAAGCTCCTAGTCATGGACTGGCACGAAGGTGGCAGTTACAAGAAGATTGTCTAGCACTTGGACAAGATAGGAGTATGATTTGGCAGCTGTAAGTATGACTGAGCAGTCACATTCAGCTGTATTTAATCTGCTCTGCTCACCTCACATAGGAAGGGAGCTAGAAAAGAAATTGACCTCACTCACTGAGCTCCAGTACACTGATGAGGCTGTGGTCCAGGGGTTAGGAACATTTTTGGGTAGAGTGCCAAAAACACCCACAACTTCAACTTGCAGGATATTGGTGTGCCGGGGGGGATGACGGGGGAGCCATGAGAGGCTCAATCCTTGCTGTTGCTGTGTATCGCTGGCCCCTTCGCCGCCATCCACCAAGAGGCATGTGTGCCAAGCAAAATGCCTTTGAGTTTCCTACTCTGGCACCCGTGCCAGGGGTTGCCTACTCCTGCTGTAGTCTGTGCTTGCTCGGAAGCAAACCTTCAGGCAGTCATCCATGTCTTTACCAAGGCATATAAGAAAATGAGACTGAAACGTAACATCTAGAAGACTAAGTTTCTCCATCAACAAGCTCCTAATGAACAGTCCTCAGCTCCAGTAATTCAGATCTATGGTGAGAGTCTGGAGAACAATGAGTATTTCCTGTACCTCAGAAGCCATCTCTCATAGAAGATTGACATCAATGAAGAAAGTCAACATCGCCTGAGATGTGCAAGTGCAGCCTTTAGATGCTTGAAGAAACAGGTGTTTGAAGATCGCTGCATCAGATATGAAACCAAACTAGTGTATTTTCAAGCAGTCATGATCCCCACCTTGGTGTGTGCAGCTGAGGCATGGACAACTTACAGGAGAAATCTAAAGTCGTTGGAGAAGTACTATCAATGATGCCTATGGAAGATCCTTTGAATCCAGTTGGAAGGCAGATGAACCACTCCTACCAGCAAACACCAGCACTTGATAAATAATCTAGCAAATTCAAATGTTAGACTTGATATATAGTATAGCAATTAATGCCCCTTGCAATAAAGTTATATTTGTTTTTGCTTTGATTTTAAACTGAACAATATCATGTTATCCCCCTAACATATTAGTAAAGCACCAATTTTCTCTTTAAAGCTGCTTTGTTTAAAGTAATAGTAGGCAACCATCAATCCTCTGAATCATGGTGCACATGTAAGAAGCCTACTCAGATGCCTGATGAATCTGTTTGTGGCTGACAAGCCCAATTCAGGGGCAACACAGTTTTTTACAAGTTTCACAGATCCATATGTTTTCTGAGTTGGAATCCAAGTTTACAGCATGCTGCTTTCTTCTTTCTCACTTTGCTTTCATCCTCCTAATCAAAGCCACTTCATGCACTCAGTGCCAGGTGTTCCCTTCAGGTTGGACAGAAATCTGTGTGCTCCTCCCAGCTTTCTACATGGATATTGAACAGCTTCATATCATTTCTGGATATATTATGGTACCACCATAGAGGTAATCTTTCTAGAGCTGTCTTGAATCTTGCCATACAAAATATTTTTGGGGATACCATCTCTTTCTGTTCTGATGTGGCCAGTCCATTGCAATCTCTTCAGCTTGAATGAAGTTTCTAAGTGTGTCAGGCCTGTGCATTCCAGTACCTCTTTGTGTGGTATTCCATCTTCTAACTTTATTTTCAGGATCTTACACAGAAACCTCAAGTAGAAGCTGTTCAGTCTGTTGACATGCCTAGCATATATAGTCCATGTTTCTGAACCATAACGCAGGGATGGCAGCACACAAGTCTCATAGAGTGGCATTCTCACCTTAGCTGTATACATCGTCACTAGTTCACAGTAAGTTTTCACTCCATCATGGATCTTAACTGTATTATAAATGAAGACAGCAAATAAAAGAGAAAAATGTGTTGTGTTATATGATGATATGCCACACCAGTCAGTGTCAAGGGGTAAGATCCGTTGAGTAAGAGGGCAGGTCTACACAAGATGCTATGTTGCCATAGCAATATGCTATGGTGACATTGTCATCAGGCACAAATGTCTGTGGGCATAGTGAGGGGCACTATGTGTATAGTGCTCCCTCACTATAGCACATTGCTACAGTGATGTAGTGGCAAAAAATAACTGTGCTGCTGGCATGGCACAGTATGAGCTGTTACACACTGTCTTTTAGTACTTCCAAAACTATCGGTCCACCTCTATTGCAGAGGCTTCTCACGGCTCACCTGAAACTTCCCCACTCACACCAGCCCCATGCTAAAGCAGGCTGCCTTCACTGCCTCCTGCCATGTAGGTCCCTGGACTCTACCAGGAGTGGAGGTATCCCTGCACTTTGCTTCCTCATTGAGTCCAGCATGGGGTTTCTACCGATGTGAGTACAGCCCCCATCATAGAGATGGCTGAGCAGACTGTGCTCTTCACCCTCATGTGCAGCACTGACTGGTGCTATGTCCTGGCAGGTGCCAGCACCTGCACCAGGCATAAGCACGGTAAGTATCCTTGCTGCCTTCTCCTAGGCAACAGGGATACTTAGGCAGCAGGAGGAGCTGGGGGAGAGCACATTATGCTAAATAACCATCTTAGCATAAGTAATTATTTTCTGAGGAAATGTGTCCTCATGTGTCATGTCAACCATGTGTCAACCATTTTCTGAGGAAAAAGCAGCAAGTGAAACTATGAGTCTGTTTGCTGTGAATGAGGAAGATGATACAACTTGAGACTGAAAAACACTAGAATCTAGAAAACAACACATAATTGGTAACAAAATTTTGGATGAACATATGGAAAAAAATGAATGGTGATTGGTGAAGAAGCCTCCAAATGCTTCTAGGTTTTGGTCAAATTCTGGCCATTGACCGAAGAGTAGAAGTCAAGGTCTTAGACATGAGCTTATAGCAAAAAGACATGTAAATGAATAAAATGCAAAGGCAATTCCATATTAATGAAGCAAACAGTAAACAGAGGTGGAGCTAGAGATGGGAGGAGAAATGGGTGGAACAGAAGGAGGGACAGAGGTGGAGTGAATCTGAATGAGTATTGTTCACTGTGGCTCCCCGGTTTGTTGGTTTTATAGGAGCTAGTCCGAAGCTGTCTCCATCCTGAATAAAGCTGTTGCAAGCAATGTGTGATGGTGTTTTCTCCCTGCTTGCTCTGACTAACGAGTAACAGGATCCATAGCAATTGGACCAGTCCCTAGTCATTGGGTGCCACATGGAGTCAGGGTCTAACATCCCTAACCATACAAGTGGCCCTTCTCTGGACCCTCTTGAGTTTATCAACATCCTTCTTAAAGTACAGAACCCAAAACTATACACAGTACTCCAACTGCAGTTTGACCAATGCCACAAAGAGGGGAAGTATCACTTCCTTGGATCTATTTGTCATGCTTCTGCTGATGCATGATAAAGTGCGGTTAGCTTTAGATGATAATTTCATCACACTGATGACTCATATACATCTTGGAGTCCACTATAATTCTGAGATCCCGTTCCACTTCTGTGCTGCTGAGAGGGTCACTTCCCAGCCAGTAGACGTGCTGGATATTTTTGCACCCTAAGTGCAGCACTTTGCACTTGTCTTTGTTGTACTGCATCCTATTATGCACTGCTCACTTTTCTAACCTGTCCAGATCTGCCTGCAATTATTCCCTGACCTCTGGAGTGTGTACTTAACCCCACAATTTAGTATCATGTGCAAGCTGAGATAGAGTACACTTCACACCCACATCCAGGTCACAGATGAAAATATTGAAGAGTACAGGTTCACAGACTGAACTCTGTGGGACGCCACTATCCACATCCTTCCAGGTCGATACCGATCCATCTACTACCACTCTCTGGATGCAATCACTAAGCAAATTTGCCACTCACTGGACCATGTAAACATCTATGTCACAGCCTCTTAATTTAATTATGAGAATGGGATGAGATACTGCATCAAAGGCATGCATCTGCCCCTTGCAGTGTCTCAAACTAGTTTTAGGTAGCATCAGGATTTCTGCTAGTGAAGCAGGTTGCAGCACTCAGACAAAGGAACCCAGGGCACAGAGGGCAAATGAGGTGGCTGACTTCCTGTTCATTTGAGGCCAAGAGAACATGCTTTGACAGTTCAAAGCAGGCCACTATGCTGAAAACATGTCCCAGGAGATAGGTGCCCAGATAGCAGGGTAGAGGCACAAATGACAATAGTGCCACACAAAGGCCAACCGTCCAGCCACAGGCCACTGGCAGCTGCCCCAGCAGTGCAAATGCCTCTTCTGTGGCCATGAGGTCCATTGTCCAGGTCTGGCAGGTGCACAGTCTTGGGGGCCACATGCTGTCGCAGGTGGCAGCACGCCATATCCAGGCAGCAGCCCCACTTCCAGACTGCTGCAGTGGGTAAAGGGTGCAGGGAACTTAGGACTGCTTCAGCAGTCCAGCTGGCAAAAAGGGATAGTGTCCCCAGATACCAATTGGCCGGGCTCCAGATGCTCTTGAGAGCACGTAGCACTGAGCTGCTTGGTAGGACAGCTTTTTTATACTCCTTGGGCCAGTACAGGTGCTGGCCCTAGGCTCTAGCTTCCCCTGGATGCAGATCCAGGAGAAGCTGGGCAGGGTCATTTTATAGACAGTCTATAAACTCACTAGTGGGGACAAGAAGTGTTTGGGGGAAACCTTGTTTCCCCTAGCACCCCCTGGGATAACAAGGAATAACAGCCACAAGTTGTTGGAAAGTAGGTTTAGATTAGACATCCGCAAGAACTACTTCACAGTTAAGGCGGCTAGGATCTGGAGCCAACTTCCAAGGGAAGTGGTGCTGGCTCCTACCCTGGGGTTCTTTAAGAAGCAGCTCAATGCCTACCTGGCTGGGGTCATTTGAGCCCAGTTTCCCTTCTGCCCAGGCAGGGGGTCGGACTTGAAGATCTACAAGGTCCTTTCCAAACCTACTTCTATAATTATATGATTCTATGATTTTGCCCCAAGTAGCACAACTTGACCCATATCAGAGTACATGTCCAGGCACATGCATTGAGGCAAAAATCCCTGGCACAAATCTGTGCCACTCCTGTCTGAGCTGCTGCAAGCACACGTGCCTGTATATATAGATGCGCCCATTATGTCTGAGTGAAGTAGCTGAATTTGCTTCTCTCAGTGGTTACATTGTCAAGTTGAACATGATGACATCTCTAGAACAAAACTGCTTTATTTTAAAACTGAATCTTTGTACATTTCCAAGTCTGGTAGCTCGGTTTGTCAGTACTTTGTGATTATGCAATTTCATACCATGCACATATATATGATATTCATATGAATATATCATAGTATCATAGTATCATAGTGTCTAGAGGCGGAAGGGACCTGGGCAGATCATCTAGTCCGACCCCCTGCCTTGGCAGGAAAGAGCACCGGGGTCAGATGACCCCGGCAAGGTGCTCATCTAACTTCCT
>JAGPOW010003316.1:139227312-139268103 GCA_030014935.1 Caiman crocodilus
CTCCGGATCCGGCTCAGCTGTACCGGCCCCGCGGCCCCACTTACCTTCAGGGAATCAGCTGCTGCTCCTGCTGCCTCCTCAGCTGCTTCGCTTGCCGCTCGCTGCTACTAATATATGAGGATTGGATTGGTTTATATGGATGTGTTTTACAAATATTATATAAGCTACAGATTTTCATATAGATGCTCTACAATGATTTACATAACAAAATGGATATATCCTCCAAAACAAGTAAGAAAGATGTCTTGGTTAAGGGACTGATTTCAGTCTCATAGGATGCAAGTAAATGACTGTAAATACAATTGTAACTGACTTGTCTGTTCTCGTTGTCTTTGCTGAGAGAAATACAAAAAGTCAACAAGCAACTTAAGCACTATCCTTTCTGTTCTAATATCCTCAGGTGCTGGTAATGGGGAATATACCAAATTTCTAGAAGCTGGAAGAGAAGAGATTTAAATATATATATATTTGATCAGTTACTTTTCCAAATAGCTTTTCTGTCTGCTGCTTCTTCTGAGAGTTGTATCAAGTTTGAGTTTAAACTATGAATAAAGGCTAGCCTGAACTGCAGTCTGAAATGCAGTGTGTGTAGACATAACAAAACAAGTTTTAATTGTGCTGGTTTTGTCATTGATAGCAGTGAAATTGCAATGACGAGTTTCAGTAACCACGGTCCTTGGCAGGCTTCTCCACCCTGCGCAGAAGCCATGCCATGCTTTACAGCTATAAGCATTTGAGCTAGCCGGATTAAATCAAGCTCTGGGGTGTCTTACTTTTCTACAAATATACTTTATGACTGTTTGAAGATATAATCCATGGGGCATCCAGCCTCAGCAGCCTTTGTTTGCATACAGTGAATAATAAAGCATGGTGGGTTTTCACTGTATTAGTGACCCAGATGGTACAGAACTTTTGCATCAGTATGTCTATATATGGAAACTATATATATAATGGGAAATAGATACCCTATCACGAATTGGCACAGTGGATCTGATCATTACATAAATTTATATAACGTCCTGAATAGTGGAGAGAAGTAACAGGACATGCTATCCTATGCCTTGTAGCAGCTGGCATTGGTACTACTTCTTGAGCTATGTTGTGAGAAGTATATAGAATCTATTATTATGTTTTGCTCCTACTCTTCTCTCTCTCTCCTAGCTTGCTATAAAGCACTTTTATTTGGATCACTGCTTCATTTTACAGGACCGTGCAGTAAAACTCAGCATTATATAATTTTATGGCCCAAGTGATAAAGTGAAGCTAATACTTTTGTTGAACTAAAATCTTTGACCTGGGATCAGAAGGGGCTTCTGCAACTCTGTTCAACTCTTTATTATCGCAGGTATTATGACCAGATGCTTACATTTCTATTGTCACATAGGAGAGTTTAGTATCTTAAAGGCAATGGATCTTTTCCAAAGTGATAGATTTAAGTAGGTGTTCCTACCGAATACTAGACAATATTACTTCAGCTAAAAAATCACCCATATTGAGGCACACTCTTACAAGGTGTGTATTGGTAAAATTAGGACACTGAGACTTAGCACTAGAAAACAGGAGTGTCTGGCACCTCCCTTAGGGGGACACAATTTGTGATTGGGCCCAGGGGCAAGCCCAGGGGTGGGCCAAAAGCCCCATATCCACTCCTATACTTCTGTGCTGTGACTTAGTGCCCTCCCTCCCGCCCCCCTCTCCCAACAAGCCACTGGCCTGCACCGCAAAAAAATTGTGGCAAAAAAACTGCCCCACTTTAGGGGGGCAATCTCAGGGGGGGCATGTGTTGCCCTCATATCCTCCCTATCAGTTGCCTGTGCTAGGAAACATCATTTGGAAGAAGTAATGGACAGAGAAGTAGTTTGGCTTGAGACTTTAATCATATAGCTGTGGAGCTCCATGTGTGTAAATTTTGCTGGTACATTTCTTGTAAATCTATATGTGTTTAACAGTAACAATGCATACTATAAATTAAACTAGACCAGGAAAGGCTGCCCTTGGTCATTTCTCTCCCAATGAATTAGATTACTTAAGGAGTCCAAAGTACATTCTCAATGGAAAATGTCAGACAAACTGATTATTTAGACAGACTGCTGTGACTGAGAGCTTGAATTAGCTATGTAGACTGATAGAATTTGTAAGCTACAAAAGATGAAAGTATTTTAATGAGTACCAACTAGAAACAGTAAATTAAAAATTGCTTGTGACCCAGAGTGCACTGATTTTGTATAAATGCTCATTCTTCAGGGACTCTTAAATTTCATTTTTTCCTGCAAATGGTTTGGGATACAAATTAGGTCTTTATACAATATTGCATTTTGAAAATGATGTAATAGAAACAGATTACCATCAGGGGATATAGTTGCATGAATGAAGTAACAATGAGGAATAAGAAGATTTTTTTCCTTATGTTTGGCCCATGAAATCTCGAGCAAGACCCAGGATCTCATTCGCCCTCTGTACTTGGCCTTGGTGAGGCTGCAGCTGGATTACTGCATCCAGTTCTGGGCTCCATAATTCAGGAAGGATGTGGAGAAGCTTGAAAGAGTCCAGAGGAGAACCACACACATGATCATAGGGCAAGAGAACAGGCCTTATGAAGAGAGGCTGACAGCCATGGCACTCTTCTGCCTGGAGTAGCACAGACTCAGGAGTGACCTGGTGGTAGCCTATAAGTACATAAGGGGTATACATTAGGATCTGAGGGATCACCTGTTCACCAGAGCACCCCAAGGAATGACAAGGCCCGACAGTCACAAACTCCTTCAGGACTGTTTTAGGCTAGACATAAGGAAAAACTTTTTTACTGTCCAAGCCCCCAAGGCCTGGCACAGACTCCCCCCAGAGGTGGTGCAAACACTTACTCTGGATACTTTTAAGAAACACTTGGATATTTATCTTGCTGGGATCCTTTGACCCCAGCTGACTTCCTACCCCTTGGGCAGAGGGCTGGACCTGATGATCTTACGAGGTTCCTTTCAGCCCTAACGTCTATGGAATCTATGAAAACCTACAGTAATACAATAATACAAAAATACAAATAAATAGTGATAATCAAACGCATTGCTATTAAGATAGTCTCCCAACCTATGTTTGCTTGATTATTTTGTGCACTTTACTACTCTTCATTTGACTTCTATTTTTCTCAAAAGCAATACTTCAAAATAAACATTGCATCCTTGAATTCCATAAGCACAGATGGAATTCATCAGGGAAACATAATTCCAGTTCTTTTCCTCCTCCTCTTATTTTGAATGACAAGTGTAATAATAATGAGACCAGAAGAAGACATAATCTCTAAAATGAGAGGAGGAATGGATAAAGAGGATGGCTGTTTTAGGGAGCTAAGAAATCACATTTTCATCAAGACAAAATTAGACACTATGAGGAAATGCTTAGAGCTGAAAATCACAACTTTTGGGTTTTGGGGTTTTTTTTGGAAGATTAGATATAGAAAATGAGACAGGACATTGCCTTATGTGTTGGGAAAATGATGTGACGTGAGGATGTGATGTTTAAAGAAAGACAAGGTTTCAGGGAACAAAAGGAAGACAGGAATATTATTTCTGCAAGTATCAAAAATTGGCAAATGGCCATAACCACAAAGCCCAATCCTGAGTAGATGTTTGATATATTGCATCAACCACTGATAAGTATCAAAGTCTCTTGGGTTTTTTTTATTATTAAGAGTTTGTAGAGATTCTCGCAGCAATAATTATATTCGAATTAAAATGAGCTATTTAAGAATACTTTTTATTTCTTTTTTACTTAAGGATGGACTAAACTACTTCTACTTCAGAAGTCAAGTACTAATCAGTTGTATGCATCCATCATGATGATAAATTATACTGATTGCCTTTCTGAATGAAAAGACAGCCTTTCTTGCTTATATCTGTGGATTCCCAGATTGAGTTACACTGCTTTCTTATATCAACGAGCAAAGACACGAATAATTGTGTATCATTGCTCCTCTATATTGGAGGAGCATGAACCGGTAAAGCCGGTAAAGACAATTTTGTTATTCATACAGATTACATGATATAAAAATGTTTAGTGTCAATGCCAGTCAACCAATAATCTAACCTGTCTCACATTAGCATGGGTAGCTAAACAGGTGATAAAATCCAAATACATTTGAATATATGCCAGCTAAATGGATGAGGGTTAGGGCTTGGGGTTAACCAGTTAAGTAATAGTTTATTTATCATTATAAACTATTATTATGCAATTATCATTCATATTTCTTACACAAGTTTAAGGCTTTCTAAAAGCCTTCAACACAGTTTGAATGCCCAGCCCTTGCCTATGTTTAAAAACAATAATGAATTACACAGAAATGAAGGACGGGAAAGAAGTCGACGGGCAGATGCAGGATAAAACTCTCTCAGGAAGGAAATAGGGCATGCTGAGACATGCATCCTCATGCATCCTCTGGTAATTTGCAAGCCTCCATATCAGTACAATTTGCCCCTTTGGCCTGGTTCTGAGCAGTACATTGATCAGATTCTTCCTTTTAAGGGATGGAGAAAGCTGAAGGTGAAAATACAGTGAATAACTGGAGAGCTAAAGTACCAACTGAGGTGAAGAAGACTTTTATTCTGCTTGTTCCATCTGATCTTACTATTCCTTTTCCAGACATAGCTCATTATACATGAAACAGTGCAAGCAAGGACCATGGGTTCTTGATGAAATCAACACCATACCTAGACTCCTGGTGACCTCAGGTGAGCATTTAGTATTGGCCCCCCTTTGCCAGCGAGAAAAATAATAATAATTAGACAATGGAAATAAAATTATCACTTTTGGGCCCCCTTTCTGTCCAGGCCCCAGGAGGCCATCTAATTCTCATATGCCTGTGTCCGGCCCTGGATGCAATGAATCAGGTTGGAAACTGACAAAGCACAGTGCTGGGCAGAATATAACAGAACTATTATGAACAATGTTCAGCCATTGAGTTAGTTGTTTGGGTACTAAATCTGATTTTTACATGTACTTATTACTTTTTATTGGCTACTTTGATGAATACTTGTTTGGGTTGTTAGCTATTTGCCTTCTGTTCGTTTTGTCTATTTATCTTGTCAACTAAGGCTTAATCTTTAGCACCCTCTTGGAAAGTGGTGTAATCCCTGACGTTTCTCACATCCTGTCCCTTATGCTGGGCATTACTTTGGTTTGTGGTAGTTGTCACTGTGTTTGTACTCCATCAGCTGTTTTTGTCTGACTCTAAATTCCAGCTTTCCGTGCTTTTCTGCTTCTGAGCTCTTTCCTTATATTAGTTTGAAGTTTCTTTTATGTCCATGGTATCAGAGCATTGTTCACCATCCCTGAACAGAATATCAAATATGGAATAGCATATAACAGCTTTTTAGTTAATGTTTTGAGATAATTTTTTTTTTGATACAATCGTGAAACTGGGAAGGCATTTATAAATGTTTACATGAATAATGGTCAACTACCTTGCTAATAACAAATATTGGTATCTCTTAGTCACAAACTATGAATGAGGTACTCCTACAAATCATAGGAAATCAAACTCATATTTATTCACAAAAATATTTAAAAATATTACTATTCATTGAGCAGTCCAGCACTACTGGCTGAGTAGCAAATTGTACATAAACTATTTTATTACTCATCTTGCAGTAGTCCTATATTTAGAATAAGAACTAGAAACTTCTATGTGTGAGTTCCTTTTGACTCTTGACAAAAAAGAACTTTTGGCTGTGTGTGGAGCTATTCTATTTTTTTTTAAATGTTATTCCCATGATAGTCTTCCAAGTAGGATACGAATTACTTTCAAGGTAGAAACATTATTATTTGCATAGCACAGGCTTTCATTTAGTTAGAAATGCACATTTTTATTACAATTCCCTTGAAAAATCAAAAATTTAAATTGAAGGAGAAAAAAAAGTTTCATGAAATCCCCAATAGTTTTGTTAAAGCCGAAACTTTATATTAAACAAAAAAGATGTAAAGGCTTTCATAAAACTCAAAACATTATCATTGCATTGGTCTCTTGCTTTAAACAGTGCAGTACATGGTAGTAACTGTGCAGCACGTTGGGCTGGTGAACTGCCTGAAGCTTTTTTGGAATGATGTTCTTTATATATATGGGGTTAAAGTGCTTGCAGAAAACTGGAAGGCCCTGTTGTGAGGTGCTGCTCCAGGAAACTTATGTGATGCTAGTATGTATCTCCCCAGAATGCCTCATGAAAGCAAACTCACTTTCTATTTGACTTGTTTTTTCACCAATAAAATTCATATGCAGTGTGGTGTGAAATTGGGTCACTCCTTTCTCAATGTCTTCAGTAGCCAATCATTTCTTCCCATTTCCACAACAAAACTGTCTGTGGGGACATAGGGATAGGTACCCTTAAGAAATATTTAAAAAAAACATCCAATTCCACTTCTCCATATACTCATCTTTTCATTACACCCTAATGTCACCACACTGTCCTCTGTTTCCACTGCTACTAACTGCACATACACATACATGCAAGCATGCATGTACATACCAACATCCATACAGAACAGCTTTATTCTTAATTTAAAGAGCTTTACCCTTTCACCAGTCCACTCCCTCCAAGAGGCATATCTTTGCTAGCTATTTTTCAGGCCCTTCCCTAGATCGTGCCCCTAGATCCCTGCAACAGCATACTTTGAGATTAGACTGTCAAACTGAAAGCAAATCAAACATTCATAAATTTTAGATTGGAATAATGTACAATAAAAAGATCTTTTTACTTAACTTCACACAGTACTAGGAATAAAAAGAGCAGTCATATATTACATTGTACAGAAGATGGAGCTGTTAAAAATCCTGCAAGAGTTAAAACTGTCTAGGAATATGTAAAGCAACTGGATGAAGCTTCATCCTTCATCAGTAAGCAGTAGTTACCAACAAAAAAGGAAGATAGACAAAAAGGAGTCTAAATTCTGACAAAAGCTGTTTTTGAAGCCATTGGTGTAACAGTTAACTGAGGCATAGAAGGCTATCTATGAACTATTAAATAAATGTGAATTATACTTTACGTGCTGTAAAAATGAAACTCATGAGAAAGATGTTTTCAACAGGGAGAGCTTGTAAGTATTCTAAGGATGAGAGTCAGCTTTCTAACTCTGAGGGGTTACTCTTAGTTTTGAGAGGATACCCACATTCCTAATTAGAGACTAATTTATGCCTAGGGTGAAGGGGCTGGGGACTAGGGAAGGGAAAGAATGGGAAGGAGGAACATCAAGAGGGTTTGAATTAAGCCTTGACAAAACAGTTAGCATCTGATAAGCAAAGGACATTACCTATTCCAAAATGAAACTAATGGATGGTGAAAAGTGCTGTATGAAATGACACCAGAAGCAGAAAGGCTCACAGGACGCATCTACACATGGAGGAATGTGCACTTGCAGCAGCTCAAATAAGAGTGACACAGGTTTGTGCCAGAGATTTTTGCCTCAGCACATGTGCCCAGACATGCACTTTGGTGTGGGGCAACTTGTGCCACTTGGGGCAAAATGACCCTGCCCAGCTCCTCCTGGATCTTTAGCCAGAGGAAGCTAGACCCTAGGGCCAGCACCTGTGCTGGCCCCAGAAGTATAAAAAATCTGTCCTAGCAAGCAGCTCAGGGCTATTGGCTCTCAAGAGCTTCTGGGGCCCAGCCAATTGATATCTGGGGACACTAGCCAGGGTGAGCTCCAGCCTGGGGCCAGTACAGGTACTGAAGTATAAAAACCTTCCCTGGTGAGCGGCTTAGGGCTACTTGCCCTCAGGAACATCTGTGGGAGGAGCCTCTGGGAGGAAGCTGGCCATACCCCTTCTTGTCCCAGGCTGCTGATATTGTTGCTGCTGCCACTGTTGCAGCTCCTGGTCTCAGGAGCTCCTAGGGAAAAGATGGCCAGGTCCTTTCCTGCCTCTAGTTACTGCTAGCTGCTGGCTTGTTCTCAGAGCTTTTGTGGGTAAGTTGACCACACCCCTTCCTGCCTTGGACTGCTGCTGCTGTTGCTGCCCCCCCACCTCCATGAGGGGGTCCTCTGCTCCCCCTCGGGGAGGAGCTCACTGCACTGCATCCCTGTGAATTGAATGTTACAAATAGACAGGACCTTCTGAGGCTGAGTCAACTAGCATTTGGGACACTAGTCCCTTGTGCCAGCTGGATTGCTGAAACAACCCTAACCTGGAGTGGCCCATGCACCCTCTACCCATTGCAGCAGTCTGGAAATGCGAACTGCTGCCTTGCTGTGACCTATTACCACCTATGACACCATCCTCCTGCTTGGACCTGTGGCCCCATATCTCTGTACCTGCCAGATACAGATGGGATACTCCTGCTCTGCCGTCTGGGCAGCTATCACCCAGAGGATGTGCTCCTTGTAGTGACCAACTTGGAACTGTTAAAACATGTCTTCTTAGCCCCAAATGGCCAAGAGATCAGCCACCTTGGATGGCCTCCAGCTGGGCCCCCAGTGCTGTCCCTGGACAGGGTCCTCTTTCTGGATCTCGCCACTTGTCTCACCAGCAGATATCCTGGTATTCTCTGTTTAAAAATGGTAAAATCTTTGATAAAACCAAATTCTCTCATTAAAATACCCCAAATAGTGTTCTTTTGCTTTTAAAATAAAATGTCACTATATAAAGATGAGCTGGGTAATGTTTTACTGATATATTTATAAGGTTAAAGCAATTTGGAAACTTACCAGTGCCTCTATCATCATAATAAAATTGATACTAAGTATCTATATATGTTGGCATTTATTTTTGGTTTTTTTGTCATAGAAAAATCAGAGCTGACCCTACCTCCTTTGCTCACCAGGCTGGGGCAGCATGTTCCAGAACTGGTGTGGGCATGGGGCAGGGCTGCAGTGCAGCAGTTGCCCCTGCAGCCGTAGCTCCCACCAACAGGACCCGTTCCATCCCATGTGGCTGGCTGGGCATGAAGGGTGTGAGATTTATGTGAAGGATGTGGAGATAGGAGGGTTTGTAGGTGGGTGTAGGGTTTGTGAGGAGTAAGGTTTGGGGGCATATAGGGCTTGTGGTTGGGTATGTGGGTGAGAGGTTTGTGGGTATGGTTTGGGGGTGTGGGGTTTGGGGGTGGATTGTGGGGGGTTGTGGATATAGGAGGAAAGTGGGTGTGAGGGACTGTGTAGGGGTGGGGAGGCTGCTCAGGAGGGGTAAGCCCCCCACACCCCTGAAAGGTGCAACCCCACCAAACAGCTCACTGACAGCCCTCCCTTCATGGCACATGGTGCACAGCCCTGCACAGAGGGCCCCAGCCAGGGCATACATATCCCCCACACAAGGCACATATTCCCTCCCATGACACACAGGCTCGCCATACAGGGCAACCCCTCCCCACATGGCCCAAGAAAAGTAAACCAAAATCCACGTTTCTTGGATTAAAATGAAGTAGTACTAAGATATAGATTTATCATAGCATAGTTTATTGTGAAGTAAGCATGTGTGTCTACACATGCAGATGCTTACTTTACAGTAAACCTCCTTAATCCTGCGTAAATTTGCTACCTGAAAATGCAAGTAGTAACTATAACCTGGATTAGTAATGGCATTGTGGAGTTCATGTAGACATGACTGGGAGCAAAATCTGCTCCCTGTCACCAAGGGACAGGAGCTGCCTGCTACCGGGGCGGGCTCTACCATAGGACCTCGGGTGTGGCTACATCCTTCTACCCTGGCAGCAGGGAGCTCTAGTCCCTTTGCTTCCAGATCATAGTCAGGCAGTGGGGGCTGGGAGATCCTTCTTTCTCAGCCCTGCTTCACCATAACAATTGGGGCAAAGAGGCAGAGACATCTTTATCTCCCAACTTTAACTGGGAGATAGGGGTCTGCCAGCAGTGGCCCCATGGTCATGGATCTAGGGCTGGGAACTCCATGTTGGTGGGGTTGGGGATCTTGTTCCCCACCCAGCTCTGCCCTCACAAAGCTGATCATGGAACCAGCTCCCCAGCCTCTGCCATGCATGCTAGGGTGAGGACAAAGTCCCCTTGCTCTGGTAGCAGGAAACTTCCAGCCCCCTCTCCCTGATCACAGATGTGGAGTGAAGGCTGGAAGCTTTCTGAATGGGGACAGATCCCTACCCAGCCTGGAGTTGTCCCTGACCAACATAGTTCCCACCCACCGCTAGCCCCAGGCTGCATGGGCAAGCACGTTCAGCCTGGAGGTGGGTGGTTGTAGTCCTGTTTTGGCCAGTCTCCAGCCAGTTCCAGGCTGTATATGCTGACTTCTGTGCACAGACTGAGGATGGCCAGGAACTGTACCGGTCCAGGGCAGGTCCCAGCCCCATACCCCAACTGGATGACTGAGGCATAGAGCTTGGAAAGAGCTGCAGGAGTTGGGTAGGTCGCACCCCCTGCTCTAGCAGTGAAATAGCTATTAGCTGCCCCAAATGGTACATGGGGCAGGGGCTGGGACATGCCTCTCCCCTGTAGCTCTTTCAAAGTCCCCTGGTCCTGATCAGGGCCAGGAGCTTCCTACTATCATGGCAGGGGGACCTTGTCCCTGCCTCAGCAGTAGGCAGCCCCCCCAAGACCAGAAGACAGCTGTGTCCTGGCCCGGTGCTCCCTGCCAACTCCTGGGCTAGTGCCCAGGGGGAACCTGGATCCCCTCTCAGTGGTGGCAGGGGCCCATTGCAGGACTGCAGAAAATTGGGTGCAAATCTGCTCCCCAGATCTGATCCCTGCATGTGTAGATGCCTGCCTCAAAGGGTTTACACCAGATTATTTTACGTATGTGTAAATTTAGGCCAGAGTAAATGCATGTGTAGATGTGCCCAGTGGCCATTCTACAATTAATGTGATTTAGGTAATGTGTATTAAATCTAGTACCTCCATCGTGAAGTACTATAAAATGCACATTAACTTATTTTAATGTGCATTAGCTAAAGAGAGTAATTTTTTGTGATGCTTTAATGCACAATGAAATAGGCTTTAATATGCATTAAAGTGTATATGGAGACATGACCCCAGTAAAAGAGCTTTCTGAATGCTTGGGATTGAATAATCATAGAATCATAAAATCATGGACAATTTGGGTTTGGAAGGATCTCAGGAAGTCATCTAGTTCAACCCGCTGCTCAAAACAAAACTTTGTTTAGCCTTTTTAAAAACCTCCAATGACGGAGAGTCAACAATCTCTCTGAGAAACCTGTTCCAGTGCTTTACTACCCTCCTAGAGAGAAAGTTATTTCATAATACCTGACCTAAACTTCCTTTGCTGCAGCTTGAGACCGTTGCTACTTCATCTTCTTTGGAACCACCCTTCATAGCTGTGATTATACCAGATACCACATTATACCAATTCCACAGGAGACTTCTGATCCTTTTCCACTCTGTGCTTGCCTATGATTCAAAAGATCATGGGGGAGAGTGATAGGTTTTGTGCTTGGAGCTCCATGCAACAGTTTATAAAGTGTGTGCATCGCCAGGTTAACATCCTTTAACTTCCTATGCAGTTTTTTGAGGTACTCGATATGCTGTATCTCAGCACTGTAACTTGCTCCTGTGAGCATCCAGCTATGTGAGCTAGCTTGAAATTGAATTGCAATGATGAATATTCCTACAATTGTGGCTGAAATCACGATGCTTAAAGTATTCCCTCCTGATTTTCAGCAAAATGCATACATGCTGTTCTGACTAGGTAAATGCAGATTGACAATCTACCTTCAGTTTAAGAACTGATGAGCCTGTAGCTGGTAGGGGACATTCTGGGTAGTCTGGAGCAGTCATCAAGAAAAGTAGAGAGTTAAACACCAAACAGGACAATCCAGCTTTGGGGATTGGAGGGCAGAGGGGGAGGAGAAGTACAGAAAATCATAAAAATAGGGAGCAACGGTAATACTAATGAAGTACTACCTGTATCTGAGCCCCATAACTTGGTGCTATGCTGCAATTATGCTTCAGAGTGGCTATGTGCATCTAGTACGAGAGGCAGGTACAGTCCTGAGAACCTGAGCAGAGCTCAGGCTGGACTCCCTGGGGAAAATGAGCTTTCAGTGTAGATTAATATGGTGGTAAGGGGCAGGAATGGGAGACTGAAAATGCCTAGATGAACCTTAGGTGTCTAAACAGGAGACTACTGATTAGGAATAGGGAAGCAATTTTATGCTTGTATATAATACTCATGCTACATACAGTGGCTTATGTCTATATTTAAAAAAAAAGGAATAAGAAAAAATAGGGCATAGGAAAGAGTCATAAAAATTATTTTAGGGCAGAAGAAAATGGCTTTCAATGAGAGCTTTAAAGAGTTCAATCTATTTAGCTTATCAAAAGAAAATCGAGATGTGACTTGATTACAGTGTGTAAATACCTTCCTTGGGAGAAAATATCAGCTTTTAAAGGACATTTTAATCTAGCAGAGAAATGAATAGCAAAGAACAGTGGCCTGAAGCTGAAGGCAGACAAATTTGAGTTAGAAATTAAACCCATGTTTGTTAACGGAGAGAGTGATTAACTATTGGGACAAACTACCATGGGAAGTGGTGGTTTATCCATCACCTGATGTCTTCACCATGGAGTTCCCATCTGGAAATGACACTTTCATCACATACAAGTTTTAAGGCTTGATGCAGGTATAATTGGGTTAAGATTAGTGAAGTATGGCATATAGGAGTTATAGATGAGTAAATTATTCTTAATTGACTTAAGATCCAAGAATCTAAACCTATGAATCAAAGATGTATGTACTGTTCCATCAAAAGAATCTCATACATTTCTTTCATTCCCACTTCTGATGTAATTGTCCCCTCGATAAAATCCAGGCTCTAATAAAGATAAAGCTCCAATTAACTTAACCTAAACAGAGCCTAGATTTCCTACCTATGGGTGTGGGCACAGAATACAATTGCTCTGGAGTAATTTACATTGTAGACATCTTTCCTTTTCCAAATAAACCCTTGTTTGGATGGTTAAATGATATTGATATTCTCCTGCATGCAAATGGTCTGGAGAATTCACTGAGTCACTGACCCAATATTTTCCCTATTTATAAAACAAGCAGTGACATAACTAGGGCAGGGCAAGTGGGACCTGCCTCAAGTGCTGACTATGAGAGGGTGCCAGTGTTCCCCATGCAGGAAGTCTTTGTGCTGCTGTAGAAGCTGGGCAGTGTTGTATCAGGCAGTGTATCTGAAGAGGGTAAGTAGAGCAAACAGAATGGCACTCCTCTCCCCACCCTGCAGGAGCTTTTGTAGTACTGCCTCTGCTGCTTCACACCAACAGTCTATCAGGAAGCATAAAGGCGCCTCCTCCCTTATCTACTGCAGTCATCATCATATGCTTGCCTTTGCCACTACCCATCCCCACTCCAGCCCCAAATGCTCAATGAGCTGCTTAAGCCACTAAAAACAATCAATAAATTTAAGACTTAAAGATGCCAGCATGCAGGCAGACTTGGAGGCAGTGAGACTTTCTCAAACTTTCCTTTTTTGAGTTTAATAAAGCACTCTTTTGGCCTAGAAACCTGCCTATCTGCAGTACAAAACTACAAACAATGAGAGGCCATTACTAGACTGCAGTCCCCTCTAATGAGATCTGCAGTTGTCATGGGCAGGTGGTGTCAGATATCTATATTCAGACAGAATGTGTTTGTGTGGGAAGAATGAGATCAATGATTTAAATCACTATTTGTGATCTTGTTTGTACTTTGAAGAAATAAGCCATGAGTGGATCTGTCCATTAGTGGAAAATTTTAAATACTGGGAAAACAAAGAAAAAACTATTTGACTTCTTTCTAACAACTCATAGCCTGACCCATATTCCCTAAGTGGAGTTTTATTGAATGCACAAAGGATAAGGGCAAACTCAAATAGAATTCTCGTTTTACTTTATTGTTTACTGCTTCATTATATCTATTTTTGTATCACCATATACTGTCCTATTTTAATTTTGTTAAACTGATAGAATATGCAATTTTATTGTACACTTTAAACAAAAATGATAAATTATATACATTTATTACTATTTTATATATATATAATTTTAACATTAATTTTATTGTGTTGTTTTATAATAAACGTTTATAATAAACCGTTAGTACAACTACTATGACTGCCACTGCTACTAATGCTACCACTGCCACTGCCACTACTACAGGGAATAATTCTCCCTGGATTTTCCTCTGTAGTAAATTTAGTTTAGTGGGAAGATAAATAATCAGCTCTTTGTGGTGAGCTGCCTTCAAAGTGCCATGTCAGATGTTGGCCCCTAGTTTGTGGGGGATACAGTTTGCACTAAGAAAATGACAAAGAGACAAGGGAAATAGAAACCCAACAACACATCAGAAGTACTTACACTGGAATGTAGTTACTTCTTACTTTTTTGTGGAATGTAGTTACTTCTTACTTTTTTCTTACTTTACCATAGAGAAAAAAAACTATTTACAGTGGAGTGATGATGTGTGACATGTATCTGCTCTACATTTACTATGAAATAAAGTCATTTTACTTCATAATAAATATGCGCCACCTATGTAAAGCATTGTGTACTCCTAATCATAAATAATAATAATAATGAAGCAGTTTCCAAGCTTGCAATCACCAAAGGATCCTAACTATTTCTCATGGAGTAATTCTCATCTTGCTGTTATTTTGTATTACAGATTTTTAGTATTATTTTCCAGAGTCCATACCTATTACTATGACCATGGTTAGGGACAGAAATTATATATGAACCACTGTAAGGGATCAGAAGCTGGTTCAAATCTGGAACACAACACAAGTTCAGTGCATATAAACCACTTTCAAAGTGGTCCAAACTAGCTTAAGGTAAAGCTGGGTGGATGCAGTAGCAGATGTACTTGATTTAGAGTAAACTGGTCTATCAAACTGTTGTCCTAGATCCTATAGTGAATCAAGTTAAGTCAGTTCTCCAGTATACTAGCATGCTTTGTGGCCCCAGCTGCCAGCTTCAGGCAAGCTGGGTGGCCTGCCCTCCAGCCACCACAGAGCAGAGGCAGCAATGCCTCTTCTCCCCAGCTAGGCCTGTGGACAGCATGGGGGGCATGCAAGGGGAGCACTGACCTGTCCCCTCTCCCCAGCTACAGTATGAAAGTGCTTTATGGGGGAAGTCCCCAGGCATAGGCTTTCCCTCTTCCTTTCCCTCCCCTCTCAGTCTAGCTCCACCAACTGGGAACACCAGGAACCCATACCCTCACCAGTCCCTGGTCTGCCATCTGAGGACTGGGGGAATTGTACCTTTGCCTTGGTCCCTGGTGGGGGTGGGGGACAAGGCTGCCCCTCCGCAACATCACCTCCCTTGTGGCTGACAGTCTGGCAGGGCCCTCAATTCCCAAGTGGCAGAGCTGGGCTGCAAGGGAAGGGGAGGGGAAAAGCCCATGCCTGGGGCTTTCCTCTGCAACTGGCTCCTGCTGAGCAGGGGGAGATGGAACAGGTCCCTTCCTTTCCCCTTCGGGCCCTCACGGGCCAGGGGCTAGTCGGGGGGCAGGACCCTGGGAAGCATGTCTGAGTGTATGAGAGCCCCCCTCCATGTAGTAATGGCCAGTGCAGGTATTTGCCTATCTTGGCCAAGGAAAGACTGATTATCAGTTCAGCTTGGTATCAGTACATCTACACAAATTAGAAAAAACCTGCATAGATTAAATCAATTCTGCTTCAGGCTTTTTGACTGTCAGTACTTAGCCCTTGTGTCTGATTGTGCCCATCTGCAATCTAAAAAAAACCCCTTTCTGTTTAAAAAAAAAATCACTTAAAAGAGGGACTTGCCACTTTCTCCTTCCCGCAAACATAGGAAATCCTCTCTCAGAGATAAAAATTTAACAAAAAATGCAGAGAAAAAAATATTAGACTCTTTTGGCTACATTCACAGGATCCTGTGCATTGTACATGTCTTCCTTGACTTGTGAAATAGAAGTTCATTTTGGTTGGGTTTTTTTTTTAAACTCAGAGAACAGAGAAATGTTTGTTACACTCAAGAGGCTGACCAAACATGCTGAGTGAAAGATAAATCCATTGAGGAGTAAATCAACTGAGTGAAAAGGAAGAAAGGGGAAGGAGAGAAATATGCCTTTTAATTTACCAGTGTGGGAGATATGTCTACCAGAAGAACACGCCAAAAATTAGTAGAACATAAACATTAAAATGAGGCATAAGTTACTGTTGAGTGATAAGGCCTTTTATACAATCTTAATTCAACAACTAAGTGATAATTTATAGCAACATGTTTTTGCCAATGGAAGATGTGCCCGAGACAGAGGAAATACTGCATACTACAAAATATGAAACAGGGAGGAGCAGTCTGTAATGAATGAATAGTTAGAAATTTAGACAGATCATTTACAATTATTACATTTTGAATCGGAATTTTGCTAATATTACATATCTTGAAGTATTGATTTACTGTGACTTAAAATCTTCTTTGGCACTTGTGCTGTCTCTATCATCACATACACATGAGGGCTGTGTGAGGCTTTTACTCGTGCTTTGGATCCGAGGTCACTTCGGGTGCATGTCAGGAGTGAAGCGCAGGCTCGAATAAGATGGATGAAGCAGTTTGGAACTTCTGAAGCACTTTGGAAATGCTTCGGATGCTTCAGATGTTTTGGGTGCTGAAAGTGAAAGTTAGAAAAGGGAGGGGAGCAGGGGAGGGAAGACTGACAGAGTAGGTGGCCAGTGAAAAGGATTTATCTCTGTCTGCCTTTCCAATGACAGTCTGGGGAAGGGACCTAGAAACGCATGCAACAGAGGGAATAAAACACACAATACAAAAGGATTGACATGCACACACAGACCTTTTGCAACACAGGAAAGATCAATATGAAGCATGCTGGAAAGGCAAGTGCCAGGTCTTCTGGCAGGGAAGTGAGAGGGGGTAGGGGGAGAGCTAGAGCTGCAAGCCCCACCACCTCCAAACACAGATGTATTCTCTTCCCAAGCAGCCATGACATGAGTGCTGCCAGTGTAAGCAAGGAGGTGGGAGCAGTGTCTGCACCTGGTGTCCTTGCATCTGTACCACCTCTGCTCAGTCCAGAAGTAGGCACCAGCAGTGGAATCACTGTCTCCTCCACTCCAATGTCATCTCTCAGCATGAACCTCCCACTGCCAAAGGAGGAGCTGGAGCTGGAACCAGGGATGTTGAGCATGCTGGCTCAAGCAGTTGTGGGGACTAAGGAGGAATCAGAGTTTGTGCTCCACACCCCTCAAATTTCCCCTAGACCCAGGTCTCCTCCAGAAAGCAGCACCTTGGAGGAGGCTAAGGTTGTGGAGGCAAGTGGCTCAGCTGAGGCAGCTCCTCCTGCTGGTGAGCCTCAGCCTTCTGAGGAGTGGGATAAGGCAGGATCCTCACCCACAACACAGAAGTGGGGGAGTAGTTTAGTGTGGGAGTATTTTGAGCTGGCAGATGATCCCAGGTTTGCCATCTGCCAGCACTGCTGAAGGCACATGAGCCGTGGAAAGGATGTGAGACACTTTTCCACCACAGTGATGCTGCTGCATCTGAGGAGGCAGCAGCCCATTCCCCTTCTTCCTGCTCAGCCTGGTACCAGTGTGAGTGTGCCAAAAGGGAAGTCGCCCACTCACTCCAAAGTCCCCTTCCCACCAAAGCAGAGGCAGGTTACCCTGGACCAATGTGGGAAAGGTGGACAGAAAGGGGGGCATATTCCCAAGGTAAGCGAGATCACCCATAGCATTGGGGAGATGCTTGCTCTGGACAGCCAGCTCTTCTCCGTAGTTGGGCAGCCTGGATTCAGGTGGTTCATAGCACTTCTGGCCCCATTTTACAAAGTGCCCACAGGCACCACCTTTAGCAGAGCAGTGGTGCCCTCCCTGTATAAGGCATGCAGGGAGTACTTGAGGGAGGAGCTGAGTAAGGCAGGGCCACACGTAGCCTTGCACTTCACCTACAACATCTGGAGCAGCTGTGGTGGTGATCACACCTATCTCTCCCTCTCAGGGGATTGGTGCAATAAGTCAGGACATCGGTGGGCTCTAATGCAAGCTGAGGTGCTGGATGAGTCCCACACATCAAGGGAGATCATAAGGGCCGTGAACTGCACAGTGCAGGGGTAGCTCACCCGTGGGTTCGTGGTCACCGACAATGGTGCTAATATAGTGAAGGTTGTCTATGATACAACTTTGTTGACATCCACTGTGTGGCACACAGGCTGCACCTAATAGTGAGGGATGCCTTGGAGGGTGACAGGGCTGCCTGTGATGGCACCACCACCAGTACTGTTACAAGCCAGCTGATTTCGAAATGCAGGAAGGCGGTGGGCTACATTCACCACAGCATAAAGGGGGGGCAAGATGCTGAGGAAAAAACAGGCAGAGCTGAGCACCCCACAACACAAAATCATGCAGGATATGGAGACTCAATGGAACTCCACATACCTAATGCTCAAGAGGCTGGTGGAGCAACAGAAGGCCATCCCTGAGATGACCTGGTTTGGGGAGATTAGGATCAGTGCCCCTCTAAACAGAGCTGAGTAGGATACCATCTCCCAGATCTTGGTTCTTCTCAAGCCCTTCCTCAAGGCTATCAAGACCCTTAGCACTGGTGATGCCCTCCTCATCCAGGTGGTCCCCGTAGTGAGGGACCTGGAGAACGAACCTGCAGTTAATCCTGGATGGAAGGAATAGTAAAGAAGCCAGAGGCTGGCCTGGTCCACAATGCAGGCAAGAAAGCCAGTCAGTGAAAATGTAAATGGAGGGGTCAGGGGGTGAGGGACAGGCTGGGGTGAGAGGTAGGGAGGAAAGAGGGCTGTAGCAGCACAGGTAAAAGTGCAGAGGTGCCTGGGGTGTCAGATGTCCAGCAGGTCTCAGTGTGCCAGAACTCCACTGTGTATATGGAGTCTATGAGTTTCTGTACCTACTACCTAGGAGGCTGATGAAGTGCAATTCATAGGCCCAGTTCTTTCATTGCATTGTAATTTGTTCCTTCTCAGGATCAGGCCTGAGAGACTGGAGGCAGAGTGTTGTTTTTTTTTCTTGAGGAATGTGCCCCAAAGGTAGTTGGGTTTTGTTGTCTTTGATAGATTCTGGTGTGCAGTTTGTGGGGGTACTGGAGATAGTTGGCAGGTTTTGTGTTTTGAGCTGTAGGAAGTTTGCTTCAGTTTTGTGATGAGGTTAGGTGCTTGTCTGAACATACAAACCACTTATCAGCGCTGGGCGCACCTTAACACACACACGGTGTCGCCCACCCACATCATGAGTTTTGCCTGTCACCAGCCAGAGATGCAGTTCCTCCCAAACCCCTGCACATATCTTCTTGAAACTTGACATGCTTTGTGGCCTCACTAGGGGGCACCACCCCCAAAGTTTTCAGCCCACTGTGCCTTAGCACACACACGGTCATCTGTCACAAGTTTTGCCTGTCAGAAGCTTGAGGTGCAGTTCCCCAAAACCCTGCACCGATCTTCTTGAAACTTGGCAGGCTTCATGCTCTCAGCAGAGGCTACTGTCCCTGCAAGTTTCACCCAAACCAGAGACAAAACAACAAAGTTATAGCTATTTCATTGATCCCCCATTATAGCCTATGGCCGGATCTCTGAGGCGGCTCTGAAGCTTCAGAGCCACTTCAGCCAAATAAAAGCAGCAAACCAATCCAGAGCTCCAGACCGGATCACTGGCATCCGAAGTGGCTGGATCCAAAACTGGATCAAATATCTGCCTACTCGCACAGGCCTAATACGCACACAAACACTTATCTGAAAGTACAAAGTCTAGATGCAGTCATTTTGATATCAGAAGCAGAAGAATCACTATCTCTGAGCTCAAAGTGGGAACCAGGATCAGATGTTTTCTCAGCCACATTTTATATGTTACGTTGCTGAGTGCTTATAAAAATTACCTAAAAATAAACCTTTGCCTACTGGGATAATAATTGCTATTATTTCTTTATGAATAATAAATAACCATTTTGTTATATGATTGTTATGATATTTTACAATTACCGTATTATTAATAAGAATTTCATTTTGGGGGGAAAAAAAACCAAACAAGCAATCAAATTCTGGAGACCCACATGAAAGATGTCCCAATAAGAAAATATCGACGATCTCAGATTTCAGAGAGAGGGCCTAATACACTTATAGTAAATTGGCTTTACTGGAAACTGACCCATTAAGACTATTCACAGGCTAGTAGCTGTTCTAGATTTTAGCAAAATATTATTTTATACACACACACTAACACACACATTCACATAGACCTTGATTTTTAAAGTATTTAATACTTAATTCAACTAAAATACTAAAATCAATGTGAATAGTAACTGAAGGATACACAGATTGTCATAAAAAGAACTGGAATAATATTGCAAATTCATGATGCTGTTTTTAAGTTGTAAGGAAAATAACTTGCATGAATTATAGTAGCAAACAACTGAGACTGAGCTTCTCTATACAAGGTGCTTTACTGCACAGGAAGCACGTGCATCTACATAAATGTATTCTTACTATGCAATAACGAGTAAGTTTGGCATCTGCAAATGCAAGTAGCAACTTTACTTGTGAATAGTTACTGTGGAGTAACACATGTAGATGCCAACTGAGAGCAGATTTGCTCCCAGTCAGCCCTGTCACTGGGAAACCAGCCTGAGCTCAGCCCCAGAGCTCTGAGGCTGGAAACCTCTCTTGCCAGGGCTGGGCTGCCTCTATAACATCCCCAGCCTGAGGTCCTTAAAATCCTTCAGGCCCTGGGACACATGCACAGGGATCCTGAGGTTACTCTCCCTGGGCAAGCCAAAGGCTAGCTGTACCAGCCTGTCTGCACCCAGGTGCCACTGCCTAGCACTGCAGTGCTGTGAGGCTGCCATGCCCATACCATCCAGGACTTCAGGGTGGGGAAGGGTCCTGCCAGGCATGCCAGCATCCAGGCTCAGCTACAGGCATCTCATGGCCACTGAGACTAGTTACAGGTTCCCACAGCACACTCCCAGCAGCTTGGAGCCTACAGGTGCTGTGGGGCCTAGTTCTGTGCCTTGCTTCTGTACTGGATGCTACAAGTAGCTGCCCAGGCCCAGCAAAACAGAAGCAACAATGCAGAGGCCCAGAGTGGGGCTGCATGGGAGCCCCAATGGCCTCATCATCACCCATGCCCTTGCCTACCATGCAGGACACCAGTTGGTCCTGCTGGAGGAGACTGATGACCTCGTGGTCCTGTAGGATGAGGTGGAGATGCAGTTCCAGTTCGCACAGGGAAAGCGCTCCAACACCCTTATGTATAATAGACTGTCAGGCAGGATGCAGGAGCATCAGGTACAACCTGTCAGTGCAGCAGTGCCGCATAAAGATCAAGGCCTTGTGGGCACAGTGTGTCACTGTGATTAACTGCAGTTGTTAGTTGGGGAACACCCACAAGTCCATGCCCTTTATGCAGCAACTGACAGAGATCCTCATGCTCCAAGACCCAGACCACAATTGTGCTATGTACAAGAGCATAGGTGGCCTGCCTGAGCCCACACCCTGGCTTGGCATCCTCAGTGACTTGTCACCATGGGAGGGCCACTTGGGATGCCAGCTGAACTCTCTGAGTACAGCCTTCACCAGCAGGTCAAGGAACATGGGCCAGCGCCTGCCCCTACAGCTCTGCAGGCTCAGCCCTAGCCATGAGGCACAGCCAGCCATGTCACTGCCAGCAGAGAGGCCTGGATGGGCACCCATACACTGAGCCCAGCCATCTGAAGACACTGCTCAGAAATGCACACTGTTACCACCAGCCAGGTCCCTGAGCCACATGGTCTCAGAGCCCTCCCACCCCAGCCCTGGTCCCTGATGCTGCCCCTGGCCTGGACCTGGGCCTGAGTCCCACCCATGGCCTCTACTCTGCCCCTGCCCCTGCCCCACCTGACCCACCCATACCCCCTGGCCCCTGGGTCTCCCCCTTCCACAGCATGCAGGAGGGCAGGAGACAGTGCAAAACTTAACTGAGAATAATTGAGCAGCTTGTGTCCCCACAGGGCCTCTCATACGTTAAAGAATTCATTGATACAGGCAGTGATGTCTTCCTCAGCAGTGGGGAAGACGGGGGGGGGGGGGGTGGGCAGACAGGGACATGTAGCTCAGCCACAGGTAGCCCTCCAGGCAGCAGCAGAGGTTGCAGGTCAGCTTAGGCTTGCCTAACATGCAATTGAAGCTCAAGGTCCCATCCCAACAGTACAGGTGCACCCATGGCACCATGCTGATCAGCAGAAGCAGAGAGTAATGGGTCGGGCACTCAGTATGTTCAACACCCCTCAGGTCCTCACACATTTCTCAGGACAGGCAGAGGATGTGGACCATAAGGATGCATGGGACTGGGAAGACTGGGAGTTCTGGGCATAGCTCCTGGACCCAGAGTGTGAGCAGGTGGAGGCCCTGTGGGAGCAGACCACAGTCCTGGTCAGGGCAGCGCAGGTCAAAGACAACAACTACCAGGTGCTAAACACTGTTCTGGCCCTGGAGGTCTCTGTGTCACCCACTGCCTGTCTCCTGACCATAGCCCTGCAGCTACCCAGCAGCAGCCATGCCCCCCAGGCTTGGGAAGAGGTGCAGCACTGCCTCCATTAGCCAGGAGCCTTTGCTCTGGCCCCTGCCCTGTTTCCCCCACCATCCAGCCCCCGCGACCTGGGCTTAGGTCTGCTGCTTATCCCAAATGCATGTGGATAAGGGTGTGGACCATATGCCAGCCCTTCTGGCTCTCAGCACCAGCTGCCAAATGGGTAGCTGCCCATGCTGGGGGATCCCAGCTACCATTGCCTTTGGGAGACCCCTCCACCCATCAGACTCACCATGGCATTCTTATCCACAAGGCAACAGCCAGAGGTCAGAGTGCTAGATCTGTCCCCAGGCTCTGCTTCCTAGGTGCCCCCACCCCATGACCCCCCACCCCAGGATGGTTGTGCATAAACCACATTGTAAATAGTTTACATAGGGAAGAGGCAGTTTTATTTTTTGGTGGGTGGTGAAGATCTGTTATTGTGGAGGAAGGGGAAAATTGGGCTCTTTTTGTTGGGTAGAGATGGGAAGGGGTTGGTGTGTTTGATTTAAAGGGAATAAAAACTTGTTATTCTGAGATGTGTCTGCAGTGATCATGGTGCAGAGGGGGAGAAGGGTCTGTAGGCAGCTGGTCCGATGGGCTACAGTGGGGAGTACAGGAAGAAGTGGTAAGCCAGTGCCTCTTGCATCCAGTGTCCTAGCCCCCAGGGACAGGTATGCAGCTTGTCTGGGGCTTGGGGTGGGGGGGACACCACTGTTACTGCTGCTGCCCCCCTCAGGTAGTGCTCCCATGTCAGTAAATCTCTGCCCACCATGCCTCCTCCACCCAGGCCTAACAAACTGCTCTTCCTGTACCTTAAAGATGTTATGAGGTGCTTCAATCTGTTCCCGCCCCCAACACTCCTTCGCTTTCCCCTTCCCTTCCACCACAACAGACTTACCAGCCAGAAACTGCCTGGCTGTGTATCAAAAATCATATCGGTATCAGCCAATATGCCTCCTTAAAAATCAACTATCAGTATTAGCCCAAAAAGCTCTATTGGTGCACCCCTACTAAAATGCATTTGAGTTTCTGCTGCTCTGTCCTGATGTCTAGTCAGGGCTCTGTCAAATAAGCATGCTATAACCTGGTGCTTGTCAATATTTGTTCTCAATTGAGCATGAAAATCACTAAACGAAATTCAAGATTCTTATTTTCCCCAGAGACTGAGAGCACTGACTGTCAGTAATTATGACCTGTTAACATGTTTCTGTCTTTTTCTAAGCTATTTTTAGAAACATATATGCCACCTCTTCACCGTTCTCAGAAAATATTTGTGCCACTATAAAACTAAAATCAGATATTCTTAATGTGGCTAACTGTAAGACAAAACCTAGATCCTGAACTGATAATGTGAGTATGGGTTTGAAACAGAAAATACAATAACCACAAACCTGTGATTGTCATTACAATTTCACTCCAGTCAGTAAAAACGAATGTCTTGGCCAAACAGCATCATAATATGAAGAAAAACACAAACCAGCAGCGGACATATCCAGTCCCAATCAAACAGCAATAGAAACTAGAGCAGAACTCTTAGCTCTTTATCAGTTTATGAAAAAGAAGTCACCAAGGATCAAATTTTCAAAGAATCAAATTAAAAATCATTGACAGAAAGCTGCTCACTTATAAAACGGTATAAATCTATAGTAATGTCATCAGATTCCATCAAGCTATTATGTGTTTCCAGTGCTGTGACTCAAAATTTAGTCATGCATCAACACAACCCAAGATTTCCATTGGTTAAAATATTCAGATCCAAATGTTAGCTTTGGAAGTATTTTCTGCTTGCTTTAAAGCTGGTTTATTTTCTGCTTACTTTAAAGAAGTTTGCTTTACTATTTTCTGGTTACTTTAAACAATGATATATAGCATGTACATAAAAGACAGGCAGTGAGGCCTACTGAAGTGACCATAATAAGTAAAGCCAAGAACTACTAAAGTTTATTCTCATCTCTTCCCTGATTTACTTACTGGCCTCAACTGAATGTGTGGTGCTGTTCCTTTACACGTCAAAATCAAAAAACAAACAAACAAACACAACCTTTACAAAGGGATACAAAGGCCACAGAGAAACTAGCAACCATCCTGCCAGTTCAAACTCTTCATGCTCATTTAGGGACCTACCCCACCCCTGCAGCTCTTTCTAAGCCCTGTGCCACAATCACAGAGCAGGGCATGGGGCTGGGACCTACTCCCCATCAGGACAGTTCCCAGCCCCCACTCTGAGATTGAAGAGCTCAGCTCCACACTTACAGTACTGAGCAGGGAACAAGCTCCCCAGCCTGGGAAGGGAACAGGGTCCCCAGTCTCCACCACCAAGCAGCTCCCAGCTCAAAGTCTGCAGCTGTGGGGCTCAGGCTGGGAAACCCATTTCCTGGTGCCATCTCCATGGTCACAGGGCTGGCACTGGAAGATCCTTCTCTCCCAACACTGGCCCCATGAACTGCAGAGCTGGTGCTGGGAGATAATGGCCTCCAAGCTTTAGCTTCATGACTGCAGAGCTCTGGCTAGGAGATAAAGATCTCTGAGTGCCAGTCCCACCAGTGTGGAGCTGGTCCTGGAAGATGAGGGTCTCCTAACTTCAGTCCTGCTACTGCAGAGCTTGGGCTGGGATATTAGGATCTTCCAGTGCCAGCCCCACTGTTTTGGAGCTGGCACTGGGTGATAAAGGTCTCCCAGCCTCTTGCTCCCCAATCAAGATAGTGAAGTGGGGGCTGGGAGTTAAGGATCTTCTGCTTCTGCTCTTTGGCTCCTTTTCCATCCCTTTGTTGTCACGTCTATGTGAGCAGCCAACTGTACAGTTGTTAGTGTAGTCATTTACCACTTGCTATTTTAGATGCTACTGCACAGTAGCAATGAGCTATGGTACAGTATCTTGTTATTACTAAGCCTTAGCATCTCATGTAGATGCACCCAGTTAAACTGAATGGATGTAACTGATTGGAATGCAGCCTAAATAAATAGTGTAGTCTCAGGGTCATTCTAGTAGTTTGGTGCTTACTTTTAGGGAAACTTATATAGCTGACTTGGTTTGGAACACCTAAGTGCTCAACAGGTACCTATTACCTTTTTACACAAACTGTCTATGTCATCCATAGGTCACTTTTGGATCTCAGGTGATATTATAATGAAAAATGAGATCTAATTATATTTTTTCAGTGGCATTAATTTACATGTTCGTAGAAGCCTGGTGGGTTTTTTTTTAAGGCTACTGTAATTTGTAGGCTTTTGACACCACTTTGGGATAACTTGTTTAATTGGCATTTTCCTCTCCTCAGGATAGAGAATGTTTTGAAGCTGACATTGGTGTGAATATAATGCTACAAGTGGTATCCATTGCAGGATCTGAAGCAGGATTTTTACTTTTCTGAGATATTCAGTACAAACATGTCCCCCTTTATATAGTAAGAACACTGTAGAAAAAAGGAAAAAGCATCAAATCAAAATTCAAGAAAGGACCACCTATCTGGCTACCAGCTGGGGGAAAGGATCACTTCCCTTAGGAATTCTAATGAAGATCATTTCACAAAGATACATCAACCATGACAAAATGTGCTAAAAGAACAAAGTATTAAGTAATCTTTTGAATGCAGTTTTTTTTTTTTATAAAGGCAATTTGTTTTCAGACATTAACTTGTGTCATATCTGAGATTATAGTTCTGATATAATTTAAGTTGTAAGAGGCTTTGAATAATTAGAAAAATAACCCATTTGTGAGTACATATTCCAATTTTGTGAGGATCCAAAGTATTTATGAGTAGGATATTTGAGGTCACAGGAAACTGAAGATTAAGTCCTGTCTGTAATTTGCTCAAAAGTGTAAATACACCAGTATCACCATATAGGATAGAAGGTAATTGATAGGGTTGTGTTTACTGGGCCCTGTTCAGTTCAAATTCAAATTCAGCCTGAATCAGAGACAGTGATTTGATTTATTGATTTGGATCACTGACCCTGATTCGATTCAGCCGAATCCAAATCTGAAGATTCCATGTTGATTTGGAGAATCAGTGATTTGGACATATATACAGCTTTAAAAGTTTTTTCTACATACCTCAGGGTACAAGTGTGGGTAATGAACGCTGCGATGCTGGGGTGGATGAAACATCTCACAGGAGTGCAGGTGGGGCTGTCCAAATGCTTGATGGCAAGCCCAGAAGTAGAAAGGAAGTACTTCTGGTCCATTTCTGGGTCTGCCAGAGAATGCACTACCCCTCCACCTTCATATTCTGCCCCAGCTCAATGATTGGAAGTGGAGGGACCCTGGGTACTCCCTCCAGACCCAGGAGGCACCAGTCACCGAGCCAGGGGTGCACAGGGGGCCCCCCCAGCACACTCCCCAGCAGACCCAGAAATGCTTCTGGTCCACTTCTGGGTCTGTTGCTGAGCACACTGGAGAGCGTCCCCATGCTTCTGTGGGATACTCCATGAGCCCCAGCATCACACCATTCACAAGCCCCTGATACCTATAGGCATGTATAAAAAACATTTAAAGCTGTGTCTCTGTCTGAATTGCTGAATCTTTCCAAATCTCTCCAATTTGATTCAGAGAGATTAAAGGGCCCTCTGATTTGATTCAAATTTGGAGATTCGGCCACCAAATCAGACCAAATTTCCTCCAAATTGGATCAGGGACTGAAGCTTCACACAGCAGTAATTGACAAATTTGTTTTAGCAGCTTAGACCTATTATGGAGTGCAAACCCTCCTTTTCTTTTGAATTTTCGGGAAATAGCATGAGTAAGATACTTTCCCCTGCATACTTCATTTACAAAGACACGTTTTTTCTTTAGACCCAGCCAAGCATGCCTAGGCCATTCTTAAGATGCTTCTTTCTCTCCTTTATTGGCTAGTGCTGTTATTAATGTTAACTCTAACCTGGATTGCTTGCCTGAGTGTAAGGACTTCCATTTTATCAAAGTACTGCAGGAAAAACAGGCAAATGAAAATTCAATGAAACTGTCTTTCCTTTCTCTTTGTGACAAGTAGCAATCTATAGTATAATCTAATAAAGGCAAAATCAGAGCCATGCTTTAATTTAAGAAATAAAAGAAGGTGGCAGAAGTCTTAGACATAGGATATATAAATTTAAGTCATTTTAAAAAGTCTGTGGAACTGTGAGCTGTTTTGATTTAATTTCTCTATTTTTCTGGTCTCTTAGTGGTATGAGTGAACTAAAACTCTGAAACATTAACCCTAAATTGAAAAAGGGTAAAACTGCAATAAATGTGCTCCATTTATGCCACTTTAAGAGTGGCCAAATGTTACAGATATATTGAAATATCTTATACCAGTACAAGTTAATATCAGTGTAACTACTACATCTGTCTATAACCTGCATTTCCATTTACACAATTTTTTTTCACTTCACAGCTGTGCATTTATAAATAAACAGAATAGGATACTCCCAAAGATAACAAGAAGTGGCAGAGGAATGCCTGCAGAAGTCTTGATTTAGCAAGACTGATCAACAGAAGGCTAATGAAGGAAATATTTCATAAAAGTGTTTCACGTAATAATCAGAGATCTCAAAAATATTACTATGATGAAAGTTTGAAGGAATTGGATTTCTTCAATCTAGAGAATAGAAAATTGAGGTGATAGATTATATTAGTTTTCAAATATGCATTAGAATTATCATGTTGCTGCAAAGAGGACAGTGATATATTGTTCTCTATGCCTAGTGCATATAGGGCAACATGTAATGGACTTAAATTACAGCAATGGAAATTCAAGATAGACACAAGGAAAAAAATTTCAAGTGTAAGACTAGTTAAGTACAAGAATAGATTACCTATAGAGGTTGTGGTATCTCCATTACTGGAGATTTTTAAGAATGTGGTAAATAAGCAGGCAAGGAATGCCTTAGTTGTTCATATCTAGATGCTTCTGCGGGCAAGAGAGGTCCCCATTTTCAAAAAAGGGAGGAGGGAGGACCCAGCAAACTATAGGCCCATTAGTCTTACTTTGATCCTGGGGAAGCTCTTTGAGAAAATTATCCAGGAGCACATCTGTGAGGGACCAGCAGGGGGATGATGCTCAAGGACAGTCAGCATGGGTTCATTAGGGGCAGGTTTGGTCAGATCAACCTTATTGCCGTCTACAATCAGGTTACAAAATCATTGGACACAGGTGTTGCAGTGGATGTAGTCTTTCTGGACTTCAGGAAGGCCTTTGACACTGTCTCCCACTCCATTCTCATTAAAAAAGCTAGGCAACTGTGGCATTGATGCCTACAGTCAGACAGGTTGCAAACCACCCAGAGAGTGGTGGTGTACAGGTCATATTTGGCCTGGAGGGATGTGGGCAGTGGAGTCCCCCAGGGCTTGTTCCTTGGGTCTGTACTGTGCAATTTCTTTATTAGCAACCTAGACGAGGTGGTGAATAGCACACTGTTTAAATTCACTGATGACACTAAGATTTGGGGTGAGGTGGGCATGCTAGAAGGGAGGGACAGAGTACAACTGGACCTAGACAGGTTACAGTGGTGGGAGAATGTGAATAGGATGGGATTCAATACTGACAAGTGCAGGGTGCTGTACTTGGGCAGAAAAAGCCAGCAGCATACCTATAGGCTGGGAAACTCCCTTCTTGAAAACACAGTGGCAGAAAGAGATCTTGGAGTCATCATTGATTCTAAAATGAACATGGGCCATCAATGTGAGGATGCAGTCAGGAAGGCTAACCACACCTTGTCATGTATCCATAGATGCATCATGAGCAGGTCCAAGGAGGTGATCCTTCCCCTCTATGTGACACTGGTCAGGCCGCAGCTAGAATACTGTGTTCCATTCTGAGCACCGCACTTCAAGAGGGATGTGGCAAGCATTGAGAGGGTCAAGAGGAGGGCCACTCACATTATGAGGGGGCAGCAGGGCAGACCTTACAAGGAGAGGCTAAGGGACCTGAGACTGTTCAGCCTTCACAAGAGAAAGCTGAGAGGGGATCTAATGGTCATCTATAAACTTACCAAGGGGGACCAGAGGGGAATGGGTGAGACCCTGGTCCCCTGAGCAACTCCTGAAGTAACAAGGAATAATGGCGACAAGTTGATTGAGAGTAGGTTCAAGTTGCACATCAGGAAGCACTACTTCACAGTCAGGGTGGCCAGGATCTGGAACCAGCTTCCAAAGAAAGTGGTGTTGGCTCCTACCTTAGGGGTCTTTAAAAGGAGGCTTGTTAATTACCTAGTGGGGGTCATATGATTTCATAGATTTCATAGACATTTGGGCTGGAAGGGACCCAGGAGGATCATCAAGTCCATCCCCCTGCCCCAGGGGCAGGAAGTCAGCAGGGATCATAGGATCCCAGCAAGATAAGCATCCAAATGTGTCTTGAAGGCATTCAAAGTGGGTGCTTGAACTGGTGAACAGATGCTCTCCCAGATCCTGATGAGCACCCCTGATAAACTTATAGGCCACCGCCAGATCCCTCCTGAGCCTGCCTGCACTTTTCCAGAATGAAGAGTCCCATGAGTCTCAGCCTCTCATCATAAGGCCTGTTTTCCTGACCTCCGATCATGCACGTGGCTCTCCTCTGCACCCTTTCAAGCTTCTCCACATCTTTTTTGAATTGTGGACCCCAAAATTGGATATAGTACTCCAGCTGCAGCCTCACCAAGGCTGAGTAAAATGGGAGAATAACATCCCAGAATTTGCTTGAGAAACATCAATGGATGCAAGCCAGCAGTTTGCTTGCTTTACTGGCTCAGCATCACATTGAAGGCTTATGTTCATCTTATGATCAATCATGACCCCCAAGTCCCTTTCATCTGTAGCATTAACCAGCGTAGCACTGTGCCAAGCCTATAAGGATGCTGCAGGTTTTTCCGCCCAAGGAGGAAAACCTTGCATTTTTCAGTATTGAACACCATCAGGTTCTCATACACCGATTTCATGAGCTTGTCAAGATCTGCCTGAATCACCCTCCTGTCCTTAGGTGTCTGAGGTCAGGTGTCCTGTCCTCAGGAATGCTTTACCCCAGAATTTGGTGTCATTGGAAAACTTGGCCAGTCTGCTTCTGACACCAATGTCCACAACATTGATGAAGATGTTAAATAGTATAGGCCCCAGGACAGAGCCTTGAGGGACCCCACTGGTCACACCACACCAAGACGATTGGTTCCCCTCAACCACAACCCCCCTGGGTCCTGCTGCAGAGCCAATTCCCCAGCCAGCAGATCGTGGTGAGGTTGAGGCCGCAGTTAGCCAGTTTATCCAAGAGGTGATTGTGGGATACCAGATCGAAGGCTTTTTTAAAGTCAAGATATACAACGTCAATCTTTTCCTCCTTGTCCAGGTGATAAGTCACCTGGTCATAAGAGGAAATGAGATTGGTCAAGCAAGACCTACCCCCAACAAACCCATGCTGGGTATTCCTCAGGATATTGCCTTCAGCTAGTCAGTTAAGGGCCTGTAGTTTGCCAGCTCTACTTTCCTCCCTTTCTTGAAGATAGGCATGGCATTGCCCCCCTTCTGATCATTGGGCAATTCACCAGAGCACCAGGACCTCTCAAAGATCCATGCCAGGGTCTGAGCTATGATGCTTGCCAGCTCCCTGAGTACTCTTGGCTGTAACCTGTCAGGGCCAGCTGACTTGAAGGTATCCAGCCTGTCAAGGTCAGATCCAATGGAGGGCAAGGAATCTCCCTCACTTGGGCCTCCCTGACCCATAGTGGGCAGGGCTGTCCCATGGGACTGGTGAAAAACTGACACAAAATATCCATTTAGCAAGTTTGCTTTTTCCTGGGCAATTTTTTTGGTTGTCAATTGCCCCACCTGATTTAGCAGGGGTCCAACGTTGCCCTTGCTTTTCCTCTGGCTCCCCATATCTCTAAAAAGGCCTTTTTATTGTCCTTGATATTTGTAGCTAGCTGGAGTTCCATTGCAGCCTTGGTTTTCCTAGTTTGCTCTCTACAGGTCCAGATCAGAGCAGAATATTTCACCTTGGTGGTGGTTCCAGTCCTCCATCTTTTGTAGGTCTTCCTTTTAAGATGCAGGAGGTCTGACAGTTCCCTGGAGAGCCAAGGGGGCTGCTGTGCACTTTTGCTACCTTTCCTCTGAGATGGGATGGACTTTACATATGCATCAGGATTGCTCCCTTGAGGAGCAACCACTCTTCTCCTGTCCATTGGGTTGTGGCTTTTTAGGGACTCTCTGACAAGCCTCCTTAGCTTGTCAAAGTCAGCTTTCCTGAAGGTGAGGACTTCTGTATTACTGACTGACTTGCCAGCTTTATGGCAGATGGTGAAGGTGATCAGCT
Organism: Caiman crocodilus; assembly: GCA_030014935.1. Classification (NCBI taxonomy): domain Eukaryota; kingdom Metazoa; phylum Chordata; order Crocodylia; family Alligatoridae; genus Caiman; species Caiman crocodilus. The sequence goes on from JAGPOW010003316.1 coordinate 139,259,048, forward strand.
CATGGTCTCTGTCACCCAACTTCCCTTCGATTGGTACATCACTGATTTGCTTATCCTCAGTCATCAGTATGAGGTCAAGCATGACAAACACTTTGTGTTTGGTCTTAGGGAGAGTGGAGGCAGTAGCTACAATGCCATCTGAATTGCCTGTGGGAGCTGGCAACTGACCGGCTGGACAGTAAGGGAAGTCCCCAAGTCCTCCCTTGTCCTGCAGGGAGACTGTGGTCTACTCTCTGCCTCCCAGGGGAGAAGGGCCTGGCAGCAGGAGCTTAAAGTATGAGCTGAAACTTGCCAGGTTTCATATAAGCCCAATATTCATTCCTGCCCGGGGCAGGAGGTCTGACTTAATGATCTGCTCAGTTCCCTTCTGACCCTACATCTATGAATCTATGAGAGAAGTGTGTGAGGAAAACCACAGATAAACTATATGGCCTGCCAAGGTTACTTCTTTCTGAGAATCCAGTGATTTCTCTTATTTCATAATATATTTTAGTATGCTAATGGTCTGCTCTGGTATTGTTCAATTATGCAAGGATCCAAGTCCTTAAAGAGGCTTAAAGCTAAAGTAGTCAGTGCCTTTTTACCTTGGTCTTCACAAGCAACATCAGCTCCCAAATTGCTGCACCTGGAAACACAGTTTAGGGAGGAGATGAGCAGCTAACAGTGGTGCAAGAACAGTTTAAGGACTATTTAGAAAAGCTGGACATACACAAATCCATGAGGCTGATTCTGATGCTTCCTAGGGTGCTGAAGGAGTTGTCCAATTGCATTGCAGAGCCCCTGGCCATTATCTTTGAAAACTCATAGCAGTCAGGAGAACTCACAGCTGATTGGAAAAGGGTAAACATAGTTCCCATCTCCAAGAAAGGGAGGAAGGATAATTCAGAGAACTACAGAATGGTCAGCCTCACTTCAGTCACTGGAGCAGATCCTCAAGGAATCCACTTCTAAGCACTTGGAGGAGAAGAAGGTCATTAAGAGTCAGAATGAATTAATCATTCATGACTGACTGCCTTCTATGGTAAGAATGATGTGGATGCAGGAAGAACAATGAATGTGGTATAACTTGACTTTAACAAGATGTTTTATATGGTTGTGAACAGCATTCTCACACGCAAGCTAAGAAAATCCAGGTAGCATGAATGGCATGTAAGGTAAATGGAAAACTCGCTGGATTATCAGGCTCAGAGGGTAGTTGTCAGTGGCTATTGTCAGCTAGACAGATGTCTAGCTGAGAAAGTGGTGTCAACTGGAGTGCTCCTGGATTTGGTCCTGGGGTCGGTTTTGTTCAATATCTTCATCAGTGACCTGGAAGATGGGATGGAGTGCACTCTTCACAAGTTTGCAGATGACACTAAGCTGGGTAGAGTAGTAGATATTCTGGAGGGCAGACCTAGGATTCAGAAAGACCTTGACAAATTTCAAAAGAAATCTCATGAGATTCAATAAGAAGTACAAAGTCCTGAATTTAGGATGGGACGATCCCATGTACTGGTACAGGCTGGTGGCTGACTGACTGGACAGCAGCTCCGCAGAAAAGGACCTGGGGGTTACAGTGGACAATAAGCTGAATATGAGCCAGTAGTGTGCCCTTGTTGCAAAGAAAGCAAATTGCATACTGGGCTACATTAGGCATGGATGGTGAATTCAGACTGGTGGGGCAACTGGAGCAGCACGCGGGAAGGGGGGGCAGGGTTTTGCAGCCTCCTGACTCCCAGATGGAGTGTCCAGCTGGCTGCAACCTCTCCCTGCCACACTCCCGTGTGCCGCTCCACCCACCCCACCAGTCTGTATTCACCAGCCATTCCTGGGCTGCATTAGTAGGAGCATTGACAACAGATCAAAGGAAGTGATTATTCTCCTCTATTCAGCACTGGTGAGGCCGCATCTGGAGTACTTGTCCAGTTTTGGTCCCCACCACTACAGAAAGGGTGTGAACAAATTAGAGAGAGTCCAGCAGAAGGCAATAGAAATGGTTAGAGGGCTAGGCCACATGATTTCTGAGGAAAGGCTGAAAGAACAGGGCTTATTTAGTATGAAGAAGAGAAGACTGGGAGGGGGTTTAATAGCAGCCTTCAATTACCTGAAGGGTGGTTATAAAGAAGATGAAGCTAGACCTGTCTTAGTGGTGACAGATGACAGAATAAGGAACAATGGTCTCAAGTTGCAGCAAGAGAAATTTAGGTTAGATATAAGGAAGAATTTTCTCAAAAGAAGGGTAGTAAAATGCTAGAACAGATTACCAATTAAGGTTGTGGAATCTCTGTGATTGGAAGTTTTTAAGATCCAGCTAAACAAATCCTTGGCTGGGATGATCTAGTTGGAGCTGGTCCTGCTTTGAGCAGGCTCCCTTCCAATTCCAATTTTCTATGATTTTAGAGAGGTGACTTGGAGGGACGTAGGCTGTGGGGTTCCCCAGGGCTCGGTCCTCAGGCCTCCACTCTTCAATATCTTCATCAGTGACATGGACAAAGAGGTGAAAAGCTCCTTGTTCAAGTTCACAAATAACATTAAGATGTGGAGAGAAGTGAGCACATTAGAGGAGAGGGACAGGCTGCAACTAGATCTAGACAAGTTACAGAGGTGGGTGAATGAGAATAGGATGGGTTTCAATATGGACAAGTACAAGGTGTTGCATGCGGGGAGGAAAAATCAGAAGCATTCTACAGGCTGGGGAGCTTCCTGCTTGTCAGCACAGAGGCAGAAAAGGATCTTGGAGTCACTATTGATTCCAAGATGCACATGGGCCACCAATGTGGGGATGTGGTCAGGAAGGCTAATCACTCCTTGTCATTCATCCATAGCTGCACCACAAGCAGGTCCAAGGAGGTGATTCTTCCCCTTTATGAGACATTGGTCTGGCAGCAGTGGGAGTACTGCATCCAGTTCTAGGTGCTGCACTTCAGGAGGGATGTGGATAGCATAGAGAGGAGGGCCACTCACATGATCGGGGGCAGCAGGGTAGGCCTTAGGAGGAGACTCTGCAGGCCATGAACCTGTTCAGCCTCCACAAGAGAAGCCTGAGAAGGGATCTGGTGGCCACCTACAAACTTGCCAAGGGACCAGCAAGCAATGGGAGAGGCCCTGTTCCCCTAAGCACTACCGGGAGTTACAAGGAATAACGGCCATAAACTGACTGAGATTAGGCTCAGGCTAGACATCAGGAGGCACTACTTCACAGTCAGGGAGGCTAGGATCTGGAACCAACTTCCTACTGAAGTGGTGCTCGCCTCTACCCTGAGGATCTTCAAAAGGAGGCTAGACAATCACCGAGCCGGGGTTGTTTGACCCCAGCATCCTTTCCTGCCCACGGCAGGGGGTTAGACTTCTGACCCTACATATATGAAACTATGATTCTATTCTTTGTGTAGGTCTTTGTAAGCCATACCATGACAGCATATAGATTTTTGAACTTCCAAAGTTATATAGCATCTATCATACCAGACAAGAGCAAAGGAACCACTTAAGTTTTATCATGTCAGTGAAATAGGCCTCTGAAATGCCTTCCAGGATATGTGTTGCTTCAGGTAAGGATGTCTGAAGATCTGTTATGCATTGTATTTTTTTGAGACAATTTATTTCTAAAGCCATAATAATACTGGGCATCTTCCAATAAAATGTTTTTTTTCTCACATCCTTTCCAGCATTTATTCAAATTCTTAGGAAATGGAATGCCTGGTTTCTCAAGAGTCACAAAGAAGTTAGAATTAAAACGCTACCATACCTACACAAGAATAAAAAGATTTGAGTTTTAACATTCCTAGGACACAGCACTTGAGTCCCTGGTAAATCTCATGGCAGAATGACAAAAGCGGAATGTGCATAGCACGCTGGTCATGTAGGGGGATGTGCTGTATGGCTATAATGCTATCAGTTCATCAGTTTGGGGGGGGGTTAATAAGAAAGAGTTTGACCATTCATAAATTGCAAAGGGTACAATTAAAAAAAAATGAAAAGGAAATTGCAGAAGCTTTAATGTATTCCTCATATCGAGCAGGCACTCAAAATCTAAAGTGATGGTTAGAGGATAAAACCTGAGAGGTTTTTAAAATGTTCTGTACAAATAGTTGTCCATAATGGCCTTGTCCAGATAAATGGATGTGTACTTGAAGTGGCACAAATAGTACCGTCACGAATTTGTGTTCCAGCAAATGCCCTTTCGCATGTATTTTGTTGTGGGATACTTTGTACGGCTATGCGTAAACTGTAGGTGATGCATAGAGGGGCATGTGCCCCCCTGAAATTGGCCCTCCCTGGCTGGGGAGTGGGGGTGCAACAGCTGGTACCCGCGCCCTGAGATTGTGGGGGTGCCGAGGGAAACACCAGCAGCACTTCCGGGTTTGCCATTGGCACGTCTGCCAGTAGAGGTGTCCAGCCACTGTGGGACCCCCTCCAGCTATGGGTTGGCTATCAGCCACTGCAGGACCCTCCCAATCAGCCGCTGGTGCCGCTCAGTATCAGGAGGCACTAGTCACCCATGAGGTAAACTGCCTGTGCCCAGCTCCTCCTGGCTTCTGGCATGCTGCTTCAGTGGGGCTTCATGTGCTGCTAGCAGGAAGGCTCCCCTTGTGCTGAGACACCCTGTGCCACAGCCAGCCAGGGAGCAGCATATGGAGACAGGGTGCTCCTGCCTCTGTATTTTGTTTGGCAAATGCTATTTTGGCATGCTTTACACCACCTTTTTCTCAGGATTTTTTTTTGCTACAGGGAAACCCCTGTAGCAAATGTTGCCCTTATGCTGCAAATAAGCAGCACATGTTTTCACATTCTATGTGTGCAGTTTGTGGTACCACAAACTGCATGTGTTTGCATGTGTGGATGTGGCAAGTAGCCTGCACTATCATGTTTATTTTCTTTAAAAATATGTATTATTTTATCTCCCTAGATCTGCAGGTAAGAATCGGTGCAAGAGTCCATTCTGTCAAATCGATGAGACCCAAAAGAAAAATCAAACTAAGAAGTCCAAACCATCTCCATTTATGGTGTAAAATGTGATTAGAATACCCTCTCCTTTCTGCATCTCCCTTTTCTATAATAATAGCAAGCATTTTTTGTTCTCATTTCTCTTCTGCCCATTTCCTGCCAGTGATGGTGTAGAGAGGGGAGTTTCCAGATAACCACTGTTTTCAGATGAATTGCCAAGTAACAAATACAGATTGAATAGCAACATACCCTCCTCCAGGATCAACTTTTTTAGAGTTTTCAGTTTAATATGAACTCTCTTCCCTGCTCAGACAAAGTCTGTACTATCATGTTTATTTTCTTTTTAAAAATTTGGATTGATTGAGTATCTGAAGCATCCAAAAAGAGATGATTTAGTCTGGGAATCACATCATACAGACTGTGTTTATTTAGTCACTCCAGCTAAAGAAAAGTGGCTTCCAAGAGGTAAGTGTTTCTGAAAGAGTAGAATTTGTGCATGAAACTTGGCTTTGAACCATATCTCAGGGTTAGAAGTAGTATTAACTGCTAAGTATTTAACTGAGCTCTCTGTCAGTTTGGAATGGAAAGATATGTGCCAGATGGCCCCTCATTTGTCTATTCCCTCCTATAGCAAGAGTATTACATGCAGGTTAATCTTGTAAACAGACAAGATAATTCTAGAGGAGACAGATAACAGTATGAAAAGAGTGGTGTATAACTTTAAGCCACCCAAACGTTTCAAATAGCAACCATATGGATTAAATGAATGGAGAATGAGAAAGAAGGAGTGATCCTTGACGTACATTTTGACATACTGATAGCTTGACAGTATAGCAAGCTTTACCTGAAGTGTGAGACTTTACCCATTTCAGGTGGTTCTGTTGACACTTGGAAATCTTTTTGGAGCTGAGAGATAATGGCACACATTTTAATCAATTTACTGGGCTGGCTGAAAGATGTTGACTGTTTACCTAAGACAGAAAAGCCCCCAAATCATACTTTTCTACAGGTTTAGGGTCCTACATTTGTTTTTGGGCATCTAACTAGAAATCACCTAGTTTTCAGTGGTTCTATGCATCTACAACAGTGACTGAAGACAGTTATCACTGTCATGCTAGCACAACGTGTGTTGCTGGATTTTTAATGGGAACGGGTATAAACATTTCCAAACAATTACAAAAAAGTAATACAGTTGACTATGGACAATTAAAAGCAAAAGTATGGGAAAAAGTATATGTTAAATGCAATTTACGGATCTAATGTAGTTGTAGAGTTTCATTTATTTATGTAAAATGCATTTATCTTTTAAAACTCTAAGCCAAAATACAGCCATCAAAATATAAATGACAGTAGCTCCATCCTGTTGATCAGCATCGCTCAACACTTGTTTCCAGTCCAGCTATAGCACTGGTAGAGTTCAGCCATTCATCCCAGCCCAGGCACTTAAGCAGAATTCAATTACATTGATTTCAATAAGTTTTAAGTATTCTTAAGTACTGTCCTGAACAGGGACACAGCTAAAGCACATTCTTTACCATATTGAACTGCAAAGGCAAAAATGGTTTCTTTCTATCCCATTCATACCTCACTGAGGTAAGTGCATGCCCCCCTCTCTTCCCCTTGGGAAAGAGTGTGTATTTTTTAACAAGGTGAAAATCTAAAAGTTTATTGGGACTACTTAAATGCTAATATTGCCAAGTATGGGCAATTTGTCCTTCCTTTCATTCAGTCTCCTCTGCAAAGATATTAAACAGGGAAAGCTATGTTAATATAATATAAAGTAGTATAGCTAAGCTGAAAAAAGAGAAAAAAAAATCATCAGACTGTTTTCTACAGCAGCATTAAGCCAACTATCCTGCAGTTCCTATCTCTCTAATAGCGGTATAAACAAAAATACACATTCACTGTCGTAAGCCAGAAGCAACTATTGTCCATAGTAAATTCATTTATTCATGGAAAAACAAAAGAAAGACGTAACTAGTCTGTATACATAGCATAGCCACAGCCAGTTCTGGAGATGTCAGGATTAAGTAAATGATCTCATACTCTCTGATTCCTGGTACTCCAAGAGGCGAGAATTTCCTGTTTTTTTTTCTCAGGGACATGGCCATAGCTGAACTCCCCTAATTTTGATTTATTGTTGTATGAAATCCTTTCCCAGGATGTATATCTCATAGCCATCTTATTAAATCTATTTGGAGAAGCAGCTGCAGGCCTACAGTGGATCTTTTGGCTGGATGTAGATGACATTTCCCTTTCAGCAAATAAATACATGGCTCTTTTATGTAGCTTCTTTCCAGTTTCTTTTTCTCTCATTCTTTAAGAGGTGGTACTTACCAACACAAACAAAACAGATAATGCTGGATATGTGTAAGACAGTCATATTAATGTTGCTGTGGCATTACCATTTTGAATATCTTGAATGTTATTTTGCTAATGAGACATTAATTATTATCAGTGTATTTACTATTTCTTTAGTATCTGATATCTATAAAAATGCAAAATGGTCATTATGTTAAAAAGGGGTCTGATTGTGAGGTATAACATTCAAGCAACAAAAACTATCAGACACAAAGGATTGGCCTAGTAATGCTGAAGCTTCTATTGCCAATGGGGGGAAAGAATAACAGTGGAGACTGACTCTTTGTGTTTGTTTTACTGAAACTATTCTCAGGGAAAATTAGAATTTGACTAAGTAAAACTTTGACAAAATATTTTTTCTGCAGATGAATTTTTATCTAAAATAGATCTTTAGAAAACCAAAATATTCTGACCAAAAGTTGAAATATTTTGAATCTGAAATGCTGTTCATGGTTTTATGGAGTTTGTTGTTTAATGAGTCTCATGATCTCTTTCAACATTATGGGCTGTATTCCCCAGTAAGATTGTATCTCTCATAATGAAGTACTGTACCACGACAGCCATCAGATATTGTGTTCCTTCAAGAAAAGGGAAGTTGATTGTGCATGATTGGAAATAAAATCAGACTGTGAAAATTAGTCTTCAGAAGAGAATCGAGAGGCACCTAACTGATAAATATCTTGCGACATCATGGTAGAATTTCAGAATCAAATATAGCTGTTAAACTGAAAAAAATATATTTTTGGATAAAGAGGTTTATTTTTTATTTATTTTCTCAAAAACTTGCAATTTTACGATCAAGTCTAATAATGACTTACATTTTTTATATAAAGACAAAATCATTTCACCATATGTTTTCCTTGACCTATTCAGAACTAGAAGCAAGAGCTGTATATCTTTTTGGGAAATCAGAATGTTTCATTTGAAAGGCTATGTTGCTCCCATTTCTGGCCCTGAAGGAACACGGGAAAATAGACTTTTAAATAACAGCATGTTTATATATAAAAACTTTCTACTAATATAGGACTGACTCTTGCACAGCCTGGGCCTTGAGCCCATTTGCTTTTGAGAGAAAAATGCCAAATTTATGAGAAGAAAGAGGAAACAATTTCCATGGCAGATTGGTTTTAAGAAATAGTAGCATTTTGAAAGTGTTCAGAGATTAGGAATGTTACAATAAATCTTAGCAGTGCATCAGTAACAGGGCCAACAAGGCGGTCAAAGGTGACCGAAAAAGTAATTTATTTAACTCTTTAATTTATCATTTAGTTCTACAATGTATAAAAACATAACTCTTTGTGAATATGGATATAGAAATGGATATATTTATTTATATATATATTGGGTGTAGATCAGACCTAAATGAATTCACACAAACTAGTCTATGCTACTGGCTAAACTTCTCACAAGTACTAATTTATACATTCATGGAAGTCATAATTGGTACAGTTATTACATGTATACTGTGTGTGTGTGTGTGTGTGTGTGTGTGTGTGTGTGTGTGTGTGTGTGTACACCTCCGTCTGAGGGGGGACCGAGACTTCCCTCCCATTGGAAGCCTGTATTCCCATTGGAAGCCTTGGGAATCACTGCCAGGCCGGGGGTGAGGGCTGACCTAGTGGAAGGGCTTCTGGAAGGGCTGGATGTCTTTAAATTGGCGGGCCTGGATGACTTACACCCAAGGGTGTTGAGGGAGCTGGCGGAGGTGATTGCTGAGCCCTTGGCTCGGTTATACGAGCGCTCTTGGAGCTCTGGACAAGTGCCGGAGGACT
>JAGPOW010003316.1:139268203-139301488 GCA_030014935.1 Caiman crocodilus
GTCTAGCAGCCAATAAAAGGGAAATCAAAGCCTAGTGCGGGAAAAAGAAATTAGTTAGAGTCCGTTCGTTCTCACCCTAGGGGCCTGTCGGAATTAAGGTTCCGGAGGTGCGACAGTTATGACTTCCATGAATGTATAAATTAGTACTTGTGAGAAGTTTAGCCAGTAGCATTGAATAGTTTATGTGAATTCACTTAGGTCTGATCCACACCCAATAATGTTCAATTAATCTTTGTTCAGGTTGCCTAAACCTTGGCTTAGACTGCCCTTTTTGATGCCAGTGACAATGATGAAGAAACAGTGTATTCTCTGAAAAATATGTTTTTTGTTAGTCCAAAACTATTCATGAATTTGAATTAGCTTCTATTTGCTAAATAGTTTCACTTTTTCCTGCCTGGATTAACAAAATGAGTAAGGAAGTGCTACCACCATTTTATACTCAGCAGCCAATTTGTTCAAATCCCTCCTCCGTATGAGTAAAATTGTACCTTCCAGAAGATATCTATAACAACTTTGTATTTTAAATTTTGTATCACTTCCATTGCAGCAGTATGATGATTAGTCAGTGTTGTCATTGTTTTTATAGAAGCAGAGATGATTATAATATGGAAGCAGACTGCAAATGTAGCCATGATACCATGGTGCCTGAATCTGGACTAAGTAGCTTATTCCAGGAAGGAATACAGCTTTGTAAATGCTGGCAATAATATAAAACTGGCACTAGTTAAGATATGAAATTATTATGTAAAAGCAAGATGGTGGTAGAGAAAACTTATGATACTGTGGTGTAGTACAGAAATGCTTATTATGGAAGATCTCTAAAAAACATACTACGTTATTAGTGATGCATGAATTTTTAGCAATTCTTTGAAGTCAGAGTGACTAGGAAACTGTCAACCAATTCAAAACTGAGTAGTATATTAAGTGAAATACCTCCTCTCAAAATGTTGGAACAATTCTGAGAGGTTGTTAATAAATAATCAAATAGGATTGTCACCAGTGCCTGGACTAACCACCTCCAGGCTTCATGACTTAAACCAATTCTCTACTTCTTTATCTGCTACACCAAATATTTAATGACCTTCAGGGCATGCTATACGAATCCTGGCTGGGAAGGACTGGATGGGATAAATGAAACAATGGGGAATATAGACATGAATTTATTTTGGCACTTCTCTAAGTAAGATTTTGTTTATATGTTGCTTTGTATTTGTGTGTATTGAATTTACTGTTCTTAGCAAGTTGGGACTAATTAGAAGTATGGAAAGTTAGGAAGGGTAGAACATAGTTTGGGGACAAAGAAGTGCCTTGAATGTGTTTCCTTTTTATGTTTAAATGTATAAGAAGATTCCATTAATTTATCATTATTAATACTTGATTAACTGATATTTTAATGAATGGGTAGTCACTTGGTATAGGCTGTTATAACATACAACTGCTCAATAACTCAAGCCTATAGCCATTTATAAAGGTTTCCACCTCCACCTTAAGAAAACCTTTTCACTGTAACTGTCACTTCCCATTAAAATCATTTATTTTCAATCACCTCATAAAATCTTATCCCCAAGAGAATATAGAGTCCAAAATGAAGGACAGACAGAAGGTGCATCTACATGTTCATTAATGTGCAGATAGAAGTACTAAATGAATATCCAATAGACTGCCCTCCTGTGCATTACCATGATTGCACCCTTTTTTCATGACTATAAATGCACAGTTGGCATAATAGCACAGTTTTTGCCGTGGTGCTGTAATGTACGCTCAGTTCACCTACTGTGCATTAAACATCTTGTGTAGATGTGCCAAGATACTTTGTGAAACTCATGTTTCTTTTACTATTTATTTTATATGGAAGGTGAACAGGGAGCGATCTAGATCAATGTCTCCAAGGGGTCACTTGCCTGCCTGTACACAAATGCCAGGAGCTTGGGGAATAAGCAGGAGGACAAGTTGGGAAATAAGCAGAACGACAAGTTAACACAAATAATTACAACTTCATAGGGATAACAGAGACCTGGTGGGACTCCACCCATGACTGGACCACAGGTATAGATGGCTATACCCTGTACAGGAGAGATTGAATAGACAAAAGGAGCAGTAGTGTATCTCTCTATGTCAAGGAGAGCTAGGCATCCTTGCAAACTGATAATGGTGACCAGGATGGATGACTGGAGACCCTCTGGGTTAAAATCCATGGGGAACAAGGCACAGGGGACACAATGGTGGAAGTCTAGTACAGACCTCCCACCCAAAGTCAAGAGCTTAACCAGGAATTCTCCAGGGAATTAGCTGAAGTCACATGCTCCTGGTCCATGGTTGTCATGGGAGACTTCAACTACCCAGACATCTTGTGGGAAGAGAGTTTCGCTAAATCCGAGCAGCCACAAAGCTTTCTCTTGTGCATGGATAACCTCTATCTGACTCAAGAAGTCTACAGGCCAACAAGAGGTAAAGCACTGCTTGACCTGGTATTGGCAACTCGGGATAACCTAATCAGTGACATAATGATTGAAGGGAAGCTGGGTGACAGCAACCACGAGCTGATCACATTCACCATCCACCGTAAAGCTGGCAAGTCAGTCAGAAATACAGAAGTCCTTGACTTTAGGAAAGCTGACTTTGACAAGCTCAGGCGGCTTGTCGGTGAGGCCCTAAGGGACCATGACCCCAAGGAGAGGGGAGTTCAGGAAGAGTGGCTGCTCCTCAAGGGAGTGTTCCTCGATGCACAAGCTCAGGCTATTCCATCTCAGAGGAAAGGCAGCAAAAGGGCACAGCAGCCCCCTTGGCTCTCCAAGGAACTAGTGGATTTCCTGTGGCTATAAAGAAAGGCCTACAAAGGGTGAAGGGTTGGATCCACCTCCAAGGAGGAATATTCTGCATTGGTTTGGTCCTGCAGGGAGCAAACCAGGAAAGCCAAGGCTGTCATGGAACTGCAACTAGCTACAAGTATCAAGGACAATAAAAAGTCCTTTTTCAGATATGTGAGGAGCCAGAGGAAAAGCAAGGGCAACATTGGACCACTGTTAGACCAGATGGGACAACTGACCCCAGGAAAAAGCCAACCTATTAAATGGGTACCTTGCATCGGTCTTTCATCAGTCCCATGGGATGCCCCTGCCCATTATGGGACAGGGAGGCCCAGGTGAGGGAGATTCCCTGCCCTCCACCAATGCTGACCTCTTGAAGAAACACCTTGAGAGGCTAGACACCTTCAAGTCAGCCAGCCCTGACAATCTAGACCCCAGCGTATACAAGGCACTGGCTAGCATCATAGACCAGCCCCTGGCACAGATCTTTGAGATCTCCTGGCACTTTGGTGAAGTGCCCAAAGATTGGAAGAACACCAATGTGGTGCCTATCTTCAAGAAAGGGAGGAAAGTAGATCCAGCAAACTACAGGTCCATCAGCCTGACCTCTATCCTGGGGAAGATCTTAGAAAAGATTATCAAAGAGGCCATCTTTAATAGACTAGCTGGCAGCAATATCCTGAGGGATACCCAACATGGGTTTGTTGCATGTAGGTCTTGCTTGACCAATCTCATTTCCTTTTATGACCAGGTGACCTATCACCTGGACAAGGGAGATGAGATTGATGTCATATATCTTGACTTCAAAAAAGCCTTCAATATGGTATCCCATGATCACCTCTTGGCAAAACTGGCCAACTGTGGCCTCAGGTCCACCATGATCCGCTGGCTGGGGAATTGGCTCTGTGGTTGAACCCAGAGAATGGTGGTTGACAGAAGTGAGTCATCATGGTACCCTGTGACCAGTGGGGTCCCCCAAGGCTCTTTCCTTGGACCTATATTGTTCAACATCATTAATGATGTGGACATTGGAATCAGAAGTGGACTGGTCAAGTTTGCCAACAATACCAAACTCTGGGGTAAAGCATCCACGTCTAAGGACAGGAAGGGGATTCAGGCTGACGCTGACAGGCTCAGAAAATGGGTGGATGAAAACCTGGTGTTTAACACCAAAAATGCAAGGTTCTCCACCTTGGGAAGAAAAACCAGTAGCATCCTTATAGGCCTGGCAGTGCTATGCTGGCTAGTACTATGGCTGAAAGGGACTTGGGGGTCATCATTGACCACAAGATGAACATGAGCCTTCAATGCAACACTGTGGCTAGTAAAGCGAGCAAAATGCTGGCTTGCATCCATAGATGCTTCTCACGTAAATCCCAGGATGTCATTCTCCCATTGTACTTGGCCTTGGTGAGGTTGCAGCTGGGGTTTTGCATCCAGTTTTGGTCTCCACAATTCAAAAAGGATATGGAGAAGCTTGAGAGAGTCCAGAGAAGAGCCATGCACATGATCAGAGGTCAGGAAAACAGACCTTACGATGACAGGCTGAGAGCTATGGGGATCTTTAGCCTGGAAAAGTGCATGCTATGGGGCAATTTGATGGCTATCTATAAGTTTATTGAGGGTGTTCACCAGAATCTGGGGAAATAATCGTTCACCAGAGTGCCCAAAGGGATGACAAGGTCGACCAGTTATAAACTACTGCAAGACCGTTTCATGCTGGACATAAGGAAGAATTTGTTTACTGTCCGAGCCCCAAAAGTCTGGAGTAGCCTGCCATCAGAGGTGGTTCAAGCACCTACACTGAACACCTTCAAGAGAAATTTGGATGCTTATCTTGCTGGGATCCTATGACCACAGCTGACTATCTTGCTGGGATCCTAATACCCCCTTGTTCAAGGGACTGGACTCAATGATCTTCCGAGGTTCCTTCCACCCTTAATGTCTATGAAGTCTATGAAATGGGCACCTAAATAAGACTTCTTCAGACTTTAGGCTCTTCAGTCATAAAAACAATCTAGAATCCCTTGTTTCAGTGAGCAAAAAGCTCAGTATGCATCTCCATTTTGGACTATAAATTTCCCAGGCACTTAATCGTATATTTCCAGAAATGTATGAACACTCTCATGTAAGCAGGTATGTGCCTAGCTCTTGCCTAAGATTCACTGTAATTCAAATACATTGAACATTGTTGGAAAGAAAAATTAGACTTTGTCTAAATACTCACAAGAGACCAATTCAACAGTATGCAGTTCAATCTGAAGCATTGAAGCCATGGTTATTTTCATGAGTTTGTCTGGCTGGCAGTAGTGCTACCCACATTTTATATATTAGTGTGATAATTAGAGAACATGTCTTGATCTGGATTCTAGGCCTTCCCCTACCTAAGGGGATTCAAAATTAAATTTCCCACTTCCCAGGACAGTATCTGACAATTAGGTTATAGAAGGGGGTAGGGTGAGCTAGCCATTGGTCCAGAAGGAAAGCAAACAAAAGGAAGCTCACTTTTGCAGTATAGCAGGTGATTCAGTTGAGTGGGGTTCTGACCCCTGTTGCTGGAATGTTTATGTATTTTATATTGGAGAGTCTTTGGACAGCAAACAAAAAGTAAACTTGAGGGTAGGTACTAAAACCCAAGGCCCATCCCTTTTAACTCACCACTGGATTATGGATTTATACTCTCTCTTAATTGCTTTCCTTTTGGCTCTATAATCCTATGGCTCTTGCACTCTTGGTTGCCCAGTGGCTCTGTGTCAACAAGAGAGGAGAATCCTTCCCCACAAGCAAACAGTTCTGTAGCCTCCATTTTCACTATTGTACTAAATAGTGGGGGATTTGGGTTTAAATCCTACAAAACTGGTGGCTTTTCTGATTCTATCTTCTATGCTGTTGTGCAAAAGGTGGGCATCGTAGCTCACCCCTGCATTATGAACAGGACTTGAGAGTGAGTTTTACTGAGGTAGGTGCCTATTCAGAGAAGAGGACACTGGATGCTGAGTAGATAGAAGCATGTGAAAGCCTATATTGGGTGCAAAAGCTCCAGACCTATGACAGATAAAAAGCTGGGAAGACAAGGGCAATGCCAATGCTCTTCTATTGTACTGACAGAGAAGTTATTAAGTTAGTTCAGATCAAACACAGGCTGGGGTCTGTATGTTAGTAGCAAGATGAGGATAGATAACTCATACTTTGTCATTAAACTTTCTATCATCTGATATGAACATCATAGAGGAGGAATGACAAGGTGGAATATTGTATTTCTCCCATGTGAAACAATTCTGAAGTATTCAAAGGACCTCAAAATATCTAAGCTTCATCTTCCATTATGTTACAGGAAAGCATCAACCTATGCCACCAATGTAGTTGTTGTACCATGCTCAGACCTCAAACCAGACTGTAAAGGGAAGGATCCAAAACAATCTTAGGACTTTTCCTTTTAAAGGGCTGCTTCCTTTAAAGGGAATGTTTCACAAAGATCAGTAGCTCATTCAATTGGTCTGAGACTACAAGAGACAGATTGTTGAGAGGGGAGTCTGCCTGTGGAATGACATCATCTTCACACTGTATTGATGAGCATGAGTGCAATATAAAGCACTGGATTGCTAGATGAGGCTGGTAATTTAAAGTAATAGACTTTAAAGGGAATGCAATAGAGTGATAAAAGGCTAAACCAGATTATTGATAATGCAAGTAAATAGACTGCAGCAGAGATTTAAAAGTGACTGGTTACAATGAATAAGACTGTTGAAGTGTGATTTGTGAAATAAGGATTAGAGCTCCATTTGTATGTGTCCTATATCATTTAATCAGGCTCATCCTGACTCTTCTGAAATTGGGTTCATATCCTTACCCTACCATTATAGTTAATCGGTCAGAAGATGTTTTACCCATTATACAGTGTTCCAGGGCTTGAATTAAATTTGTTTTACTGTATTAAAGCTTCATACAGGTGAGCTGCTTTTTAGCAGATGATGTTACTATCACTGCACAATATGCTTCCTGGAGTGTAGGGAAGAAGAGGAATTAGTACCTTGAAGGGTGTCACTAGTGCATGCAGTGCTTCTGAAAAACTGTGATACTGCTGGTGCTACCAAGATTGAAGTTACCTTGTATCAGGAAGGATTAAAAGATTCACTCAGAGCATTTTACACATGTGCTTTAGACACTTGCTCAGTATTAGAAACAACAGGGGAACTCACAATGCTACTGGTGAATGGTTTGCCCTGTTTGAATAATTTTTTCACTCTGTCACCAGTTGTCTCTTTTTATTCTGAAAAATGATTCATCATATAGGGCAGGGTTCATGTACAGAGGAATACCTACCTAACTTTTGAGCATCTGCCCCAGGAGGGATTAAAAGCAATATAGACTTACAAGAAAATGGGGAGCAATACTCATCCCCAAAAGATTTAGAAAATGTGCAGGTAGAGGTAGAGGTAGTGATAAATGGTAGCTAGTGATAGATGCTTAAGACTCCCTCTCAAGATTTCCACTACAAATCTCCATTGACTTGTGATTCACAAAACCAAGCTGTACTAAGTTTCTAAAGACAGGTGATTTAGGGTAATGGTGATGCTGCTGGGGGCACTGAACAACTTCTTCCATTAGCATTCTGATCTTAGCATTGACTCTAGACCACTTTCACTATGAAAGTGTTTGAACATAGATCTCCTGCTTCACCTCCTCAGGTTTAAGCAGAGCCTGGTCACCTTCTAGGGTCTATTTAAATTACTAGGTATCTTAAATGAGAGTTAGCTACTAAACTACATGCCTAGGTTGTTTCTGCACAAGTGTGTGGTTAGGGTTAGGTATGACTGCCTAGGGAAATGTGTAGTCCCAAATGGATATGTATAGTTGATTTAAGTGTATAATGAGTTTTAAGGATGTTGGTGCCAGTCCAGTTAGAACAGTTGCTTAGGTCTTAGGGATCCAGTTCACCAGATTCCTGTTATATGCCTATAGAGGAAATCTGAACTGGGCTAAAACACACACACACACACACACACACACACACACACACAAAAGGCAGACCCTTTCATTGATATTCCTAAAACAGACCTTTCTTTAGGCTGATAAGGTATTTTGTCCTCAAACTCATAGGCCATCCAAATAAAAATCAATAAAGCATCAAAAGCAACTTTTTTCAAGCTGTGAACTACAGTCTATTTTATTTACACTGTCATGGTAACACTAAAGACAGAAGTCAGCTACTAAGATAGGCTGGTCCAAAACCATGTAGGGCTGTCTGGATTAAAACTGAAACCTTAAATTTCAGTGCATTATTCTATCACAAAGTGATATAGACTTGTATAACTGTCATGAGGTCAGTAAAGGTTGCAGGCTTCTAAAGCCTAGTACTATTCCTGTTCCTAAAACACCACTCTGTGAACCAGTGTCATGTACAAAGGATACATTCTCTAAATAGGGCAGCTGAAATAATCATCTTTAGAAGTTTTTAAATTGTATTTCACATGTATTGTTTCAGCTGTATCTGGTGCCACTTTACCTGTATCTATGTCCCATTCTAAGACAGTAAGTACATAGCTAAGACAGAACAATTCAGCAATCAAGTGTAAATACTTCCCATGCTCTTACTCTGCTGACCAGAATCTTGTCATTGGCTTAACCTAAGACCAGACTAGGCCATGAGTAGTCATTCATTTCTGT
Organism: Caiman crocodilus; assembly: GCA_030014935.1. Taxonomy (NCBI): domain Eukaryota; kingdom Metazoa; phylum Chordata; order Crocodylia; family Alligatoridae; genus Caiman; species Caiman crocodilus. The sequence continues at coordinate 139,276,678 of JAGPOW010003316.1, forward strand.
TGTGGGAAGCTACCCACTATCCCCTGCTCTCTTCAGGGTGATCCCAGTCTGGGGAAGACATGGGGAATAGTGGCTGCTCTACTTCTGGGGTGGAGGAAAGATTTTCTGCACCTTCCCTAAACTGGGTTATGTTAAATGGGGGGAGAGTAGCCTCCTCTGCTTTATTCCAGATCTCTGAGAGTGGATTAGGGGAAATAGCAATTCAAAGACCCCAGCCTGTTGCCAAAGGTGGGCAGTACCCATTTTAGAGAATAAGCAGGAAGCTGTGATGGCTATTTCACCATCCTTCTGAACTGGTCTGGGAAAGAAGGGAAACAGAAGAGCATTGCCTACTCCCCAGACTGGGGACTGCTGATATAAGGAGTAGGAGGGCAGCAGGAGACAAGGAGCAGAGATGAGATAGCATGGTAAACCCTCCATCTAGTCCCCAGTCCTAGACTCAAGTGGGGAGAGCAGTCTACAGAAGGCAGAGATGCCTTTCCTCTCCCCTTGATTCTTCCTGGGATGGGGAGAAGTCAAGCTGCTGGTGATTCCCCATGTCCTCCCCAAACTCAGGTCATCTCAGTCTCAGAAGCGTGCTGGGAGCAATCCCCAGTTGCTCCACTCTGAGACTCTGGGAGGAGGTGAGGGGTAGGGAAGTGTACAGGCATTCTTTCCTCTAGAAGAAACTCTCTCCCAGGAGAGATCATCCTTGTTAAAAGAGTATGATCTTTTACCTGCAGGAAAAACTTAATGAACAACTGTACACTTGTGATGTCTATCAGGCAAGTGGTGATTCTGGCCTCAGTCTGGTGGCTGATAGAAAAAATTCCTATCTTCCCACGAGTGCTCTGAAGAGCCTCAACTATATTTGTCATATTTCTTTCCCCTTTTCCATCCTATCTATAATTATGCCAGAACAGCTGGTGTTATGACTGCATCTTTTAGCAGACAAAAATGCAAAGGAACTTTCAGTCAAGGATGGTAAAATAACTCCTCCCACTGAGTTCCTCTTCAAAGAAGATACTTCTAAGGTTTAAAGAAATCATTAACAAATAAACATACATATGCAAGTGAGGAGAATAGAAGAGAAAAAGGACAGAAGAAAGTAGGGATGTGACAAGCATAATTACTGGCATCATCACGTATTTCCTCTCTCTAGCTAGAAAGAAAAATCCAAATGTTTAACAGATGTGGTAAGCTAATTAGAAATGTAGGAGAGCTTAGTCTTACTGGCAAACTGCATGTCTTAGTGACTAAATTCAGTGTCAGATGCAGAGGATCTCTACCAAAGATCTTAATTCAGGAACTTATCCCTTTTCAAGAGAGTCCATAAGCATGTGGATAATGGGTTGGAAACACATGTTTATAGTTAAGCATGAATTTAAATTCTTTCTGGAATAGGGATGAACCTAATAAGATTCCAGTCTCTTGAATGGAGAAGGTAGATAAAACTGTCAGGCTGCAGCTCTGGAAATATCAGCTATTAAAACCTCAGCCCTTTCTACTCTGGAAGTATAAACATTTGTAAGGTGTCCTATAATGAGGAGACAAACTCTTTATTTGTTTGTCTAAGTGGAGATGTCCAAAAAAATTACAACAGCTAATTGATCTGACACATTTTGCTTTTTCTGTTCTGTTCTGTTCCTAAATTGTCCGTGAACATATTGTGAACAGCTCAAATGTATTCACTATTAAAAACAGTTTTGAGAATTTTTTCTAGTGCTTAGTTTTTGGTCTACAGCTTGTTTGCAAACATTTAATTGTGCATATTCACAATTTATCCTGTGCTAATGAATTCCAGAAGACATGTGGACCTGTTTCTGTTCCATGAGTGGATGAAAAATAGAAAAAACAAAACTGGTTGATATTATGAAAACTCTCTGGAGATACAGGATTCGAAATTCAATTTCTTTGAATATTTCAGCTTTTAAGAAATTCATTTTCAGAAGTATTCTTTATGGTAAAGTTTAAGCTTTCAAAATTGTACCGAAAGAGTTAGAAATATGGTAGAATATTGTTAGGATTCAACTTGCCTCCCTCTGCAGTGAAGCTCAAAATTCCCCTTAGTACAGTTTACCTTCTGCTGTAGACAACTTTCTTGATGATTAATTTATTAACAGTGACAGTATATTTTTGATTGTCTTAACTTTACAAAATGTACTTATAGTCTCAATTGGGAATTAATAAAAATATATCAGATGCATTTTCATTAGCAGAACCCATGTCAAGTCTACCCACTCAGTCTTCCCTAATTCTAATTTTAAAGGACCCTTGGCCTTTCCTTCTATGTAAGGCACAATATGTGCACGATGAAGTTAAGAGCACTGTACAGTATTTCATTATATGCTTGTCATATCTTCAAGAATAATTTAAACTACGATTTCTCCAGTTCTTATCTCTCCTGGATTTCAGTCCTTTGAAAACAGTCTTGCCATTTCCCTGAAATCTACAGGTGAAAGGTTAACTCATAGGAATCTCATTTATTGTCTATTAAATGCAGAAGGGAGGTTTTTCATCACTGCATTTGCCTTTTAAGAGAACTTTGCAGTATATCTCGAATTGTACTTAGGCACTTGTGATCTTAAATCTCTATCCATCTTTATAAACCCATTTATTATACTTTTTTAGGGAAGAAAATTACAAATGATTTACTTAATCTGCAGACATCAGTCCCTTCCTCTCTGTAATTAGTAAGCTCCAGGGAGACTTAAATTATCACTGTTCCTGCTTAGTTTCTGTTTAGTTTATTTAGCCTTACCTACTTTTCCCTTCCTTTCCTTTTCAGTTATTTGAGCAAGGTGACACTAGGAATTTCACAGAAACATAACTGGAGATGGCCAATTCCCCCTTATGAAGGAGGTCTGGTATTGTTTGTCCTCTGATCTCACTTTGGACTTTAAGACTATCTCAAGTTACATCATTGTTCATTGAAGCAGATCTAGTTTTTGAAAATTAGTAGTTGTCATACAGTTTCTCTTCTTCTTCAAGAATTGCTTCATAGGGGAAACATGTAATGAAAAGAAGGGGACAGTCCATATTTAACAAATCCTTTTTACAACAAAACATGCTGTGACCATGTGTTCTTTAGACTTAAAATTCCTGAAAAATAATAATATGTTTGGTATTTATTTTTTTCTGAACAAGTGTTCATGAAAGAGAAACTGCACTCCTAAGAGCAGTTGTCAACCCCTCCCACAACCAGTAGTTGGGAGAGGCTGGACAATCTGGCAAGTATTTTTAGATATTCTGTGGCTAGAAACAGGTTGTGTTTATATGTGGAAGTGGGTGCAAGGGAAGGCGGATGCCTGGAAAAGATTAGGGCTGTGAACTGGACAGACCGACCAGCAGGCAGATGGAAGGAAGTATGTGAGGGGGAAGTTATATTAAAGGCAATTAGAGAGAAACAGCATTGCAACTTTCAGCAGATTGTTTATTTGTCATCCGTTTCTGTTTGTCCGTCTTGTCTGTTTCAGCTGGAGGCACCTCAGGGAAGGCCATACAACGCATAGCACAGTGGGATGTCATTCTTGGTGGAAATCCCTGGGTACCATTGTAATAAGCATAAGAATAATAAATATGTGCTGTATGTGACTTTTACAAACACTGAAAAGTGAACTGTACATTTTGAAAATGTAGTCAGTATTTTACAAGGCCTAATATAGTTGCATCCTGGCACATTCCACCCATTCTAGAAAATGCCCATATAAATACAGGGGAACAAGTGAAATTGCTCATTAAGGTCTCTGTCCTACAAGGTTCTGAGTTTCCTGTGTAAGGTGCCAATCAACTCAGTTCTTCCTGGTTTCAATGATGTTTGAAGCTGAAGAGGACTGAGGTCTTTCAGCACCTTCCACTGGACCCTAAATTGTGTCTGCTCGTTGCTTTCTTTACACACTTACCTCCTAATAAAGCATACATGAGGGTCTGGCAGCTGGTTGCTGTCTTTACAAAATAAACATGGAAATGGTGTTATTAGTTATTTCAGTTTTGTTAAGTGTTAGGTAAATATTGTAACAATTTAATAGTCACCATTTCTTATTATGTAGTCTTCAGATAGTCTGTATTTACATTTAACACTACATACCTTAATGTGATAAATACATTTCATGATGATAATTAAATGCATTTGTCAGACCAATATAGTCCTAAGCTATTGTGGGGCCTATATAACTTACAACTATCAATGCCAGCTACAGAATAGTCCTGAAGTGCTGCCTCCTGTTAAGGCATTTACCTGGTCTGCTTTCCCAAGTTATAGAGTTTTATTAGAGTATGTCATACAATGACAACATTAGCTGGAGGCTGGTGGCTTCACAACAACACTGACATGCAAGAAACATTTTTAGTTCCCAGCAAGAAACCTTGATACTTCCAGAACACCTTAGGATTTCGATTTATGATCCCATAGACCTCCCATTTCTCAGCTACCATTATCATGTGCTCATAATTAAGTTTGTTTGGGGTGTGGTGGTCAGAGGCTATGGTGTCTTGCTATGCCTTAAAGGCAAGATTTTAACATTTGCTTTGGCTTTTGCTATAGACTACTACACTACAAATCAACTGGTGTAAAAAAGTTCTTGGTCATTTATCTGGAGAGTCAAAGGTGAGCTAGCATATTAACCATATCACTCCTTTTGGTGCTGCTGAGTGAAGAAACTGCTAAGCCAACTAATGTTGCAGGTCAACAAGATGGTATGCTTGGGTAGAATTTCTGATATGCAAGCTTCATGGACCAAGATCATGAACTTATAACATCTATTGATCTGTATATATAAAACAGAATATAAAAGGTGTTCTTTTTTGATTTTGTATCTGCCAAGAAGAAAAGATCCAGAGGTAGTTGAATGGCAGCATAGTAGCATAAAAGGGGTGGGAGGGGGTAAGGGGGTGGGGCACCAGGACACTACCCCCAGTGACCACTTAAAAGAGGAGCAAGAAAGGCAGCCATCACTGCAGCCAGTCCAGTGACTACCCCAACACTGCTGGACCAGCCTCTGCTGCTGCCTCTGTCATGTGCTGTTATGCCTCTGGTGGTGAATCTGTAATCTTAAAACTAATAAACAGGGCAGGGTAGCACCTCAGGCCAAGTACAGAAGTTACACTTATTGTGCAGTAAGCATGCAGAAAATTTTCTACAGCTGTAATTGAGCAGATGGACAGGGCACATACAGCACTGAAAAATGGTGGATTCCACTCTAAGATAAACCTGGATGGATGTGGTATCAGACTTCAGTGCTTTGGTTAGAGTACCATAACAAAAATATGTACCAGATCCCCTTGCAACATACAATAGTTCACAGCCTGCTGACATCCTATGATGCTTTATGGCAGCCCACTTACCTCCCATCTCAGGGTGGCACTCTAGCCTGGGGGAGAGCTCTTGTGGTCTGCCCAAGCATGGGGCCAACCCTTGCCCATGGTCTCTCAGTGGCAAAGTGACCTGAAGTGGCAAAGTCCCTGTTGCCAACCTCTTCCCCAACCTGTTCCCTCTAGCCAGCTATGAACTGTCTGGTATTATCACTCAGTGTACAGGTTCAATCTACCCAGTCAAGGTATTTGTAAAGACTGCGTCTTTTTATTAAGTGCTTTGCTGTCTGCTGGAAACTGCACTCATATAGGAGGCTGCCCAAGTTGTTCATCTTGTACAGCATTGTTCTGAAGCATCTGTATGGGTATGGGTCAAGCATCCAGATCTCTGTTCAGCTTGACCCATACTTTTCTGTCAAGGTTGTACCCAGCAAGGTACTCATTTGGTGCTGGTATAAAATTCTGTATGGATAGATTTTAGACTGGATTACTCTGAACAATCATTTTATTTCCATTTTCTCCACCTTGTACCTAAAGTTAGCACAGCACACAAGGCCACAGTACCCGGCCTGCTGAACTCTCCATGGACCCAATCTTATATCACTTGGTCTAAAGCCTAAGACAGCAGGGAATACATCTGCATCTGTGTAAATTACGCAGCCTGTTATTAGTCTCTGTGCACTGTTAAGGATTGTGTTGTTGAACTTTTTAGTGTGACAGCTTCTCGACCATATAGGAGCACAGATTCTGAAGACAAAGAGTAAACTGAGGGACCTATGGTGAGTGTAGTGTCTAGGTCCTTTCCCCCTTCCTAGGGCCAGATGCTGGGCAGCTGCTCACAACCCAGCAGTTGGTGGCAATGTGTATGGGGTCCATGGGGGTGCAGGTGCACACCCTGAGAGCACTGGTACACCCTCTGACAGGTTTCACTCTCCACTTAGGTGATGGGCAGTGGGGGCAGGCAAGAGTGCTGGTGCCCCTCCCCCCACAAGTGATGGCCAGGGAATGGGAGCACTGGATGAAGTGCCACAGCCACTTCTGGGAGTGCCACGGCCACTTCACGGCCACGAGCCCCCCTCCCCCCACAATACACACACACATTTGGGGAGATTGGCCATGAGAGGACCTGCTCCTGGTCATGGACTGGGGAGCCAGGAGGGCTGGGAATGTAAGAATCCAGGGCCAGACAGATGACTCTTCTCTGGTTCTCTGGGAGGATAGGGTGATAAGGAGTAACTTAGAGATCTTCAAAAGGCGACTGGATGCACACCTTGCTGGAGTTATTTGACCCCAACAGTCTTTTCTGTCCAGAGCAGGGGGGTTGGACCTCATGATCTCATGAGGTCCCTTCCAGCCCTAAACTTTTGTGACCAGGAAAGGACCTAGACACAATACTCACCATAGGTCCCTCAGTTTTCTCTTTGTCTTCAGAATCTGCATTTTTCTTGGGAGGCCTGGTCACAGATCCTGAGATGCTGGATCCAGGACGGTCATCTGAACCAGATGTGTTCAGATGTGCAGAGTGTCAGAGACATGTGCATAGATGGCACTGGCAAAATGAAGACCAAATGGGATCCTTGATGTGAAGGGTTGGAGTAGGCAGGTGGAAAACTACTAGCCACACTGCTGCAGCACCTGAACAAGCCATCCAAGCCCAGGAACATGTTGTGAAAGGCCAAAAATTAGGTCTACAGATGGCCACCCTCTGTCTGAAGGAGACCACCTATGCTGCTATGGAGCTGAGAGAGACTCTGCACCAGGATAAGGCATTTGTGCACAGGGTGAAAGACCACTTAGGATCCAGCTACCATAGCTGTGAATGGCATCAGCATTGTCTCCTGTGGGGAGACTGTTGCCCTCCCAAGCTGGGCTACTGCCCAATACCTGTACTCTTCAGCATGCAGAGCCCTGCTCCAGGGACTGCCTCCTGGGGCAACATGCCTGAGAGTACCCATGAGAGCGAGCTCTGGAAGATGGCCATAGGGAAACGCTCCACACCCTGCCTTGACTGGGAGTTGCTGAGGGAGTGGGTGTACTCCAGAATAGGAGATATGGGGCATGGGAGTCACTGACCAATGGTGTAAGGAGCCAGGAAGGCATCTGGTGGGGTTCACTCCAGGGAGTGGCCCTGGGAAAGGGTTGGGGAACCAAGCTATCTGAGACCTGATGCCAGGGCCAGAATTGCAGGGCCTCAAAAAGATCCCAGGCCAGTTGCAGAAGGGCATGGAATAGCTTAGAATGGGAGGGATGAGGGCCATGATCCACCAGCCTGCCAGGCCTGGGAACACTAGAAGAAGCAGAGAAGCAGTAGAGAACTCTGTGAGGATCAGCAGCCCCCTGGGCTTGGGACCAAGTTCCAGAGTGGGCGTTGTTTCACAGTTTTTCTATACTATGCATATAAAAAGTTTGGCAGGTGTAACATTTAATCTGAGGGACAGCAGTTTCACACGTGGCACTTCCCCTGCTGCCCCAAGGTTTTGTATTAAGTTGAGACCCTGTGGCTTCTCTCCCCAGCAATGTTGTAACCATCTGGTACAGCCAAGGTCTTTCCCACTCACTCAATGTTAACTAAGAAGAACTTTCCAAGTTCCAGAGCAGGCAATGTTTCAACGTTTTTGTTTAATAAACACACTCAAAGTTTGGCACTGCCAAAATTTGCTTAAAATGAAGTAAGTTGCTTCCTTGCACCGCATTCCTTTGCAGCCCTAATGTGTGAGGAGGGAGGAGAAAAGGGAAAAGGATACAGTGCCTGGTTAGCCTGGGTTGTGAGCAGTGGTGCCCATGGTGTGGGCCCAGAGGCACCTGGGGCTTGAGACCTGGTGCCAGGGGAGGGGCACTCAAACCTGTTCAGCCCTACTCATCTGGGGAAGGCTCCCAGTAGACTTACGTGAGGAGCTACTGGACCAGGGCTTTGCAAATCTGGATAGCCTGCCACTGTGTGAGGCAGCACAGGGGTCACCGCCATCAACATCCAGGACACACACACACACACACACACACACGCACGCACGCACGCACACACTCACACACACACACACAGAGTACAGGCATCCAGGACACACACACACACTTGACAGGTGCAGGATGCATTGGATGGTCATTTGTTGGCTTATGGTCATGATGATCTGCTACCACATCAGGTCCAGGTGGATAGCAGTGGTGCTCCTGCCAGCCAGCCAGCCAGGGGTGATTTAGCTATTCAACTCTACTCAGCACTCTTCAGCAGTCTGGGAAGCCCATAGCATTTCCACTGGGAGGTGTTTGAGGGCCCCTGCTACTTTCTGGGCTTGGCCTATGCAGGCAGGCTCTGAGCCCTCCTTTCCTCTACTCCCTGGCCCCACAAGGGGTAACATGTTGTGTTTCCTCCCAGTCAACCTAGTCTTGTCTGCTTAGAGTAAGACCTGAAAGTTAGAGTGCTTCAAGGCTTCTTGAACGCCTATGCTTAGCTTTGGAGACTAACTAGCTTTCATAAGCATGAACATCTATAGGCAAGTTCTGTAGCCTACTTTAGTACTATGAAACCTCTCTCTATTTAAGTCTAACCCTAAAAAAAGTAATCAAGAGCATGGCCCATCTACCTTTTGTATTAATATATAAAGAGTAGGTAGAATAGTATTTGGGTCTGAACTTTGAATCTGAGGGGTTTGGGTTTTTTCCTTTCTTTTATTTCTAACTTATGGTGTTCATAACTGGATTTTTACTCTTAGTTTTGTAACAGGTCCTCTCAGCCTAAACAAAATGTTCTGTTTGAGAATTCTGGGTATCATCTATAGCCCTAACATGGAATGGGTTAAAGGGTAATCCTACACTAACTGATGCTTTAGTTATTCTTGTAGGAAGGAAATACTCCTCTTACACATGTCTAAAGAGCCTAAGGAACTGGGTATCTGTCGTGCAGTCTTAAATGGTACAAATGAGAAGGGATTTCTTTGATGTTATAAGAGCTGAGGATGGGAAATACAAGGTGATTTTGAAGACAACATTTCTAGTGATGTAAGACATTTGTACACATGCTTGCACTGTGCTGAGAAAATGGCAGTGGTGACCTTTTGAAATTTGAAGGTGTTTTATTTCAAAAGCATGCCACAGCCATTTTTAGTGCACTGGCATGCATTTTGCCACTTATGCAACTGCACACGATGCAGCACAGTGATCATCATCTAACATGCTCAATGAATTGAGTCTGCTTCAACCCACTGGATCTCCAGCATGTCACAAGATGAAAAGGTATGTGTATAACTGCCCCTAACTTGTAAATTGGCACTCTAAACTATGCTTGAGGTCATTCTGTCCTTTTAATGGCCTAAGACATATAGACCAGAATGTGAAATACCAGAACAGTATTGCTAAAATTCTAGAACTGTTTCTTCTGGTCTTAATGGCCATTTATAGACATGCTCACTGTTTTCTAAACCGTCTTAAGTGATTCACATCACACAGTTTGAATCAAATTTCAATTTGAATTAAGGGTTAATAGACAATCAGTGACCATCACGGCAAGGTGCACTGACTATACTTAATCTATACACTAGGCAGACCCTTAACAGACCCAATGCACAGCCTCTGTATGTGGGCTTACATGCTTAGCATTTGTGGTTGGAAGTAATTAGGCGGTGATAATAAGCCTGTTTAAGCTCTGATACATTGTTGCAAACCTAGTGACAGTTATCTAAAGTGCTGCTCCAGAAGCCCTAAAGGGTGCATTTAACCTTAGTGTTGATGATCAGTGCAGGCTGGCTGTTCTTGGGCAGAACTGGGGGCTTAGGAAGGATACAAATACTTATTCAGGGTAAGGTATTGTTGGCATATTTGACTTTGTAAAGGTGTTACTTTGTGCCTGATCACCTCTGTTGTATTACAAAAACACAACTGAGTTTCCATTGCAGGGAGTGATATTTGTAATGCTTATCTGCTGAGTTCCTAAGGACTGCTTTTCCTAAAAGCAACACCACATATATATGGTAATGAACACAATTTAAATTATCTAGTTCAAACTACCTAAGCTGCATTACCTTTAATTCTCATTCAATGACGATCAGTTCGTTCAGACTGGAATCAATATTAATTTGGACTGCAGATATCCACATATATATAGTGATGGCCAGGGATCCTGGTTTTCTCTGATAAAAAAACACCGTAATTTTCTAGTTAAAGAAGTAACCCAAAATCCACATTTTTCTGTGATCAAAATGAAACACCACTATTTATATCTATGTCTTAGTGGTGTTTCATTTTAACCTCAGAAAAATGTGGATTTTGGGTTACTTTTTTTAACCTGAAAATTGGGATTTTTTTTTTTAAATCAAAGAAAACCAGAATCCCTGGTGATGGCTGTAGTCTAGATTAAACCTAGAAAAATGCCACATCTACAAACAGCCAATGTGTGCAGCTTCCTATTTTACTGTGAAGTATAAACATGAATCCATTTATAACCCACAGTGCAATTTCTTTTGGTGCTGTGTGGGTAAATTTGTAGTTAGGAGCCCACAATATATTTCAGAAGAAAAAGAAACTATATTCAGGATTATGAGAAGCTAATGGGTATGTAGTGATGGTAGATTTTCATTTTCATTTCATGAATTGCTATAAAATTCATGCAGACAATGTGTGCACAATAAGCATTGTAGAAACATTAAACACTTTAACAGCCTATTAAGGGGAAATCAATTGTTTTTTGCAAACAAAGTAAATCAGGGAAACTTCATGAAATGAAAAAGGGCTAATACAATAAAAAATTATGCTAGCATAAAACCAAATCACACCTGTTAACCACTGTGAATAGGTGCAAAGATGATGGAAGTTATGCCACTTAAGAACAGTGCATCTTTATTGCTCATCATATCATTTACACAAACTCTATGATTCACTGATTTATATAATTTAGGCCAGTGACAATAAATGGTATAAATTACAAAAAGACAGTGTGGCAGATAAGGTCATCTGAAGAACTGAAACTGATATTTTTTTCTGGAGCACTCATGAAGTGATTAGAATGAGGACATTGTAGTAAAGGGGTGATATGGAATGATATGCAATTATATCTCTTTGATGTACTTCATATTCTGAGCAAGACAACCCTGGATGTAGAGCAAATCCCCTCCATGCAAGTATTTTGTGCCCCATTAACACACAATCATAGAACAGTCAGGCTGAAGGGGACATCAAGAAATCTAGTCCTGTCCCATGGGTCAAAACAAGATCATCCCTGCTTGACTACTTCATCTAAGTATTTGTCTAACCTGCTCTTAAAAAAAAATAAAGGATGGAGATTTCACCTCTTCTTCAGGTAAGTTGTTTGAGATGTGCTTGATTGGATTCTAAATTGCCAAGAATTGTCATTATTTATTATATATACTAAGAGAAGGGTTATAGAACTCAAGTGTTTTAAGGTTCCCATTGTGCAAATATAAAAGAAAATACAATCCATGTGTAGCAGGACACTAAGGTGCCTACTACTCTCAAAACAGAGGCAAGAACCCAGGTGCCAGGTGCTGGGACAACCAGTTAAAGAAGGAATTGGCCTCACCTGTGCCTCGTCAGCTGACCAGAAGGGGCAGGGCCTGGCTCCCACATAAATCCCAGGCCTGAGGCCAGAAGGGCAGTCCCTGCCAGCACCGAAGGGGGAAGGGAGCTCTGCCAGACAAGTGAAGGGGAGAGGCTTGGTTGCTCAACTAGCTCCAGATGCTGTTAAGGGATAGAGTATCCCCCGGTAGGGATTGAATGATGTTTTAGCCAAATGATATTTTAGCTGGGCAGCTTGGATTTTTGTTATAGGGGGTTGTGTTTTGTGTTTTGCTGTTTGAACCAGTGGTTTGAGTGAGGCTAATAGAGGATGGAGGAGGCCTTGTACGGGACCACAGCAGTGTGGGAATCCCAGTCCCAGCGAGGGGGCAGTGAGAAGTCCCAGAGAGAAGGGGCTGCGAGAAGCCCTAGAGAGAGAGAGGGTGGTGAGATAGAGTGAGACAGGACTGTGGAAAGCCCAGGGAAGATAAGGGGAGGGCCAAATTATAACGAGGCCCAGATTAAACCATATCAGTATCATCTGCAAGGCCTGAGCTGCGGTGTAGGGGAAGAAAAGGAGCCACAGATGGCATCCCCTGGCACTGGGGCAATAAATGGGCAGCTTCCCGTTAATTAACATTCATTAATTAATTAAGATCAAGGCATGGCAGGTGAGAAGGTGGGCAGTTGGCCCATAACAGGAGGGCCGAGTCACTGAAAGACAGACTCCAGAAGAGGCACTCCTGTCACATAATGCCTCAAAGTTCTCATCCAGGTTTTCATCCTCTCATATCTCAGTCACAGCAATATTATGTTCTTGTACCTAATAATAAAGGTAATCTTACTTTGTTCAACGCATCCAGAATGCTACCGCTAATACTGTTTCCTTATTCTGTTTCTTTGACCATGGCATCTTTTTTTTGTGTGTTGGTTTCCCACCTCTCTGTTGGATCAAACTTATGCTACTTGTTTTCACAACGCCCCTCTTGGTCTATCCCCACTCTATATCACACTTCTTATTCATTGTTGAATTTTTTACTCCCACTTCAGACAGGTCCAGGATTCCAATTTCATTGCCCACAAATACATTTTCAAAGAAGCATTCTTACCTTTTCTCATGCAGCCCTCACAGCAGACAGATGCTCCCTTTAAACATGTACAAAATATGATATCCTCCTTCAGATCTCACAAAATTTCTGCTTTTATGATGCCTATAAGATATAAGACAAATGGTTAAAACTCTGCTGGGCTAACGCCATTATCTGTCATAGTAAACATACTGGGTGCATCTATATGAGACACTGGCTGCACAGTTGTTACTGCACAATTATTTAGTACTTGTGAACATAAATACTAAATGGCTGCACAATAACCAGAGTTACTGCACAGTAGCATTGCTGAACAGCTTTTAGGTAATGCTGACTATGTAGTAACTAATTACTACTACACAGTAGCGTCATGTCATTCTTCCTACTACGTGACACTACTGAGCAGTATTAATGAGCTACTGTGCAGTCAGTGTTTTGTGTACATGTGGCTACTATCTTGTTTTCTGTCACATCCATTCTAGATGCTTGTATTCTTGTGTGGTCTCTACTCTTCTATTTAGATTGTATTGTCCTTGAAGCATGAATAATCTCTTTGTTCTGTGTTTGTACAGTACCTAGCACAGTGGGGTACTCATCCATTACTAGTAATGCCCTTAGGCAACAAAGTAATGGTAAGTAAGCAAACAGTAATGATAAGTAAACAAGATAGACAAAACAATAGTTTCATTTTTTTTCTTGCAGCTGTGATGGCCCAAGGTATATGCAGGAATCCTTGGTATGCACAGTAATATATTTTTATTGGACTAATTATGTATTTGGGAGAGATGTTAAATACCATTTTCTTGGTTTTAGACTATTCAGATAACTTAGAGCCTTGTTACACATTAATTTTAGCCAGTTCCTGGAGCTCTTAACCTCTGGATTGTCCACACATTAACACCTGCAGATACTTTCAAGTTCACTTTAGTCAGCTTAAAGTTCTGCCATTCCAGGGCAAGTTTGCATCTGATCCATGTTACCCTGCTCATGTTACATCGATGTTTGGCCATTCTCCAGAAAAGAGCCACCCAAATTGCAGTCCTTCAGCATCCCAGGATGCAGAGTCCCTTCCCACACCTTCCCATTCTGTGTGGACAGACTTTCTATCCCCCGAACGCTACTGACTAGGAGGCAGTCTTGGTACCATGCCAACTCTGTATCCCACCTCTGCAGGTGTGCCAATCTCACCTGTAAGGTATAACCCTGTGCAAACAGCCTAAAGAGCACATGCTAGCTAACTGGGTCACAGGGCTTAGATAGGTCTGAGAGTGGGGTCTAGGGAGGTGGGGAGGAGACAAGGTAGGGGACTGGATTGGGTCCTTATGAGCTGGGGCTTCCTTCCCAAGGCAGTGGCAATAATTCTCCCAAAAGCTTCTTTCCTCACCATTCCTACATCTAAGCCATCACAGGAAGCACAACCGGAATCCATCCACATCCCAGTCCCAAATCCCAATTTATTAGAACAAGAGATCTTCTTTCATTATGTCCTTATTTCTTTTAAAATTATTTTTTCTTTTACTTCTTTTTATTTTCTCCAGTGACTTACTTCCTTCATTTTACCACCCTTCTCCCAGCCACCCCCATTTCCTTTCCAACCCCCATTTCCTTTCCAACTCCCATTTCATTACCTACCCCCATCCCATTAACTCTCTGCCTCTCAGCTTCATGTTTCTGCCCTGTACCCGAACACATCTCTCTCACACTCCTATCTAGAGCAGGAATAGAAGTCTGTCCTGGTTCATCAGCCTTGTAGTGGTAACTTGCAGTTGTAGCCCCAGTCAGGCCTCTGCTCACCAGCCCTCTAATGTCAACTCACAGCTTGGTGGAAGGCAGTCAGAGAAAGTTTCCGACCTTGAGGTGAAACTGCTCCAAACTCAAGCTAGCACTAACACCAATCAACATTTGAGCAGCTCACAGTTCTACGTGTAGCAAGGACTTTATCTTTGCTCCACAGATCTGCTTCTGTCTTCCCCTTCCTTAGCTATTTTCATTTGCATAATGGGGTTAATCATAAGTCATTGTTTATTTAGCTTAGTCTGTATCTGCTTCTTTCCTAGACTGGAGGAAAGGCCTGTTGATGTCTAAAATCTTATTATACAAACACAGAAAATTGGGACTGCTATTCCGTGCTACGATCGCCCACTTTTAGGCCCACCACTACAGAAAGGATGTGGACAGGTTGGAGAGAATGCAGCACAGGGCAATGAAAATGGTAAGGGGGCTATGGCACATGACTTATGATGACAGTCTGAGAGAGCTGGACTTATTTAGTCTACAGAAAGGAAAACAGAAGGGGAATTTGATAGAAGCCTTCAACTACCTGTATGGTGGTTTCAAAGAGGATGGAGCTAGACCAGAGGTTCCCAAACTATGACAAACTGTGCACCACCAATTTAAAATGATACAACCTTGCGTACCTCCAGCAAATTTTTCAGTTCAACCTTAAATACCACCAGCAATTTTTTGTTATATAAAGTAATTATAATAAATCTGTTAACGTGTACCACTGACAGGTTATCTGCACATCACTGATGGTACTCCTACCATAGATTGGGGACCACTCAGCTAGATTGTTCTCAATGGTAACAGATGACAGAACAAGGAGCAACAGTCTCAAGTTGCAGCAATGGAAGTTTAGTTTGAATATCAAGAAAAACTTTTTCACAGGAGGCTAGTAAATCACTGGAATGGGTTACCTAAAGAGGCAGTTACCCAAATCCCTGGCTAGAATGATCTAGTTGGGGATGGTCCTACTTCAAGGACCACTGCAATTTTCTTCGCATTGACATACATTTTGCTGCATATACAACTTTGCTTTGAAAAGCACCCAGTGCTGTGGCACTTGCATTTGTAAAAATGCCAATAGAAATTATGGGTCATACCTAAAACAGGACTGTCCAAGGTGCTGCATGATATTAGAAAAGGGGAGGTATGGATCTGAAGGACCTCAGTCTGAGTAGGAATATGTAACTCTCATTTCCCAATGCCTGTGTAAATGCTCTAACCACTAGTCTGTAATTTAAATTGTGGTGGCATTTTCCCCATTAAAAAGAATGATTCAATGCAAATAAAATAATCTACGTGGAGGCAAAGATGTGAATCGCAATCTCATCTATATACCTTAGCTTAGGGAAGAGATGAAATTTCAAATACATTCTTTGCTTTGATGGTTCCTATTGCCTATCTTACACAAGCCCTCCTTTAGTATTCTGAATGTTGTTATTGCCACCCACATGCCTATTTTCCCCACTTCAAAATAAGTGGATTTAGGTGGCTAACCTCAGTTTGTGGGTTCCTCTCTCTTTTTATGGAGTTGGGTCCTTAACATCTAGGCATTCAATGTTTCAAGGGATTAGTGAAAGACCCAGATGCTGAGCTGAGACTTCTTGTGTCCCCATCATGTGCCCAATTACAGGACTGTCCTGTTAGGTTTAGATCCACAGTAAGAGCCAAACTATAGTCAGGTGGATTTTATAGGTCCCACTACAGGGTAGGATCATGGGGCCCTGCTTTACTTCTAAAGTAAATGTATTGTAAATGCACATCCAAAGAGGCATAGCATACATAGACAGTCACATCCAGCAAATCACTGTGTGCAGGAAATATCTTTTAAATAAATATACCAGGTATTCATATTTTTCTATAAAGTCTAAAGATTGTTTCATGAAAGAAAAATCCTCCTAAAGTATGGTCATTTTTCCTCAGAACTTTTAAAATCCTCTTGATTTGCAGATTTTCAGTGTGTATTTCACAAGAAATACTAAATGCTAACAGTTGCCCATAATATAAGAAAAAATATATATTGTACATTATTAGATTAGAAAAAAATACTTTTACTTAGCTTTCAAGCATATTATTTGCAAGTCACTACAAAATGAATGTTTTTTTCAGGCTAGAACTAATCCTTTTATACACATTTTCTTCTTAACTTACATGATCTTTGATTATGCTTCTTATTATACTAGTTTTTAAACTAATATGTTTATATCTTATATGTATCCCTATGATTTTATGTCCTGTATTTTGTCTTTTCTTGAAGAAGCTATTCGGAAAAGACTAAATTCTGTCCTTAGACACATGGGTCAAAATTGTAACAAGCAAGAAGAATCAGGATCTTCTAAGTAACATTTACATGATGACATTTAAATAAATAGCCCTGAGGTGCACTAAAGGTGAAATAGGATTTGGGCCACTATCTCAACTGGTCACTTGGTCCACAGTGTTTAAGATACTGGTTGGTATGCCTTCCAAGGGAGTACCATAACTACTAGAACAGAGGCGGGCAAAATACAGCCTGTGAGTGGAATCCGGCCTGCCAAGTCTTTCTAACTGGCCTGTGGGGACCCTACATTTTTTTAAAATTTATATTTATCAATAGGACCAGGGGAAGCCACAGCAGGCCCCTGACACAGCCTGGACCTGCCCCCCGAGCCAGAAACCCCTGCCTAGCAAAGGGGCTGTTTGTGCCGGAGCTGTGGAAAATTCAGGTAAGAGTGGGGGACAGGGAGTTAGGGAAGGACCACAAGCGATTTCCCTAGTACTCCTGTCACCCTGCTCTGGGCCCCATTGGTGTTGGCCCTGGGGCACTACCGGGCTGTCAGTGGCTCCCATGCACCTGCTTGTTCCCAGCCCCTCCTGCTCCACCCTAGCCTCACAGTACAGGCAGGGACCAGCACATGCACTCCCAACCCCACACCGTGCATTCACCTGTCTCGTAAAAGGATCAGGCCCCAGGCCACCCAGGCAGGTTTCCACCTCCTGGCAGCCTGGACTGGGGTCAGGTGGCTGCAAAGACTTGCATCAGGCCTGATGCCACACTTCCAATCCTGTTGCTGTCAGGAGGTTGTGGACCTCCAGGGAAGGATCCTGTCTATCCCTGGCAGCAGCATGGGGGCACGCAGAACCACCTGGGATTGGCACAGGCTGGCGGGGATGCAGCTCAGGGTGCAGGAAGTGTAGGGAGATGGTGCAGAAGTTATATTGCATGCCTGTGTAGGACAGCAGTGGCCCAGATGCCCACCCACAGCTGGTTAGTGTCCCACGCCAGCATTAGTGCCTTCACCATGCTCCACACCCAAAGTTTCCAGGAAGCTGTAGTCCAGATCCTCTCTGAGCAGGTGTACAGCATTAAAAAGTTACTGGTGGCAAGATTTTTTTTTTGTGCATAGCCATGCATATGTACAGCTTAGAGGAAAACTTCGGTGGGGGGGTAGGCAGCCACCTGCAGATGGCACTGGCAGCAGCGGCAGCTAACAGCGCTCATGGACCACTCATAGATGCCGCTGGCAGCATTGGTGGTGACTGCCTGCAGGTGCTGCCAGCAGTGCTGGTAGTACCTTTTCACAGGGGATGCACTGCCATGCTCAGGGAGTGCAAATGCACCCACATGCACCCCCTACACATCACCAATGAATCAAGACATCATCTTGTCTAACTGTGCTCAAGGCAGCAATAATCAATTCCAGGCAGATGTTTAATTCAGTGGTTAACACATAACATTTTTGAACTCAAGACACCCCTTAGTAATTTTTCACTCATTTTTTGACTACAGAAAAATAATAAGATAATTTTCTGTTGCAAAGAACTTAGAAAGACCACCAAAAAGGGTTTTAACATTCAGTTCATTTATACTCAGTTCTCTTGTCTATAAAATATTTACCACTATAACACTAAACAATCTCACATTGCTGGTGTAAACTTTTATTACTTAAATCTTAGAGAAACTTTAAATATTATTAACTGGTTGGAAACAGTAACCAGCCAGTAACTTAAACACTGTGGACCAATTGATAAGTTGTGAGAGAGGCCCAAATCCTATTTCACCTTTAGGCACCAAAGTGCTATTGATCTGTCTAAGGCTTAGGGACAGACATTCAAAAAGTCTGAACTTGAATTGATTCAACCTTTGCAGGTTAGTTTAACCTATCTTAGCTGAACCAGTTTCCAACCGTACAAACAATCCCTTTGGACAGAGGAAATTCAGGCACGTGCTTGTAGTGGCTCAGGCTGGAAGCTGGAGGGGGGGTACTAGAGCAGCCCTCCCTGTCTTTCCATAGAACTAAACTGAGGAAGGCATGGCCAGGCCCCAGAAGGACTCTGAGTAGGGAGGGGTGTGAATCCTCATCCTACCTACAGTCCCAGGTTTTTCTCTACTTACTGTTCATGGGGTAGGGGTGTTGCCAACCTGCAGCCCTGGGCTAGCACTCTGAGGCAAGGGGAGGTGTGCAATGCATATGTTTGTTGACAATATGGAGCTCTTCACTCTTCCACTCTGGTTCCATATACCAACTTCAGCAAAGTGACAGGCAAGGAGGTTGGGGGAGGGGAGCTGATAGCAGTGTTTTTCACCTTTATCTCAGTGTTTATTGCCCCATTAAGAGAACAACAGAGAACCATCACCAGCTATCTGTTGATTCAGCACAGACCCAGCATATCGTCTTCTGGCTAATACATAGACACCTCAGCAAAGATAGAGGGGTGGGGGGAATTTGTGCTTAGCAGAGAGTGGTGACGGGGAGGGCAGGGAGCAAACAGCTCTTCTCAAGTGTTTCCAAGGAAAGATATTAAGGTATCAGTTGATTAGCTCCAAAAAGCCTGTCTTCCTTTGTCTCTCCCATACGAGGGACTGTAACCAGCATGTGGTCTGCTAGGTAATCTGGAGGTGTCTGCCAAAGCAAAGGGGCATGGGGAAACAATCCTTGTTTAGCATGGAGAAGCCAGGCAGATGCAAAAGGGAGGGCTCAGCCCTCATGTGGAGCACCCAGTTCTCCAGGTGATGCCTCACCAATGTTAATTTACAATACAAGAATCACTTTCCCCAACTTGTAAGTGACATTCTTCATTTTTTTGGAATAAGAGCATACTGTATGATCTACTATGCTTTCCCGGTCCATTTCTGCAGCAGTCCAGCCTAACCAAATATGCCAGTCTGTATTGTGCAAGTGACTGCTCTGTCTCAAGGGTTGGACCTTACACTTTAGCTTATTGAATTATATTCAGTTAACTTTGGATCTTTATTCCAGTTTATCATCCTGAATACTAGTCCTGTCCTTCAAACTATTTGCTATTCCGCCCAGCTTGGTATTGTTTGCAAATTTGCTAACTATAAATTCAATTCTATTCTCCACCATAAAAAAGTAGGGTTGTTGAATAATTAGAAAAAATAATCAAAATTAATTGTGAAATTAAAAAAAAATACTTGTGATTAATCATAATTTTAATCACACAGTTAAACAATAATAGAATCTCAATTTATTATAAATATTTTTGGATGTACACACATGTACACAAACCCTACACAGTCTCCATGATAGGGCCCTCCAACCCCTGTCCCCCGCAAACACTAAACCTGCGTCCAGTTGCTGAGTCTGCTCCCAGGACCATGCCTGGCTGGTGTGGGCGTGTGGGTGTGTGTGTGTGTCTGCCTGGATGGGGTGTGTGTGTGTGTGTGTGTGTGTGTGTGTGTGTGTGTGTGTGTGTCTATGCCTCTGGCTGGACAGCAGCAAGGGGGGAGGGGCTATTCTTCCCCCAGCACACAGGCAAGACTGCGACAGCAAGGGGACAGCAGCATAAGCACCCCTCCCCACATTACCAGCAGCAATTAACGTGCTAAAAAATAATGCAAAATCAAAAATAACACATTAATTGCTGGTGTTAATTGCAATTAATTGACAGCCCTAGAAAAAAGATTTAAAGAGTACCAGATCTGAGACATAACTATAGAAAACCACACTTGACACCTTTTCCCAATTAGACATTGAGCCATCAACTACCACCCTTTGAGATCAAAGACCAAACGGTTATATCTGCCTTACTGTACTTTTATCTAAACTGTAGCCTGTTGCTCTCTTTCTAGATTCCTCTCTCTTTCACTCTTGGCTTCTCAATGGCCTACCCTCAGCAAGACTGATGGAGAATATCCTTACCTAGTCTGTTCTGTAAGCAGGCAGTTTGGTCAGTCTTTTTGGAAGTAAGATATCCAGGTTCAAATCCTCTTAAAATTAAGAGAGGCCTGTAAGCCATTTTACCCACTTCCCAGGACTACTCATTCAAGGCACAAGGCTATTGGTGAAACATCAGAAAGAGGCAGCAGTAATGACCACCATAAGGTATGAATAATCTATCTCCATAAAAACTCTAATGTGGCTGTTTTCAGAAGTGAACTAAGGAATTACAAGGAAGAAGAGACATGGGCATCCAGAAGCAAATAAGCAGGGGAAGGGGTGGCAGTGTTGGGGGAGTTGCTGGCAGGTCTTGGGTATTTGGTAACTTCAGAAGGGGCTAGCTAGTCTGCAACAGGGTTTGGTAAGTGCCTGGATGGGGCTGCCCAGTCCAGATAGTTGGGATCATAAAAATAGCCTGCTCAGAGTCATGGAGGAGGGAGGAAAACAGCACAGCCCTAGAGCTGTGGCAAATGTGGCAATACCCTGGGGTTGTACTATGAAAGTGCCCCTAAGTATTTACTAGGTATTGTTAATGCTCACTAGATCAGATTCACCCTTTGTCAACCTGATTTAGTTCACTTCTGATGCAAACTAATTTTAGATTGAGTGCATCATTTTTTGACCATCTAAGACCTGTTAATGCTTGCACACCCAGAAATTTATATCACCCTAACTTCATAGATTTATAACAAAAATAAAGAGTACATGTATGAAGAATTTAGTTTTATATGCAAAACATTACCAACTGTAATTGTGCTTGCAAATATTAACAGTTAGTTTTAACCTTTGATTTAATATGCAACTTTATGTGCATAATTTACACAAATCTTATTTCTGTGTGCTATAAATATACAACAAATTTCAATATTGACTATAACACTTAGAAAGATTTGAATTGAAGTGCCAATGATCTGAACTATACCATCTGTAGTGACAAAAAAAGAAAAACATATAAAAACCTTGATATGTATTTGCAGATCAGTTGATTTCATGTAATGAATACTTCTAGACTCTTGTGTACTGCAAATGCAATCCTAGGAACACAGACTGAGTTGGGATAATCTAGCAGGTTGCAAACTGATAAGTTTATTTTTAACCACTCATATTTAGAGGGACATCCCTTTTTATTATTTGACTTGTTATTGAACTTATTGGTATGTATAGTATAATATAGAGGATAGTAATTTACATACATTGTACAACTGCACCTATTCAAATAGTCAAGCTAAAATTATTCTGTGTCTTACTGCTTTGTAGTCAAACATACATACAAGTTAAAATGAAGCTTTAAATGTTCTTCATTTTTTTGGAATGTATGTTGGCTCACAAAACACGGCTACATCTACACGAGAATGAACTGAAGCCCAGGTGCTCATACTTCAGTGTTAAAAATGAGATCCCCTGGTTACCAAATTAGACACCATAATACATGGATTAACTGAGCCCTCCATTTCCCATTAATTGTTCCATTAATTGTTTTCTTTGAAAAAAGATGCGGCAGTCATATCAGTACTATCATTAGGGGTTTTTTTTAACCCTACATAATGTGTCATTTGAGTATTAAAGGGAACAGGGGGCAAAGGGGTTTCAAATGGGTTGTTTCCCTAACTTTTCCACTGCTATAAAAAACATGGCAGGAGAGATTGCTTAGCCTAACAAATCAAACCAAACAAAGGACTCATATTAGGGATGAAACCAGAGTAGGGAAAATTATTTTCAGAACTTTACTTTTTTCCATAGATCTGTAATATTCTTGTACTTTAAAGGTATGGTGTTTATGGTTAAGAAATTCCTTTGATAATATTTTTGTGTCCAGGCTTCATCACCCTAGTCCCACAACTGTGTATCTAAGGAAGCCACAGCTCCATGGCCATATTGACTTTGTAGTGGCAAGAGAAAAGTGAATTTAAGCAACTGAGATTGCTAATGTTCTAGTTCTTTTTGAATGTAGGATCTCTTTCTCAAAGTTTACAGGTAGATATGAAGCCTATACATGGACTTATGTTTCTGAGACCTCAAACTAGAAACAATGATTAGTCCAGTGGTTGGCAGTGTTTTGGGGTAGCGTGCCCATAACACCCACAACTTCAACTTGTAAGATGCTGGTATGCCAGGGGTGGATAGCAGAGCATCCAGGAGGGGTGTGATCCTTGCTGTGGCAGTGCAGCCCTGGCTTCTTCCCTGCTATCTGCCCTGAGGCACGTGTGCTAAGCAAATTCCTTTGTGTGCTATGCTGTGGTACCCATGATAGGCGTTGCCTCCCCTGGATTAGTCACTACCTAAATTTAGGAGGCTTACCCACATGTGGGATTCAGTAGTTGGAACCAATCAAAACACTGTGGTCTATCCCACAGTAGGGCAGTATTGGACTAGAGTGTATGTAACATAGGGCCACAAAGAAAATATGTGAATCTGTGTGTTTGAAGGGTACACGAGGTATTCTATATATCCTACAGGCTTAAAGTTTCACTGTTAGCTGTAGAGAAAGCTCACAGTACAGTCTCAAAGGATCTTTCCTAAAGTCACTATCATTTGAGATAAAGATAACCAATGCTGTGACATAAAGGTTTACATAGATGTTAGATGCAGTGCTTATTGATTGTGAAGGAAATACAAATTAATTATCAAATTCAGTCCAGCTAGTCTTTCAGGTTGGGATTGCTTCATATTGTATTTTACGGCATTAAAGCAGAAAACAAATCAGTAAACTATGAAGGCTGTCTTATTGATAATCTAAAATTCTAGCAAAGTCTTGTACAAACAAGCCACACTACATCACACTTGCCTACATATTGCCCACTCCATTGTAAACCTGTTTTTTTAGGTGGTCCAATGACAAATTCAAGTGATGAAATCTATCTAACAGCATAATAATTGAATTTGGAAAAAAGCATACAAATCAACGAGTCCCCACCATGCCTAACATAAATAATACCAGACAAAAATAAACAGTCTGAGAAAGCAGAAATGAATAAAGTTATCTCCCACAAGAATAGTACGTTTTAATGCTTGTTCTCTACAACACAGGCTTCTTCCCCACCCAAGTATGCCCTTCTTCAAAGTTTCTCTCTACTAAGCACAGCCCTTATCGACACTTTCTCCAATCACTGATCTTTGAAGTCAGAACTATTTTGCTATTTCCCAAACAAGGCATACTTTAACATTGTTTTCCCTAGGCAATTTTAAGTTTTACAGCTTTATACATGTAAAGCAGACTTGTAAGGTAAAGTTTATGATTAAAATAAAACAGCAGCAGCAAAATAACAAAAATATCAAGTAAAACTTCCTAAAAGCAGTGCTTTTCAACAGACCCCTGTGAGTCTGTAGACTAGGTCTAGGGGGTCTATGAAAGATGGCTATGGTTAATCAACAGAATATAAATACCCACAATTACAAATTCCAGGGGTCCACACTACCATTCAAAATTTACAAAAGGGTCTGCGCCTCCATTCAAAAATTTGAGGGGTCTGCAAATGAAAAAGATTGAAAACCAATCACTGCTTGGCAGTTAGGAGCGGAGCAGGGGGACTATAAGACTCTGGAGAGGGTTCATGTGTGATCTTGGTCACACGTGAGCCCTTGCAGAGCAGAGAGCAAAAGGAGCAACAGCTGAGGAGCAACAGCAACAGCGGCAGCGAAGTGGTGAGTGCAGTTGTGCCGGCAGCTGTAGCTGGTCCGGAAGGGAGCTTCCCGGATTGCTTATAGCTGACCCGGCTGGGAGCCGCGCTCCTGAGCCGCACGTGCACAGAGCGGGCAAACAGGCGCACTCTGTAAGGGCGCGCCGGCATTTGCGCCGGCGTTCGTGCAGGTGGAGAGCAGGAGGAAGGGAAGAGCGAAGAGAGACGACAGCGCGAAGACTACTTTTACTAGGAACATGGTGAGTACACGCAATGCTACTGCCAGGGGCCTGGCCCCTCCCCCTCCCTCTTCCCTGGTGCTGCCCCCCCGGTGCACCTCTGAGGCTGCCACCCAGACCGGGCCCCTGGGGGG
>JAGPOW010003316.1:139301588-139314666 GCA_030014935.1 Caiman crocodilus
CCAGCTTCCTAGGGAAGTTGTTCTTGCTCCTACCTTGGGCGTCTTTAAGAGTAGATTAGATAGGTACTTGGCTGGGGTCCTGTGACCCTGGCACTCGATTCCTGCCATTGGCAGGGGGTCAGACTAGATGGCCTGCTCTAGGCCCCTTCTGACCCTAGGTACTATGATACTGGGGAGCTGGGACTATGATACCAGCACAGTGGTTGTATAGCACCACAGTGGATTTTAGAAGCACAGAGCAATGGCACTTACCCTTTTCATGAATCTGGCACCTTAGCACTTCTGGAAATTTCACTACATACTTATATTTATTGTTTAACTCTTAAATATCTGTGACCAACTAAACTTATGTACCTGTACACATCTCAAAAAATTTCGTAAGCTTTTTAGTCACATTTGAGAATGTTAGCCTTTAGCTGTTAGAATATTGTACTGGGTATCCAGGCAGACTTCTTGCTGTTGGATTTGTTACTTCCGCAGGTTATTAGAAAAGTTTAAATTGCACCCCAGGTAGGGGCACAATGTGGATATATATTTCCAGAGAACACTACTATCTCTAGCAATAGAATAATATTTAAGGTAATGGTAATAACAACAGAATTTCAACTTTTTTCCTACAGACTACAGGGTATTACAGAATGCTCTTACTGACTCTCTCTTGTTAAAGCTGTCTTACTTTGCACAAGCCAACTGCAGTGGGCCAGAGAGAGAGAGAGAGAGAGAGAGATGGCCAGTATGAGAATGTATCTGCAGTATTCTGGTTAAGGCATTCATTGAGGGGTGGGAAAGACTAGGTTCCAGTTCCTGAACCAATGAATACTTAAGAATGTTATAAGGTAGGGCAACAAATGGAGTTGGTATCAATGATAGGGAAGGAGAAATGGTCCCCAATTAGATGAGATTCAACAAGACAAGTTCATGTCCTGTACTTGAGATGAAATTATTGCATGAACAAATATGGACTAAGGAATGATTAACTAGGCTTCAGTAGTGCAGTGAAGGACCTAAGGATTACAAAAGACTATGAATACGACTGTGCTCTCATTGCAAAAGAAGCTAGAACTACGTTATATTAATAGAAGTGTCAAGGACCTGAGGGTTACAAGAGACTATGAATATGACTATGCTCCTTTGTAATCAAGGGAAGTGATGCTTTTGCTCTAGTCAGTACAGGTAAGGACTTACTTGGTCTAGTTTTGAACCCCACAGTTCAATAAAGCTGTGAAAACATTGTGAAGAGTTCAGTGGACAGCAACAATAATAATTAGGGTAATGATTGATTAGGGATCTGAGAAGCATGACTTATAAGGAAAGGCTAAAATAACTAGAGTTATTTAGTCTGGAGAAGAAAAGACTGAGGGGAAATTTGAGAATAGTTTCAAAGAGAAGATGGAGATAAACTTGTCTCTGTGGCCATTGGGCCCAGGACTAAGAACAATGCCCTCAAGCTGCAATACAGGAAATTTAGGTTGACTTTTATGGAACTTTCTGACAGTAGATTGGTCAAGAATTAGAACAGGCTACTTAGAGAAATTGTGGACTCCCTATCCCTGTACGTTTTCAAGAATAGGTTAGATAGACACTTTCCTGGTATGGTTCAGTCCGGATTGATTCAGTATTAAGAGGGCTGGATTAGATGATTTCACAAGGACCCTTCCAGTACTACTTTCCTGTGATCTTCAACAGGAGAGATTCAGAGAATATCCCCTAGCAGCTGACCACCTGGTAGTAAGGACTATCTCCTAGAAAATAAAACTCATGGAGACAAGTACTTTTGGGCAGAGGGGGATCTTAAACCCTGATCTTCCATAGCCCAGGTCAGTGTCCAAACCACCATCAGAACAATATTTTATGTCACATTAGCGACAGCATGAGGACATCTATCAGATTGGGTCCTGAAGATGAGAACAGCAGAGAAATGACTATTTTGTGAATCTTGTTGGATCTTAGGCACTGAGCGACTTATTGTATTTCAGGTCTTAGGCAATTTTTCACATGGGTTACAACAGCAAATCAAGTGTCTAAGAGACTACCAGCAGAAACCTAGGTGGGTTTAGACACCAATGGGGTGTATGGGGAATATGAATGTCCCTGGTGCCTGAATCTTGCACTTAAGTGCCTAAGTTTGGTGCCTAAATTTCTTGTGGCAGACAAGGATCCTTGGGTGAATTCCCTGTGGTAATCTTCTGATTCCAGTCTACTGAACCATGCTGACTTTCACTCAAAAAATAAAGTGTATTCAGCTGTACATCTTGATAGAATGCTAGAAGACTGCTAAAGAACATGCTCACAGGTGCCTAATCAAAGGCCTCTGAGATCAATGAATAGGAGTCTTTCCTTTGACTTCAATGGCCTTTTGGTAAAGACACAAATTAGCCAGTAGAAAGTTTACCATCAAAAAACACTCATCATGTTAGCACACTCAAGATCTTGTGAGTACCAAAAGGCCATGGGTAAGCTTCTAAGTAAAACAGTACTTCTCATATTAGAGTAGATGCAAGTACAGTATTTCATCCTGATATTTTATAAAAATGCCACAGTGGTGACAGTTTGATTGACTGGTTTGGTATTTCCTCGTACTTGAAGCAGACAGCAACCAGATCAGAGTCTGGCAGAGAGCCAGCTCCCTTTCACAGTAATGGGGCATCATATAAATATAAACAGGGTTGCATCCAAAACAGCTGTTATTATTAATTTCATGTGTTTTAAGAGGGAGAGAGGATTTTAGCCATTTGTAAGGATTTTAAAATGGATAATTATAGCATACAGCAAGATTTAATTTTTGTTTATCTCTAAATGTTAGGATTTTCCATATATTATTTTAGATGCTAGTTTCTCCTCATACCTATTAAAGTTGAAACTAGCACTCCTATTTGAGTTGAATTTTGATGTACAGTTTCTCTCACCAAATTAGGCTGATTCACCTGACTTTCACATACGTGATGTTTCTTAAAAGGTGAATTTTCCAGTGCTGCTTGAATCACATCATATAACTGTCCCAATACGCTCCCTCCAGGTGGCTGTGGAAGGGCGCTTGTAAAGACGCACCGAGCAAAGGCCCGAGGGACGGTGCCTGCCCAGATGTGTTCTGGGCCTTGGGTGGCCGGTGAGAGGGAGAACACGAGAGACGGAGAAAATTTCGCAAGGCGAAGTTTGTAAAATAAAACAAGTTTACTCACACAACTCTTGAAAGCAATTCAGTTAAACTCGTCAACGAAGTAGAATCAATACAACAGCGTGAAGCGATGAATCACACAGTGGCTACGGCCAGGTGTTGGCGTACCGTAGTTCTTTCGGTGAGCCCTTAAGTATTCGCAGGGCCTCTCAGAGCCCGAGAGGGTGATAACCCACTTGAGAGTTGTGGCTCTGGAGAGAGTACGTGTGAGGGAACAGGCCAGAAGCGAGCCTCCTGAGGCCTCACTTGTCTCTCCTCACACGGGCGCGAGAGGAAATCAGAGTAACTCGCACAGACAGCCAAAAGGGCTGACTAGCTTGATTTCCTTGAACTGCCAGACAAGCTGAAGCGCAACTGTCTGATTCGATTGATCCCAACTGGAGAAAAAGTGCGCAAATCTAAGGGCAGGGTCCCTAATATACCTTCTGCAGAGAACCTTCTCGAAGGTCTTGTCAATCATGACCTTTACTCAACGCTTTAACTCCTTCCATCCCAGGTTATACAAGGTGAAAGTCCTCTGCCACTGCGTTCTTCATGCTTCATATAACAGACACGTTACTTAACAACAAATTATAACGTAATACGACATCATAAAACAAACAACCCATCTTGTCAGTAATGAGAGCATTGATCCAGCGGGAGTCACTAATTAAAACTCCAAGACAATAGCAATTCTAAACTGTAATCTGATTTTTTAATATATTTTAGGAAGTCGTGCAGACTTCAGAAATATAGATTTTTTTTGAGGAGGGAAATCTTTAATATTTGCTCTACAGGCAGGACAAATGTGTATTTTGTTCACTGATTAGAGACTAGACTTAAGCAAATCATTTCCAGTCAATAATTTTCATCAAGTAATGTCCTGGCTGAAGTGGTACACAATGTATTTTTGCATGCTAAACCTACCTTTTCACAATAGTTATCTTAGGTCGGTTGACTGACTACTTCTTTTTTAACAGAAGGAATTGTGCAAAATTAATTTATCATTACAACAGTTCTAACAGGCATGCACAGAAAACCATAAAAAAAAGCAGGCCCAGACCCAGAAGAGCTAAGGAGCAGATATGAGATAGAACATGATAATATCACTCTATAGATGGCAGAAAAGGAGTGAGGAAGAATGTTCTGTTACAGAATAAGATACATGATGATGATGCCATTATTCAGATATAGCCATGTTATTAGATCCTTAGCAGATATAAAATGTCACACCTCCCCAGAGTACAACTAACCAATGGCAATTTACACAAGTGGAGGTTTTGTCCTGTGCTGTGCAGGATATACATTACATATAATTTCATATATATATTTACACACACACCAGTGCATACATATACTCCCCTCTGCCGTGTGTTATTTTAGGTAACATTACTCAATGGGGAAAACATAGTGAGGAAAACATAGCATTATTGTGGGTAAACTAGTGTGATGAACCAATTTCAGAGGAATGATATTACCATTGGGCCTCAAGGAGGAATAAAGAAATACACATTTTTAATGTGTTGTGAAGGAAGAAGTGAAAGCAGTTGGTAGCCACTTGGGCAAACAGGAGGAGATGGAGGAGTCAAACATGACTTCAGGTTGTGGACCTGGGTCCACAACCTGAAAGTAGGGTGGTATTCATAGACCATGGAACGGGGTGGGCCACCTGAGCCATGAACCAACCAACTTTTAGCACCTTAATTTAGCTAGCTATGTAGTTAAAAAATAGCTATACAGTTTTAACGGGACTGCCAATGCACATTTGTGGGTTATATAAATTAATGTGCTAAAAGTTGGTCGGGCCACGGCCAGGGTGGCCCACCCCTTTCCAGGGGCCTACGGTGGTATTATTAATTATTATGAAAAATGGGGGAGGAGTGGAGAAGACCTGACCTGGATCATGCTAGAGTTGAGAATTCAGTGAATTATTCTAAATAAGACACCTGGACGGAGATGGCAGGTGGCATCAAAAGAAATAGGTCTGCTTGGGAGAGTTTTACTTGAGAGTCACTGGCATAGAAGTGACAAGGTCCTGCAAGCTGACAAGGTCACCAGGGTGTCTGGGAAGAAAAAGAGAGAACAAGAAGGGATCTGCTAAAAGAAAGGAACAGATTAAGAACATCAAGTAGAATAGCGAAAAAGAGACTGAAAATAGAGCTTTACATATAGATAGTGTTTTGAAACTTTAATTACAGTGGTGGCCGCTGCTACAATTTTCCTCTGCTCTGGAAAGTTTATTTGGCACAATGTGTAACTGTTGTCTAGACAAATAATGTGTTGGGTTCTTGTCCTTGTCAGGTTTGAGTACTATCTCTAAATCATAATATTATAATCTCAGTCCCTATCTTTCTGTTTTTACTTGCCTTTTTATCTTTTGATTTCCAAATTAATGAAGTTAAACTTTAGTTGTCTGAAAGAATGGTACTAAAAAATAAGCTCTATTTGAAAGTAAATTTGAAAGTGTTAATATCCCCAGACTAAATCCAGTGCATTGTCTCTGTGAATCTCTGTGGTACACCCCTTAGTAAAAGTGTAACCTTGCATGAATTATGTTTTGTTTTTTTGTTGTTTTAAAACTGCTTCTAACCCCACCAGACAGGCAGCTTTTAGTAATGCACAATTATTGTTTATGGTTTCAGGTTAAAATAAGGTAGGACAAATTTTTAGATTGAGTCAACTGAAATTCTGAAATGCTGTGTCATATGCTTTAGTCCACTGAAATACTGCCTTATTTAGTCAAATTTCTCAAAGGTACACTTTGGTTACAATAGTGCTTAATAAATCCAGTCACTTGCCACATCTAAAATTTATATCCAAAGATCTACAATTCATTACCACAGAATTGTATTTTCCTTGGTTGCTGCGGTTTGGATTTTTTTAAAAATTCAAATCTCTTTTGTGATCACTTGTGCTTTTATATGACCTTTCTTATATTAGAATATCACCTATGATAGATCAACATTCTCCATATTTACTACTGGTTGCATTACCAAAATAAGAATTATCTTACAGACTTTTGTTTGCACTAGAGATTCTATCTGATAACGTTTCATCTCCTACTCAGTCCAATGGAAGGCGATAAGGAGAAAAACTTATTTACAAGTCAAGTACTGAGAGTTTGGAACAGGCTCCCACCAAAGATGGTACAGTCACCCACCCTGACAATCTTCAAAAAGCATCTTGTTGCCCATCTTACTGGGGTCATCTGACACCTGCAGGGGGGGCTGGACCTGATGATTTGTAGGGTCCCTTCCAGTCCCTAACAACTCTGAAACTATGAAAATGAATTATGGATCTAGATTTTCTCTTTACTTGATGTTAAGCTTTGTTAGATCAAATTTTGAAAGCAAAAATATTGCCTCCATTTAACAAATAAAGTTTGTAATTCATGTCAGTAGGAGGCATCTTTCTGCATTTATAGCAGTTAGGTTAACATTTTTAAACTCAAGGTGCTCCTTGGAAAATGCAGTTCTTTACTTGTCATTAATTCTTTGACCGTAGAAAAATAATAGAGCACTTTTTTTCTGTTGCCAAAAACTTAGAGAGAGACCACAACAGGTCAGAATGTTGTTAGAACTATGGATTCCTATTTGAACTCTCTAGGAGCATCCAGACAAGTAAGCGTATGTGTTGCCCTGGGGACAAATATTAGCAGAACATGCTGCACCCACATGCACTGTCCCACTTAAAATATATATATATATTTAGCTACTGAGATTTCTCTGTAACTAATTTTGGCTCCAAGCTGCAAATATGCAGTGCAGAGAACTTTTTTTATGTATACCACATACATTTTGCAGTACCTCAAAAACCTTTGAGGGCATGCTTGTCTGGATGAGCCGTCTGGTTTTATCTTATGAATCACATTTGCACACTTCACAGTGCTGACATTACACAGTGCCCCACAGAACCCTTAAAAGGATCTCAAGGCAACCCAGGGTGCCATGGCACCCTGGCTGAGAATCATTAATTTATGGTATCATTGCCAACACCTTTCCTGGATTTACCCATAATACATCATTTAGGTATAGTCAATCAGTGGTGTAAGAAGCAGAACTGGTGGCTTGGGCAAACCTATGGGAGAGCGTGGGGAAGGGTGCAAGTTCTGAAAGCAAGGATGGCAGAGGTACAGCAGTCTTGCCCATGCTGGTGCAACCCATGCCAACATGCTGGGCTGGGCAATATGCTGGATTTTGGATCCTCAGGGTGCCAGTAGCCCTGAGAACCCCCTCAGCCATGTCTCCTGATTGAGGTGTCCCACAGAGAGTGTGTCCCTCACCCTCACCATCCACGAACTTGCTCTAAGCCTAATAAACAAATTGGTTTCTTTATTATATACAACTATATACAGAAAAGAAATGATTAAGCAAAAACACAAAATTACACTTACACACATAGATACACACGCACAACATTCATGAGCTGCCTGGTACCTTGAGGTATGTAGAAAAAACATTTAAAGCTGTGTCTGTCCAAATTGCTGAATCTTTCCCAATTGATTCGGAGGGTTCCAATTCGATGTGGAGAGATTAAAGGGTCCTTTGATTCAATTCGGATTCAGAGATTGGGCCACCAATTTGGGCCAAATCTCTACCAAATCGAATCAAGGACTGACGCTCTATTAGATGTCCCCTCACCTTCTCATGAGGTATGTTCCTCCTCAGCCCTCTCCTCCTCTGGGGCTATCTCGCCTCCCAGCACGTACAGCTGCAGACAGGGGATCCCTCCCGCCCCTCCACCTCACCTGGAAGGTCTTAGTTCCTGCATCTCCAAGCCTTCCTAGCTAAGACAGAGCTCCCTCATGCAGGTCTGTGACCCAGCATCTTCTTCCAGCTCCCATGCAACCTACCAGCTGCTGCTAACCATTCATTTCCCTAGTTCCCCTGGGGCATCTGTGTCCTGAAGCTGCACAGCTCTGCACCCAGTGGGGAAATCAGCTCCTTGTTGGGTAATGCAGGCTCTCCTGCTTCCTAGTATCTGCTTCCTGAGCAAGTTTCAGTTCCTGTTCCAGAGGCAGGGGAGCTGTATCTCTGCCTCCCTCTCTCCAGACTAGAATTGAATCCTCTTCGCTCCCTCTTTTCCTGCTTTTTGACTGTTTAATGGAGCAAGCACAGACAGTCTGATCCCTCAGTTTGCAATGGGGGCTCTGCTCACAATGTAAATGTTCCAGTAAAAGCATGCATAGTGCACAACATACTTTCCTGCCTGGAAAAACCATGGTATCCTGTGCAAGCATTTTGCCACCCTTTTTTGCAAAGGTTCCTGAGCATAGCGTGTCCACTTAGCTTCCAGCCAAGTAATCTCTGCAGGTGTTACACTGGGAACTTCTAAACAGTCCTCAGATGAGTTGCTGTCATCCTCACCTCTGCTTTGTCCACCCCAGCAGTTGATATTAAAGCAGAAGCAGTTTTGGACTGTTTTGGGGTTCCTAGCATGGATATTCTGTAAGGGCTGGACTCTGTGGTAGTGGGAGATGATTCTGATGTCCCTCCTAAATTGTCACCCAGGGTATGTACCCCCACACACATGCCTAGTTATACTATTGCAGTCTGTATAAATAGACACTGTTACCTTTTCTCTTCATAGCTTCTGATCTCTTATGATATAATATTTTTCTATTTTTTGCACTAGCAGAGATATTGGTTTATCAGGTGTAGTGCTGTCTTTCAGCTCAACAACTCCTAGAAAAAGACAGTTATATTGCTGAACACTTCAGCAACAGAATCTGTTTTTGTTTGTTTGTTTTATCTTTTCTTGAAGTCATAGATAAGCTTTCTTCAACTGGTGGACTTTTTTTGCACCATAAGGATAAAATCAGTAGGCCATACTGTTATTCTGTTAGCTCTTATAGCTATTGATGTTCCTGAGTCTGCTATGTTATCTGTTTTAGTTTGTGCTAAATCTAAAATGAGTGGCTGGGTGCAAATTCTGCTTCCATGGTAGACAATGAAAACAAAATCTACTTTACAATTGCTTGTTCAACAGCTTAATCTTTTGTTTCTGGGGCATGTCTCACTAGCTGGCCTCTTCTATGGCTCATTACTGGAGATGATTCTATGCCTCAACTGACTTTAAAAAAATTATGTACTTTTTCCACCACATCACTATTTTCCAAAATGTTGGACATCTGTTGTACTCTATATCAATAAAGCCTTTTATATTTTTTCTTTGCAATTTTTTTCTTTTGTAAATTTATTGAGGGTTTTTTTTTTCTTTCTTGCTGCACATTTGTTAATAACTCATGTTACATTCAATTTCTTTGGAATGAATTTCTGACTGTTCAAGTCCTCTAGCTATTACCAGTAACTCTTCAGTTCATCTCTGATCTTAAGACTTTTCTCCTTAGTTGCACGAATGTGCATCAAATTATAATTTGGTTTGGAGTCTATGTCTCTTAAGTTACATGTTTTTTCCAACTCACTGTCTTGCAATATAGTCATCTATGCTTTCTCATTTAAATCTTTCATGTTCTATACTCATTCTGGAATAAATACGACTTTACCGAAAAGGAATTTGTATATAGCTATCAAAGCTGGGATCTAGCTAAATATAATAGGAAGCCTTCTAAGTTGTTGCTGTTGCCTGATCTATACTGATTGCTGGCAATTGCATTTCAAATTGATCTATTTCTTTCATATTACAATAGAGCTACTGGAGCCTTTGCATTCTAATGAACAAATTGTTTCCATGCCTTGGCCATTGTAATAATTATGCAGACTACTCCCAGACATGAACAGTGACAAAGATTTTCAGCAGCCAAAATGATCATTTCCTTTCTTTTGATTTTTCAACTGTTTGGGATTTTTTGGGTGCTTATTATTTGATTAGAAATGGCCCAAAAAATGTCATTGACCAATTTTGCATTAGGAAGTGCTATTTCATCAAAAGTATTTCAGAGACACATTAAATTTGCCAGAAAAAATAAAGCAAAGGATGTGAAACCAAAAAGGAGAGTTGTTCTGAATGTATAATTTTATTTCAACTTTCTCATTTTGTTTTATCAAAACAAGTTCTTGTTTTATTTTAGTTTCCTTGTTTCTTTTAATGTCTCTTTGAATCTATTCTTATTAATTTTCTACTGATATATACAATTTTTTTTGCTCTGGGACAATTGGAGCCCGGCAACTCCTCCGGACACATGGTGCCAGGCAACCAAATGGGGGTGGGGAGCACATGGTCCCACAATCGTTGCACTGGGCAAGGGTGGGCGGTAGCTGCAAGCTGTGCTCTACTGCTTGCCTCTGTGCTTTATTGCCAGGCATATATGGAGTGTGCCCTGAAGTAGACAATATATATACTTATGTGCCACCTATTTGTTCATTCATTGGTCGGGGCGCCATAAGTCCATATGACCATAGGTCCCATTTTTGTCAGGACAGTCATATTTTAAACCCCCCGTCATGTCCCATTGGTTTGGTCAAATGAAAACCTTTCTCCTATTTCCATGCTTGGGATACTTGGAATACGTGTTTAAAATGGTACTGTCAAAATAAAAGCAGGATGGTTTCAACTTCCTCTCTCCCCAGCCTTTCTCTCCAGCACACTGCATCTAGCACCTTCCCCTCTTCTGCTCTCAGATGGCTCATTTGAGAGCAGCTTAGAAATAGCTGATCATGCTAGTGAGCTAGGGTGGGGATAGGTCGAGTGCATAGGTGGTGGAAGGGGAGGCTAACGGGGCTCAGCCCTCCAAATGGAGGTCAGCAGCAGGCATAGCCTTGGGCAGCCTGGCCTTGGGCTGCAGCAGAGGTGGGGGAGGAGCTGATGCACTCGGATACTCTGCACACTTGCACAACCGTCCGAGCCACACACAGGAAGGTAAGTTTCTTTTAATCTTCTTTCTTTATCACCCTGGACTTGTGGGGGAATGGGGGAAGACTGAGATCCCCATAGTGCAGGAAAGAGCGGAGTATGGGCAGGGCGGCAAATCATTCACCCTTGACCCTGTCCCATTCCCTGCTGCACTGTGGGGATTGTCCCATGACCCGACCTGACCAAGGCCCCATCACCATCAATGGATCTCTAGCCAGGTTGGGTCGTAGGTCAGTCAGAGCCAGGTGGCTCATCCAGGGGTGCAGGTGGGCAACTCCTGCCTCTGAACATACTGCAGGGAGCCAAGCAGGGGAAGGGGAGTTCCAGTTCCCTCTTGGCTTCTCTGTGCTGCACCCCTGGACTTGCCACTGGGCTCTAATTGCCCCATGACCTGACTCAGCCGGGCCCCATTCACAAGCCCCTGGCCAGGCTAGATCATGGGACAAATGAAGCCCAGCATTTCCTCCAGATGCATGGCACCAGGCAGCCAAGCAAGGTTGGGGAGCATTTGGCCCCCTGATCTTTGCACTGGGCAAGGGCAGGATGCAGCTGCAAGCTGCGCTCTGCTCCATGCCTCTGTGCCTCACAAGCACTTCTTTGAAAGTGGCATGGCACACTGCTATGTGCCTCACTGCCTGGCTTACCCAGCAGTAGGATGCACATGTTGGCACCCGCCACTTTCAAAGCAGTGGGAGCTGGGAGGCGCAGAAGCAAGGAGCCCTCCAGCCTGGCAGTGTAGCCAAGGCTGGCCCAGCTCCAACCCTCAGCTCTAGACCCCCCCGGTGGTGCACAGCTGTGGTTGGGGTGGGAAGGAAGCTGGGGTGGAGCTAGTGGAGCCAGGGCTGGGAGGCAGATGGGGCTGGTGTGGCATGGCATGGCATGGCACCAGACAATGACACTCCTCCCCTATGGCCCTTTCCCTCCCCCTGCAGACTTTCCCATGGGTGGTGTGGTTTGCCTGCATACATGCTCAGCCACCCCACTCCCTAAATTTTTTCTTCTTCTGTCTATGGTAGAAAGTCTGATTTTGAGGCTGGAGAAATACAATCACTCTACATATTGGACAAGGGATTTTTTTTTTTTCAGATTGATTCCGTTTACCTATGTAAATCATAATAGCATTCAAAGTTTTGTGTTCATTGCTAGGATCAATATTTAGGACTGTGAGGTAGACTTACATGGCTGTACGTCTATACCTTCTGCAACAGATGGTGAAGCAAAAAAGAGAAACTTCTCAGCTAGGTATAGACATACAAAAAGCCCAAGCTGGAATTGATCTAAGTTACACAGTTTTCTCTAAATGGCGTAGATTGGACCTGTATTGAACAGAACATACATATACATATTTGCCCTTTGGTGGTGGGGGCTGGGGGTGCAAATCTTAGACCCAGTTCTGCCACATTTAAACCAATCCATGTGAGCCAAACTGCTGTTCTGAGTATAGACCAGTTTCCAATGTTCTTATACTAGTAAAAGACTGAACCTGGACCTTTTGATACCACTCTTGCTACAAGTAACATTTCACCTTTCCTCACACAGCTCCCACTTGAATATGGTGTTACCTAAACCTGCAGAAGTCCATGTGAGGCTGTTCAAAAGCAGATTCTAATGTTGGAAAAAGGAAGCTGGAAATCTCTAGAAGGCTTGTTCTGTAGTGAAGCTGTTACAGAATCTGGGCACCATGAGCCCAAAGAGGTGGAAAGGGAAATCAGATGGTCAAGAGGACAAGTCAAAAGAGGCCTCTTTGTCTTAGTCAATTTATCTCCTTCATGGAGAAATATTTCCCTGGGACCTAACTGGAAAAGCAAAATGCAACAAATAATACTGATAATCAGGATAATAAGGTCAGGGTAGCTTATGTTAGTCCAGCTCCACATGGAGTACAAGAAATTTCTTCACTTTTAGTTCCTGAACCCAGAGTTTAACAGGTGCAGCTCCTACTGAAACGCTTATTATGTCAGTTCCTAAAAACCGTAGTTACAATTCAGCTCTGGAAGTGATGCAAGGTGAGGTCTGTGGCAGAAATGCCACCATGGGTGCCCCTCTCCAGAAATCTCTCTCTGTGCCAGCCTGAGAGGCTGCTGGTGAATCACTCAGGGCAGGGATCTCATC
>JAGPOW010003316.1:139314766-139360900 GCA_030014935.1 Caiman crocodilus
GTGTGCTCCAGGGAAGGGGTCGGCCGGACGCGAGGCACCCCAAGGGAGGCACTCGGAGCCTGGAAGGTGGTCAGGCGCAGGGAGGTGGGCGGCTCAATGCGGGAGCGCCCCCCACTGGCCCGCCACAAGGTCATGCTGCTTTATTTGTTGGATATGATTTTGTTTGGAACTCCAGGGGTCAAAGCACTGATGCCCCGCTGAATTTCTCTAAGCAGAAAGGGCACCACTTAGAGAACCCCACACCCTTCTCCTACAAAATGCAAACATCCTCCTGGGTTTGGAAAGATTTTCAAAGTTAATTCTGGGGATAGTACTAGTGCCATGTTCCAGTGGTGATGATACAGGGTCAGTCTAGGTTGTGACACCAAAAGCCCCAGGATGTCAGGGATTCTGAAACACATTGAAGAAAAATCAGTGAGTACACATGCAATGGCAAGTTACCCAAGGAGAAAAGCAAACAGGCACTGATGGGTGTACCAGGGAAAGGAAGTTGAAACCAACTCTGTTTTCCATTATCTTGTCAGTTAAGTTCAGAAGCATCACTCAACAGAACATAGAAAAGTAGGTTTGAGGGAATCGGAATATGATCTCATGCTGTATCACTAGCAGCAGCTTTCTAAATAAATCAGAGGGCTGTTTAAAATGTGATATTAGCTGCAGCACAATTACTAAAAAAACCCCAAACCATCATAAAGTAATAGTGATTATGAGGGACACCAGAATATCATCTAAGCAGGAGGAGGAGTTGTCACGTGGGTGCCAATAATGTAACATGTACAGTTTATTCTGATTAGCAGGGATCCTGGTTTTCTCCAAGAAAAAAATACCCGTTTTTTGGATTAAAAAAAGTAACCCCAAATCCACATTTTTATATGAATAAAATGAAACACCACTGTATATATAGATCCTGTATATATAGATCCAGATCCTATATCTATATCTCGATAGATAGATAGATAGATAGATAGATAGATAGATAGATAGATAGATAGATAGATAGTTTAATCATGGAAAAAATCTGGATATCTGGATTTTGGGTTAGTTTTTTAAATTGAAAATTGGGGATTTTTATTTATTTATTTTTTTATGACAGAAAACCAGGATCCTAGTGATTAGCAGCCAATGTATTTGGGAAAGAGTCCAGGTAAAAGGCCAAAAGAAGCCAGTTGTCTGTGTACAAGGACTGATACCACACAGAACACATGCAAATGTTAAGTACTGGTGTTCTAGGTCCCACATCATAGAAGAAAACTGGCATAATGACTTTTAAGGTTGAACAACTTTTGGTTTGTTTTGTTCTGTGAATAAACAAGCTAAAATTCAGAGGTTGAATTTAAAGGATAAAATTTAGACCATCTCCCCTTTAAACTCCCAGTTCTTCCTTTTACTAATGTACAGTTTTATAGGATTATGATTAATTGACTTCGTATGGAGGATTAATATAAATTTGGGAGGAAGGAGAGGAATAGCTGACATCTGCCAGAAGTTTTGGCTAGTTACCTCTTCTGAGGAATGGAGCTAATCAGGCACAGATGCACAAAGAGTGATGCACAAATGTGCATCGCATTTTAGGCAGTTCACATTGGTTTATTGTTTCAGGCTGTCTGCTGTCTCAGAAAGCTAATACAACATTGCACGCATTTAGAAAGTTTTCCTTAAAAGCATAGAGGGCTAGAAATATGAGCTGTTCCCTCTTTCTTTCTACTTTTTGTACAAATGTGCATGATTGTTTGATTTTAAGATTGATCTTTTAAATGCTGCAGAAACTGATGAGTAAATCCTAACATGCTAGAGGAAAGCTTCTTCTTATCATTGATGAGTCAGTGAGCACAATTGTAAAGGCTTGTTAAGAATCTCTCCTGTAACTGAAGATATAAATACTGAATTTGGAGTATCTAGTATTCTAATGCCGACATTATTTGTCTTCATCCTTACATATTTGAAATGTTCATGTTTTGCAGGATGTCTTCCGCTCCAATTTCTAGCATTCTTATACATAGTAAGGTAAACTATCTTCTTAATTCACCAATAAGCCTGAGTCTTTCTCTCGCTGACTCATTCATGCTCACTCACTCATCGTATTATTTTTAAATGTTGTTATTTTGACTCCTCTCTCCACTTTCTTCTTGTTTTAAAAATTACCCCATTACATGTACTCATGTTTTCATAGTGAATCCATTAATTTTAATTGTAGGATTAGGAGGCCTAATTTTAGATTGGAAAAAAAATATGTATTTATAGTTTCAATGGCTTCTTATCTTTCCAAAATCCTTTCCACCAGATCAAAAGTTAAATTACTTGAGTATCTATTGAAAGGTAGTGTGATGAGGGGGAATTTACCTGCCCCCTGGGTACTCTGGAATCCCTGTCTGACCCAGAAAGGGCTGAGCAAGAGTCCCAGGAAAAAAAGGAAACTTACTTTCAGGGCAGGGAGACCTGGAGCTATAGCAATGAAGGGTGACGCCACTGTAATTTGAAAGGTCCCTAGCATTCAATCTAGGTGGCACCCAACTGATGACATCAGCTGCAAGCACCATCACATGAAATTTAAAAGACACTCAGAGTGCCAGCAGGAAGGAAAGAAGAACTGCATCCTGGCCAGCTGAGGCCAGGGCAAGAGAGGCTTCAAGGGTTCAAGACAGGGAGGCACTTGAGCTGCTGGAATCCTGATAGCCTGGGGCAGGGAAGCCCTGCCAGAGTATCAAGGTGAGATGACAGCTCTGGCCCTATTTAGGGGCTATTCCTCAAAGCAGGGAATAAGAAACACATATTCACAGGGGTTTATTGAGCCCAGGATAGAAAGTCCCTCCAGAGAGGAGGTCTTTTTTTTCTTCAGTATTATTTCTTTCAATTAAATCCTATTTCTTTTGATTGAACCCAGAAAGGTCTTGGGGCCAGGGGACTTGGACCCTGAGTCAGGGCCAGTCAGGAACCTGGATCTCAGAGTGCCAAGGGCAGGTGAATGGCCAAGCAGGGCCAAAGTGACTGCATAGAAGAGAGGGGGCAGTAAACCCCTGAGAGGTAGATGCCAGGACAAAAGCTGGTGAGCACTGGAGGCCTGGAAAGGCCAGAAGTGCTACAAGGGTCTTCAGTGCCTCAGCACCAATGGTTGGCGAGTGGTAAGGGTGTAGGGGAAGTGTAATGCCAACATCAACTGCATCCAAACCATGAGTACCCCTAGCAGGCACCTCTGTACTAACAACACTGAACCCCTCCCTAAGAATATTATTAACACCAAATTGTGGCATGCAAGTTAAGGGGAGGAGAGCTTGCTTCAGGGTGCTCTCACGGTGGTCACTGATTCAGTGGAGGCATGACAGATAGTCTTTAGTGCTGTCCATCAGCAGCCAGAATCCTAAATACCTCTTAATCAGATTTCGGGAGGGTAAAGAAAATACAGGACAGAGCTTGCACTCATCCTTACCATGACAGCTTGAAATGAATTAGGACAATTTTCTCACTCTAAGCTGCTTTGTTGTCCTATAAAAAGTTAGGCTCCAGTATAAGAGTAAAGGCACATACCTCAGAAAAAAATCTGATTGGTAAAATAAACTTTTTCCATTTGCCCACTATTGAATCCAGGTAATCTCTTGCAGTCCAAGGAGTTTCTCCTGCTGTCCTCACTGTCTTCGTTCATCGTTTACTCATCATTTTCTCCTACAGCATCTCATTTCCACTGGAATAGCAAAGTTTGTGATCAAATGGAGAGGACTATGACTGACTGAGAACTTTCACAAGTGCAGGTCCTATGCTGTGAGTCTTACTTTCCTAGGAGAAAAGAATTCCCATAACCTTCACCCAGTTCAGAACTAAATGAAAAAATGTTTAACTTGGGCAAAGCACAGAACTATGAACTAATCCAGGTCTTGTTTCCTACATTTAGTGCACAAAGGAAGAAAGAGATATTATTTCATAAATATTTAGGGTGTACCCAGATCCTATGGAGATGCAGACTTGTTATGCACATAGACGTTCTAATATACCTGTTCTTCATAAGTCTGCTTAGTAGTTTTGCCTAACCCAGATGTGTGATATTGACCATATGCACAGCTTTTAGCTACCAAGATTTAATTCCTCGTTATAACTGCTTTGGCTCAGTTAAACGCTCCAGATTGTGTTCAGTCCTGAAATCCAGTCCCGCCACCCAATGGCATTGCCTCTTCCCCAAAACCGTGATCTGGGTGGTCCTTAGGATTGTTCTTCTCATAACTGAATTTGAGAACCTAAGTAACTTTCTCATAAGAATACCTTTATGGTCATCTTTCCCGGTGCACAGATTTTCTCGTTCACCCAGCTGCAGATTTAATCTGCTTTCCCAATGGGATTCAGTTATTCATGATACTCATTATCCACCTGTCTTTTCAATGTGCCAGCTTCATTAGCAAACTCCTGAGCCTGTAGCCTGATGGCGGCTGTCCTGCTGCTTACACAACCCAGAATACCTTGCCCCTGCTTATTAGAGGGCGAGAAGTGGTTTGTGGCAGCTCATCTTTCATTATGATAGACAGGAATGAAATGTTCTGGGATGCAACTGTAGCAGGCTGGTAAAGTGGAGCAGAAAACAGCTCAGAAAGTTTGCAGCTTGAATGACTAGTTGGTCATCTGGAGAGAGGATGGGAGCAATGGTTAAAAATTAAAAACATGGGGACACGGGAAGGGTAAGGATTAGTCTAAAGAGCCTATGTGAATCTACCTAAATAGACTACAGGGTTCACCAAATGCTATTCTTTTCCTAAGCATAAAAACCACAATATTTGGGTAGGTGTAAATAAATCCTCCTTTCTATAGTTGTTAATATGTGAAACACATTTTATTTTAATCTGTTCTTTTTTTTTTTCCAATCTTTTCAAGGTATTGGTAGCTTAATAATTCGTTGACTCATTTCTTTTCTTGTCTTGCTAAACCTAAATAGTATTTTAATGTAGTGTTTGTTTCATGTGTTTCCTTGTTTTTAAATGAATTATTCATAGATATTATTTTGGGGGCATAATTTCTTGTAATACGCACATATACATCATGATATATAATTGTATTTTTCCAACATAATTATTATGTATAGTGATAATATGTAATTCTGTTAGATAATTCATTAATACATTGTCCTTCACATACATACTATTTTACTGTTGTTAAACTGATTATTTTAGATAGCTTTTATATTTTCATTTTTATAATAGGAAAAATTTGTCTGTAAATCCTGATATAGTCAAAACTCATTTTTAAAACCAGGATAACATTAAAATTTGATAAAAA
The DNA here is from genome assembly GCA_030014935.1 of Caiman crocodilus. Classification (NCBI taxonomy): domain Eukaryota; kingdom Metazoa; phylum Chordata; order Crocodylia; family Alligatoridae; genus Caiman; species Caiman crocodilus. The sequence continues at coordinate 139,320,020 of JAGPOW010003316.1, forward strand.
CTGCTTGCAAAATGAAAATTGGAATTTATTTTGATTTTGAATTTGGTATGTTTTCATCTTGGTGAATACTAAAGTTTCTAAATTATCTATCTATCTATCTATATGGATCTACATAGATAGATAGATATATGCATAGATAATTTAGAATCTTTAGTATTTACCAAACTACACACACATGCATGCGCACGCGCACGCGCACACACACACATACTAGGACGGTGCAAAATGGCACTGCTCCGTTTCAACTTGTGACAGAACATATTTCAACATTTTGACAGAACAGCATTTTGCTTCAATTTTTATTTTGATTCAAAACCACTGTTCTGTTTTGTTGAACCAGTTTCTCTGTTTCGTTGCTGTTTCAATGTTTTGCCTATAGACTATAATGGGGAAGCTTGAAACAGCCTATAACTGTCATTTCTAGCCTGATTTGGATGAAACTTGCAGGAATGGTAGCCCTTTCTGAGGGCATGCAGGCTTCCATGTTTCAGGGAGATAGCTGCAGGGGTTTCAGGTAAATTGCACCTCAAACTCTTGAAAGAAAAAACTCACATCACGTGTATGTGCTAAACCACAGTGGGGCCAAAACTGCAGGCATGCTAGGCCCTGATGAGGCCACAAAGCCTGACAAGTTTCAAGGAGATAGCTGCAGGGATTTGTGGGAAACTGCACCTGAAGCTGTGGACAAGCAAAACTTGTGACATAGGTGACACTGTGTGTGTTAAGGTGCAGCAGGGTGAAAGCTGCAGGCTTAGTAACCCCTGCTAAGGCCACAAAGGCTGCCAGCTGTCAAGGAGATAGGTGCAGGGGGAGTCTTGGTTTTGGGGCCCTGCACCTCTGGCTGCTGACAGGCAAAACTCATGACATGGGTGGGTGACACTGTGTGTGTTAAGGTGCTCCCTCACTCAACTGACACCAAGGCAGAAAGCAGGGCAGTTCAACCAACACTGCCTTTTATACAGTTTTTTCATCCCACCCCAGAGCACTGGGTTTGGAAGGAACGTCAGGAAAGGATGATAATCACTGGCCAGCTACACAGTCAATAATGAGAGCACTCCTTCTCTCCCCCTTCCCCCTCTTCTCTCTCCCTCTCTTTACTTTAGTTTCTGTTTCCCTGCAGGCTTGATCTTTGAAACTCAAAACTTTACGAAAGTTTTTAAATATTTAGACTTGCCTTGTTTCGTTTCAAGGCTTTTTCGAACCTCTCTGCTTCATTTCAATTTTGCTATTTCGTGCTTGAAACAATAAATATTTAGAAAAAATGGTGAAAAACCATATTTTTCATGAAAAACAAATATACAAAGTAATAATTGAAAAAAATGTCTAAAGCCTTTCAGTTAGAAAACAAATTTGGGCGGCTCCGGAGATCTGGCTGCTTTATCCAGTGTATTTAGAGGAATTTCTAAGTTTGAGATCTTAAATAAAATGCTAATCACATACAAATCTCATGGGAGCTACAGGTGCACACCATTGTTTTAAATAAGGTTGAGTATGAAGTGAGCAGCTTACTCTTAGTATCCAAGAATCAAAATTTTGTTGCATATTTTAATAAAGAATAGAATATTTCTTTCAACTTCTTCAACCGGAATGAATGAGGAGTCAGTAGGCCTTCTTGAATGTCCCATAAAACTGCAAGTACTATCTTAGTGACATCACACTTGCTTTCCTTACATTTTCTCCAGGAATGTCTCTGTGTAATATCTTTATAGGGTACTAGTAATGTCTCTGTGTAATATCTTTAAGTGCGTACTAGATCATTATCCATACTTTCATACTGTTATTCTTAAAATAGTGCTGCTTAAGGTACCATAAGTCAGACTACATGAATGCAAACCAGAAAAGAAGATTTACATGCAATTCTTGGTTAATGGCAACATCTGTCCTGAAGAAGCCATTTCTCCAGGTAGTAGTAGGGATACAAGATAGTGTCAAACCACCAATAGGGTCTTTTCGGAAAGCATAGTGTACCTGGTCTTATTGAAATGTCTAACCACTTATCATGGGAAAGACGATTTGAAAGAAGTTTCATAAGGTTAACCTGGTGAAATTTCCACTGCCATTTCTACAGAAGGGTAAAATTGACATGAATTTATGTTAATAAGTAATGGTTACACTATTACTGAGAGAAAAATACACTTTTATTACTGTAATAGGAGCAAAAAGTATTTAAAAGCATGTAAACGGGAAAATAAGTTCCCCTTTTTAAGAGGAAGAGAATTGTAAAACATTTTTGGTCAATCAACTAGATTTAAAGAGAATTCTCTTGGAACATAAGCTATAAGTTACTTTAGAGTACAATTTCTTTTTAATAGATGTCTTAATCTTATGAATTGTCTTACACTGGTGCATTCCATGTACAATTACAATTTTTTTCTGCCAAAAGCATTGTCCAGTTTTTTAGTGCAGTTTCAGTTTCTCTAGAGAGCACAAGAAAAACTCATTTCAGAGGTATTAAAAATACACAGTTAGAAAGAACTAGGTCTGAGTAAATGGTTTGGAAAAAATCCAAATCTCATCACGCATGAAAAGCAAAGAACACAGAAGTAATGCAAGAAAATCATTTCTCATGCTACTTTAGCCATACAGTATGTCCAGATTTATCTGAATGCCAAACCAAAATGTCTAGGGTGATTGAGCATTGTTTTATGAAGTCTCTAGATTTGGATTTGGCTTGTCTTCATGTGAGTATACAATGATGCAAAATGTCATACGTGATGGCTATGGATTTGAGAAAAACACAAAAACAGCATTATAAAGCTTTTTCTCCCTTCTATTTATTATTTTGATTCATTTAACATCAAATTTGAACCTTGTTGAACCTAAGAGAAAATTCATGAAGGTCTAACCTCTAAGAGGAGATTTGGTGAAAAAATAAAACTTTATCAACAGATATCTTCTTTTATCTTCCCTTCTAAAATTTTTTTGAATACGGGTCTGTTATCGGTCAATTTTGAACCTGATGGCCTTCATAAATGAGGTATGGTGAGGAGTAATATGCAATGCTCTTATGACCAAAACCCTGTGACCTGCTTGAAGTCTATAAATAGGTTTTGTATAGGAACATACAAAAAGAAGTATGGGGTAGAATCTTCCCATGAGTTTAGCTCCCCAGTATAAAACAGCCAACACAGAGATGCTTTGTCATGTAGCACTATGTTTTTGTGGCAGCAGCACTATATCCCGATTTGTACTTATATGAGACAATTTAGAAGTTGAATCTCCTTGTTTGCTGGGCCATGAGCCTCCTTCCCCTTTCTTCTCAGACTGGCCCACAAGGTCTCTCTTCCCATTTTCAATCCGGGGAGAAATATTGCTATATAAGAGTTGTAGCATCTTTTTATATATCCTCTCAGCCTCTTTTTCTGCACAGCCTAGTTTTAAAAATTCTTCTGCATTTTAAGCTATGCTGTCCCCCCACAAAAGGGGCAAAATGTTACCTGTGAATGACTGCATTTAACAGTGAAAGTGATCTTTGAAGAACCTCTGATATATATCTATATATGATCTATACTGAGTCCATGAGGTTTTTTTACCTACTACCTAGGAAGCTGATGAAGTGAAGGTCATAGGCCTGGCTTTGAAAGGTGGTTTGTAAATTCAAACAATCACTTAACATCATGACCAGAACTGAAGCTAACTTCCTACAGCTCAAAACACAAAATCTATGAACTATCACCAGTACCCCCACAAACTGCACACCAGAATCTATCAAAGACAACAATACCTGTGAGGGCATATTCCTCACAAAAACCCCTACTATGTTTTCAGTCTCTGAAGCCTGATCCTGAGAGGGAACAATTTACAAACTACTTTTCACAGCTGGGCCTATGAACTTCACTCCATCAGCCTCCTAGGTACAGAAACTCATGCTTCTAATATAGACAGTGGAGTTCTGACACACTGGAACCTGCCAGACATCTGACTCCCCAGGTACCTCTGCACTTTTACCTGTGCTGCTACATCCCCTTCCCCTCTACCCCACCTCAGCCTGTCCCTCACCCCCTGAAACCTCCATTTCCATTTTCAATTACTTGCTTTTTTGCCTGCATTGCATGCCAAGCCAGCCTCTGGATTCTTTACTATTCCTTCCGTCCAGGACCAGCAGACACACCAACTGCAGGTGCTACCTCAGCCTGACAAAGTATTTTTCAATCTGGAAGCTGGCATCCCAGGCAGCTAATTTGAGTTCACCTGGAGGCTCACAATTCCACTGCAACCAGTAATCCTCAGGTCTGTGAAAGACACAACAGGTCTGGGCTTTCCCCATCCAGGACTGTGTGGGCATGTGGTAGCTGGAGGTTATAGCACCTCCTACCGGCCTTTCACCGGGGGATCTTCACTCCTGGTATTAATGGGGCTGGTGCACTGCCAGCAGTCCCACCAGGTCTCCCTGAACCTGGCAGATTACAATTTTAGTGGGCATGCCCAGGACTTGGGGCTGCCTCCTTCTTCATAGCTCATACCTCCAAGTTCATCATAGCATGGGAGCTCAGCAGGGACATGTTCTTCCCCTGCTGGCTGATGATGTGCTCCCTCCAGCTCTGAGAGTGGGGCAGTAACAATAACCAATGTAAACAAATAAAACAGAAATAGGTGCAGATGAAGTGAGGAGGGTGGCACTCGGTTGGAGCCTGGCTAACCCCAGCAGCAGCAGGTTCACTTTCAAGAACACCAGCTGTTCCACCAAACCAGGATCCAAACAGTGCAGTGGGGTGCCACAAGATCCCTAGCAAGGCTGAACATTCTCTTGGAACACTGGTTGGTGGACAGGACAGGTGTTGCCGGCCAGCTGTGGCCAGATCCAGCTACATCTGTCTGTGGCTTGCCCAGTAGGCCAAAGGGTTCTATGTCATTGGCAAGATAGATAACTACTGAAGCCTCAGTGCTATGTGCCTGAGGCTGGGGTCTGGTGCTTCTAGACCCCAACATTGAAGCCATGCCCTTGGCCCACATTGGCAGTGGCTGGTGTGGAGGAGACTGGGTAGCGCTGGGAGTGCTGGCATGGGAAAGTAGATCCCCCTCTTCCACATCCCCTTGCCTCTGTCATTCTGCTTCCCAGACTCTGTTGACCAGCACCTGTGTCCAGTGATCAAGGGTTTTGGTACTGTCAGTGTACATGCTCTCCTTCACCCTCAGGTCACACATGCCCACCAGCATGTGTATCATACTGGACCGCAAGGAATTCAGCCATCTCCTGACACCCTTCTTCAACTGACTCACTAGTGCTTGCACATCTGGTGACAGCAGCTTGCCCCAGCCAGGAACACTGATCCCCTGAAACGTTTGGTTCTCCAGTTCCCTCACTACAGGGATCACCTGACTAAGGAGGGTATTGGTAGTGCTGACTCAGGTAGAAACAACTCACAAAAAGCACAGAAAGCCTGCAAACAGAGGATTTTATGCTGTTTCTACGCTACTCACCGCCCTGACACTGTGATTGGAAGGGGACTCAGGGAGAGATCACACTCACTGGCCAGCCAGAGAGGCCAGTCCTTCCCTCCCTGCTTCCCCTCCCTCTTCTAAGTTTCTGTTTCCCCTGAAACACCATGTCCAAATCTCTGAATTTTCAAATCTTTTCTGAATCAATTCAGAAACTATTAAACGTCTAGAAATTCAATTCAGATTTAGAGATTCAGCCTCCGAATCAGGCCAAATCTTCTCCAAATCAAATCACAAACCAAAGCTTTGCACAGCCCAAATACACACACACATACACAGACATTATATATATATATATAATTTCAATATTACAGTTTGTTAATATAATTGTGCAAATGCAATCAACTTATATTCCAAGAGTTCCTCCTGGGTTTTCTTCCCAAGTGACTTCATCTTTTTTAAAAATGGGGCTGACTGATACTGGAAAGAAATGGCAAGTACTGAAAAATAAAATGTGGGTAATTATCCAAACCCTCAGACTATCCAGCAAGGCAGAGACTGAGCAGTGCTTGACTTACTTAGCCAATCAGTCCCCAGCGTGTACTAGTGCATGGAATTGTTCCATCCTAAGTACTGGACTTTGCATTTGTCCTTATTGAACTTCATGAGATTTCTTTTGGCCCAATCTTCCCATTTGTCAAAGTTTCTCTGAATCCTAGCCTTATCTTTCAGTATATCTACTATTCCCTGCACCTTGATGTCATGTGCAAACTTGCTGAGGGTGCACTCCATCACATCTTCCAAATCATTGATGAAGCCTTTAAACAAAACCAACTCTAGGTCTGACCCATGGGCCCACTCCACTTAATGGCAGTAGACATCAAGCTATTGATGTCTTTAAGCCTGATGATCCAGCCATTTTTCTATCCACCTTACAGTCCATTCATCCAACCTGTAAATCCTTAGCTTACTGGCAAGAAAGTTGGGGGAGACCTATCAGAAGCATTGTTTAAGTCAAGGTTTATGTAGTCTCCAAGTTGCCTATGAAGACTGAGGTAAAAAAGATACCGAGCACTTTAGTCTTTTCCACATCATCTGCCTCCCCTATTCTATATTTTTTTGCTCTTCCTGAGACATAGTACCTTGCATTTGTCAGCACTCTCATAATTTTGTTAGCTCTAGATCTGCTTTCCAATCTGTCAAAACCATTCTGAATTGTCCTCCAGTGTGTTTGCAGTATTTAATGATTTTGTCATCAGCAAATGTGCTCAATAAGTTGCCTAGTCCAAATCATTAATAAATAAGATGAACAGTACTGGGCTCAGGGCAGTTGCCTGTGGAACTCCATTCAAAATCTCCTGCTATTCAGTCATGAAGCCACTTATAATTACCCTTTGCTTATAGCTTAGCAATATCTTATCACTATTGAATTTGTTGCCTATCCAACATACTCCCCTTTTCTCCAATTAGTTTATCAGAATGCCGTGTAGGACTTTTCCAAAAGTACAGATATACTATAGCTACTGTGCTGCTACTGTCTTGGACAAGATGACTGTTGAGCTGGAGAGAGACGTTTTACTGAGACTCCATCTGAGGAAATGTCTCCACATGGTTGAGCTGGACCCTCCCCTACATAAGCTGCTGCTGCTGCTGGTTACTGAAGGTTACTGGCTGTAAATTTGAAATGTGTTTATTTTGTTTGGTTTGGTCTATTTTTAAGTATTAACAATGTATGTAACATTTAGCTTATTTCATTTAATCCCCATTAATTTATTTAATTTATTTAAATTTAATTAATTAATTTTATGTTTTTTCATGTTATTATTTTATTGTATTTTATTTCTGGCCCTTTTGTCAACATCTGTTTATCAGCTGGGTGCTAGAGATCCAGGGCACATTAAAGAAGCAACCTCTACATCTGGATAATATGTTTATAACAGAGAGCTCTCGCCATCGTAAATATGATCTTTAGCCTATCCATAATGAAAGCACCCTTTGTCTTTACATCTTTGCTGTCAGTAAATAAACATCTATCTACACAGCTGAAAATTATAAAATGCGTTGTTAAAAATGACCTTTTTCAACCAGTAATATCCCCACTAATAGTCCAGTGACACAGTTCAGACCAAGTGAGATGTTGTAATAAGTGAACAATGGTGAGGAAAACTTACTTTCTAAATCACCAAGCATAGCCACTATAGATACATTTTAATATAGATTTATCAAACCCATAAGTATCCCTCACTCTTGATCCTGATTTGAGTGAAAGTTTTAAGTCACTGCCTGACTCTATCTATCCAGGAGCTAAGACTTAGACATATAAAACAGTCCTACAGTGTGAAAATGAAGAGATGTCCCAAACCAGCAAACTGACCAAGTATCTTTCATATTTTCAATAGTTGCTATGATTAAGAAAACAAAGAACAAAATATTTGGCTAATAAATGAATTAACAACTAAGGAATTAATCTGTGATTTAAAATCACATCTACAAGCATTTCTAAAACAACTGATGGAAAACTGATAAACAATGATATTTCGAGGAATAGGATTAGTAATAACAAAACCCAGAACAGTGAGGATTCTGTTATACTTGATAAAGAAAACTTCTTCTTCTATTTTTTATTAATCATAGTTCTGTTAAAGACAGAAATAAAATACTAAGGAGAAAATAATACTCATTTATTACCCACATTAAAAATATAACTTTTTAAAATATGAAACAGAAAAATGTTTTTTAGCTAAAATATTTTAAATTTCTCTTCAGCCATCTGAAGATAATATTAGCATGGGAGGAAAGCAAGCTGCTACTGCAGTCTATGGCCATTGGCAGCACCAAGCTCTTCCCAGCACTCAGCAGTGGTGCTGGGAGAGAAGGTTGGGGGGGCTATGGTGAATTATGGGGTGGCAGCATCCCCCTCTCATTGCCATGGCCCTCCCCGAGCACTAGAAAGATCCCAGTGCCACTGCCAATCCCAGCCTGCAGTGGCAGCCTGATCTCCTCCTGCATGTAGATTTAAGGGCATGAGCCCTCCAGGAAAAGCCCAGCACAGCCCTCCCACCCACAGCCCTCCTGGGGTGTGCATAGCAGCAAAAACCGTTCCCCCCTATCCTGCGCCCTGCACCCACTCACAGTTTCCTCTGCTTTGCTTCCTGCTGCAGTTCTGGGAGCAGCTGATAGGGTGCACCATCTCCCTCCCCCCCCACCCTTCCCCTACAGATTTACCTCACCACATCCCAGGCCTCCACTTCTGCCCACTCACCCCAGCCCCTGCTGCAGTGGCCTCAGGAGCAGCTGACACCATGTGTTTGCACCACAGTAAAGGGTAGCCCCAAACAAGTGTAGCCCCAGAGCTGATCACATAAGAGTGAAAATACCTCGCATATAATGAATTTGGGGTATAAAAAGCGTCATTGCATAAGAGTGAATTTGCATATACAGAACCTGCATAAATCAAGGGAAACCTGTATAATAGATAGTTGATGGCTTCAGTTGACACCACTGGCACTCCTACTTGTGTATCTGGGGATTCAAGGAACTGACTAGATCCTAAGGAGAAGCAAATTGTTGTATCACTAAGAGAGATTGTTTTTTTTAGTATGGAGCACAGTTGGCAGTCAAGCAAATTATCTGACCCACTGCAGAATTTTTCTAAAATTTTTGATATAATAATTTTACAAGAGACATATGTGGGAAGATGGCATGCATTCCTGGACTAATTTCTTCATATAAATAAATAATAAAGAAAATAAAAGAAAGAAAGAGTGGCCTAAAGAGGGCTAGCAGGGATATTCATAAGGAGTTTGATTAAGGGATTAGAAACTAAAGTAGACTCTCACCATCTACTAGAAGTCTTCATTCAATTTTGTGGTAAATGGCCCTTGATTAGTATCACAGGGCACCTCACTGCCCTGCTCCTAGAGAGGGGAAGCCACTGTAGGAAAGCCTTAACAAGGGTAATGAGCCCAGCTGCGAGTTGCTAGGGCAACTCCAGACAATAATACGACCGCACCTGATGGCGGCCAACTGATCCTAAGGGGCAGGGCATGGCTTTTATAAAGCCTATAGTCAAGGCCAGGCTGACAGTTCCCTGCCAGCAGCGAGAGGAGCAGAAGCTCCTGGAGTTAGGATGTGGGAATGGCGAGTACAGCTCATGAGAGCTCTGAAGGCTGGAGCAGTGATGCTAAGTCATAGCCAGGTGGTTTACTTTGTGGTGGCCAGGTGCCGTATGTTTTAGTTATAGCCAGGAGGCTCAAGTTTGTGTTGTGGTGTATTACACTGGTGGTTTGGGTGAGGCTATTAGGGCTTGGAGGAGGCCTTATAGGGATCCACAGGAGTGTGGGGCCCTAGCACCAGTGAAGGCGCAGTATTCCCAAGGGGGAACCCCAGAGTTGTGGGGACCCGGCACCAGTGAGGGTGCAGCATCCTCATAGAGGGCCCCACAGCAGTGTGGGGGCCCTAGCGCCAGTTAGGGCACAGTTCACAGGATGCATAGACCCCAGCCCCAGAGGGAGGCATTTGAGGAGGCCCAGTGTGAGCACAGCAAGCCCCAGAGAGGGGGCAATATTATTAGGAAGACCCAGCGTGGGCATGTAGAGCCCTAGAGAAAGGGGGGGGATTATTGAGAGGCCTAGGACAGGTGAGCTGAGCCCCAAACAGAAGGCTAGCACTGTGAAAGGCCCCAAGGGAAAGGCAGGGTGCTGCGGTGGTCCCCGGCAAGAGGGGATAGCAGTACAGTGAGTCCGGTGAGAAGGAGAAGTAGTGCAGTGGGCTTGAAAGACCAGGGTGCAAATCGATAGGAAATCCCAGAGCGGGCCAGCAACCCTGAGAGGGATGGCATTTTAGAGAGGGCCCAGAGTGGGCATTGAGAGCCTCAAGAGAGGGGTGATGTCAATGGGAGCCCTGGAAAGGGGCGACAGCATCAAGAAGGCCCCGAGATGGCCCGGGAGCCCTAAGGAAAGGGCAGGATTAGAGGAAGTGCCCCAGCAAGTGGCAGTGTTGTAGACAAGGAGCCTGAGAGGGTGGGCGAGCGCACGGAAACCCGAGAGGGCAGGCGAGCGCACGGAAGCCCGAGGGGACGGGCGAGTTGATTTGCGACAGACCAATGTCCAGTACACCTGCGAGGCTTGGGGCGTGGTATTAGAGGTTGGTAGAAGCCACACATGGCCCTAATGCTAAGGTGCCTGGAAGGCATCCATCATACAGGGAGACCCCCCCGGTGGATCTGGAAAAACCTGGGAACCAAGGTCCCAATTTACCATGCCTAAAGAGACATGAAGCAGCCTTCCAACTTTCTAAACATCAAAGACGTGGTGGGCGAGAATCTGAGGGTGCCCTTGAGCCGACTTAGCACGAAGGGGGGGCCTTAAGGAAATCACAACCCTCCTGTAGGACCCCGCCGTGACAGTTAGTATTAGTATTTGCTTCTCACCATTTGCATCAAGATTCAGTGCAGTCTTGAAATGGGGATTGTTAAATAATTGTCTTGAGATGACCCAAAATAAATTTGTAGGATTAGAAGGAATAACTGCAAGTGATTGTAATGCTAGACTTAATGGCATTAACACGCATGTTAATGAAGTCCTAAATGAAATATGGGCAATACCCCCAGCTCCCTTATTTGATAAGAAATTAAATGAATAAAGTCAATGGTCTTGCAATTCTTTGCAGAAGAGAATTTTAGAATGTGTAATAGATGACCTGGGTCATTCATACATATTACACCTAAAGAAGCAAGCATGATAGGTTATATATACCACATATGTGGTATAAATATAAATTATATGCAATTTTACCACATGTGGAAAGTGACCACTTCCCTTTCTCTAATATTTCCATTAGAATCTTATGTGAAACCTTTCTGAAAAGCTATAAAACTAGCCCCCACAATTGAAGTACTCAATAAAAAAGAGGATGCAATGGAATAATGAGTTATAAGAGAAATGTGTTGCTCTATTCAGAGATACTTTCTCAGGCCACTTATCTCATATTCTCAAAGTACAAAAGCCCCAAGAAGCAATTATTCAAAATGAAGCAGTTGTGTAGCAGTTGGAAAATGCACTCACAAAGAGAGCTTATTTGTTGGAAATAATCGGTGTTGCTGGCACAGATGTGGTTTGATGAAGAGTGCTCTAAAGCTAAAGATGATTTAATAGATGTCGTGGAGGAATATAAGTCTAAAAATGACCATGCTAGTTTCCAAAAGATAAACAAGGTTAAAACAGACTATAAAATTAATAAACAGAAAGAAGAAGAGATATCACTTGAAGTTCTGATTGGAACTGATAGGCACAGGGAAAAATAATGGTATCGATATTTTTGGCAAATTACGATGAATGGGACCAAAAAAAAGTTTAACAATTTACAGAATGTAAAAAAAGGTGGCTTCTCCCTGAAATAACTTTTGTGTGTTTAGCTACAAGTGGATCATTATCTCACCTCTGAATATTATGTAAGATCATATATATCCTTACTGATAAATATAAAGGCCTCTGGCCTTGATATTCTCCGCTTCTAGGAATCTTCAAGGAGTTCATTGACTGGTGGTATCAAATCTTGCTCAAAAAAATAATCTAATTATTTAGAAGGCATTTATCCAAAGCATTGACATGAAAATATAATAGTGACAATTTAAAAAAATGGTGATAAGAAATGCTGTATCATATTGCCCTATTAGTCTTTTGTGTATCTGTGCCAAAATACTTGGGTGACATTTTTTTTATCTTCTAATTTCTGAAAAATAATAATTTGGGAAAAAAGAAGGCTGGTTGAGAGAAGGCTATTCTGTGTAGACCATTGTTTGTCTAGTGTTGCGTGCTTTAGTATCTAAATATGTAAAAATACATTTGCGTGTAGCCTCCATAGTTCTAAAGGCAGCTTTGGTCTTTATAGATAGATTAAAATAATTTGTCTCCAGAGCATATATATATTTTGGTAGGAATACACTTAAGACTAATAGGACAATACAATACAGGATGTCTCATCACCATTTTTAAAAATTGTCACTATTATATTTCATTCCAATGCTTTGGATAAATACCTTCTAAATATATATTTATACAATATATATATACAATATATATATATATTAGGATATATTGTATATACACACACACACACACACACACACACACACACATGTACATTGTCATTATTATATTTTCCTTCCAGTGCTTTGAATAAATGCCTTCTAAATAATTATATTAAAATTTTGATCAAAATTAGACATCACCGGACAATGACAATAACATTAACGGGTGAAGCTCTGTACCAATTAACTGTTCTTATTATCCAAATAGGGCATCTATAGTGCCTTACAGGTGTCTGTTCATAACGGTTAAGAGATGCCTTGGCACAGCTTGTGTTGAGCACATTATGAGCATGGGAGCAGGGATTTCCCCCATAGCGCGGAAAAAGTTTCAGTGCACTGTCAGAACCTGCCAAAACCTTGCAGCTGCACCAGTGAGTGCATGCTTGCGATTGGCTCATGTTAAATTATGCATATGTATAGGTCAGCAATTGGCCCGCTGACCGAATAAGAGGCTTGGGCAATGCCCGCCCAAACTGGAGGAGAGCTGAGGTATGCATGAGGAAAGATCTGCCTGCATTTCCAAGCCGCAAAGGAGGCCTGATCAACTGACAATGACTCCCCGCCAGATTCATCCGACGCCCCATACCCTGTGTGAGTGTGAGCTTTTGTGTGCCTGAGTTCCTGCTTGAGTTTTGTAACTTCAAGGAATGTGCCTACAGCCTAAGGACTGTAAGTAAAGTTTCAACAACTGGCGAGTCTAGTGCTCTAATTCCACACTCAATCAGAGGCCCCATTCCGCCAGCGTTTCCTGGCCCCCACATGGCATCATGAACAAGATTGTCAGTACGCCGGGAAGACGTGATGGAGCTGGAATTAATTGAGGGTTGTCCCTGGCGCGGTGGAAAACACCACGTGTTAGATGCCGCGGAATTGGAAGCGCACATCACTTACCATCAAGCAAGTGGAATGGGTGGAAGATTTCTGAGCGGTTGCCTTTTGCTCGAGGGACAAGGGGACCCAGCGAAAGAATGGGAAGTGAGCCTCCACCCGAGAGCCTTCGGATGTGTAATGGGGAGTGAGTGGGTTCAGTTTAAACCCCAGGAGCAAGGGGGCAGCGAGTCCTCAGCCGAGCAGAAGCTGAGTGAGGAAGATGTGGCTCTCAGTCGGGAGTTTGCTCGCTGTATGCGCTGTGTGTGGGAGAGCAAAGGACCAGCGCTGATAGATGTAGACATGCTGTTACCAGAATTGGGGCAGCCGGAGCTTTCATAGCTCCACAGAGAAGCGGAGGAAAGCCGCTTCATATCTGAAGGGACTTGCACGGTGTTAGAGAAGGGGAGAATGCTGCGAGTAATGTTCAGCAGGGTCACAACCCTTATTTGGGAAAGGACTGAGTTGGAAGCCTGATTGTGCACAATACACGCAGTTAAGCAGATTGCAGCTGTGGAGAGCCAGAATCCCCCGTCATCGCAAGATGGCAGCGAAACAGAACGGGGCTGCCACGGAAGGGTCAAGAAGGAGGGCGGAGTTCCCTACGGTGGGGCGGAAGTAGCAACTCCTCCCCAGAAATACCGCCATGGTTGGGAAAAAGAAAAAGGCAGAGCTAACGGCGGGGCGGAAGTAGTGACTCCACCCCAGAGTATCAGGGCGGAAGTAGCGACTCCATCCCCAGACATTCCCACGGGCTTACCCCTGGGCCATAACCAGGAACCAATAAAAAGCATCCTGCAATGAGTCTCTCACCAGATGCAGCGACAGCTTGAGCAGCCACTTACCCTGTGGCAAGGGAGGGTCAGGTGATGAGTGCGGCCTGCACTACTGCCAGCACCTATCACGTTCGGACCTGGACTGAGATTCAGGCCTTGTGTAAAAGGTCTAGGAAATGCTGGCTATGTGGATTGGATGCCTGGTTGTGGAGTTCGGATCCGATTTTGTGGATCGGAATGAGGCAACTCTTTAGTTAAATGAGCCTCATGGAGCGGAGGACGTGCTGCTGATGTCATCATGGTCAGGTACATTTTTTACTGGCCAATCTTGATTCCAGCACTTGTTGCAGGTCAAGCCAGCCAGAGAGCCTATGCATGGCATGAAGGAGGACCATCGAGAGTCAGTGTGGAGCAGATCTTACAAACAATCATTGGAGTTTCCTTTTGCACGTGGAACCCGAGACAGCACGCACGGGGACTGTCACCAGCCCAGCAGCAGGAACTGTGGCCTCACCATTACCTGCAAGATCCAGGAGCTGTTCCAATTACGCTGGCACGTATTGACACGGAGGAAGACCTGTGGTTATTCTCCGAATTTTGTTGAATCCCTTAGCCGGACAGCCTGCAAGTGATTTCTTGAGGCAGTTACTGCGACTGCATGCCTTAGTAAAGCCAGGTCAAAGAGAGTTCAGCGACCCAGAGCAGCATCGAGCACACGAGTCAACCCTGCAACGATTTCAACCAACACAGAGGACACCAGAGGAATGCAAAATGTTTAGGTTCCTGATGCGGTACTCCAGGCTCACCAAGCAGCAGTGAAGAGTGCTAGGTGATGAGGGTCAATGGAACCTGGCCTATGAGATGGGGTTCCAATGCCAAGATGATCCAGATGAAAAATCATCTTGTGACAATGATTAATTTTTCTGTTACTTTTTACTTTATTCTTGAGTTATCTAAAACAGGTGCTAACATGGAATAAATTCCACATATCCATGACATGGAATGGGTCTATTCCTGTCTTGCTTTATGCAGATGATGCATTAATGTCACAATCTCAAATAATGTCACAATCTCAAATAGGCCTCCCACATATATTATATTATATTATATTATATTATATTATATTATATTATATTATATTATATTATTAATATCACAATCTCAGATAATGTCACAATCTCAAACAGGCCTCCCAAATATAGAATAGAATAGAATATATAACGTATTGTATTTGGGAGATGGAAGGAGCAAATGAGTTTGATTTTTACACAAAAAGATACTAGTGTGGTATATTCCTTCAAATACTTTGGAATTTGTCTTAGCAAGAATATGAGCTATGAGAATATATTTTATCAAGAAAATGACCTGGAAGCACATTGACCATATAAATACTAGAGCAAAATAAGTCATGGGCAGAGTTTTATATTTTTACAGTAAGACAGACAAAAGAGCTGTTCTGGAACCACTAAAGGTTTATAAACCTAAAGAAGGTAGAGTCTGTTCTTTATATGGAGCAGAACTTTGGCATGCTGACCTTGTGGTCTACTCAGAACCAGACAAGTTTTCTAATGACTTTTTATGGCAGTGTTTATTTCTAACTAATTTATGACAGAAAGGTTCACATGCTCTGAAAATGGACATATAAATATGAGCTCTATTAAGAACTCCAAATCACTAGATGAAAATTAGATCTTTTCCACCTACTGAATACCCTAAGAAGTGCATTCTAGGAACCCCTCCTTTTCCAAATAAACCCTTGTTTGGATGTTTAAACAATATCTATATTTTCATCCAGGCAAATGACCTGGGAAATATATTGAGGATCACTGACTCAATATTTCCCTTATTTTTAAAACAAGACATACATTTAAGAATGAAAGGTGCCAACATGCAGACAGGTATGCTGGCTGTGAGACTTTCTCAAACTCACCCTTTTAAGATTAATAAAACACATATTTGCCTTGAAACCTACCAGTCTGTGATGCAAAACTACAAACAATTGTACTTTTGAGAGAGTATTACTAGATCATATTTGCATTACTTGCACAAAGAATAAGGGCCAAACTGAACAGAATTCTCCTAATTTGCTGCATTGTCCATTGCTTCATTTTATCTATTCTTTTCTATCATCATATATTATGTTCTGTTTGATTTTGTGTTAACTGGTAGAATGAAGAATCTTACTATATGTTTTTAGCAAGAAATACCAAATATATGCATGCTAGTTTATTTATATTATTTTTTTTTGTTCATTTTCATTGTATCATTTTGGTGAAAGTTACTACTGCATTACTAGATTCAGATTCTCTCTAATGAGATCTGCAGTTGTCATAGGCAGGAGGTGTCAGACCCCATATTTATTTGGGACAGAAGTTCAGTAAAATCACATATATCAGTTTATATGTAATTTCTGTCCCTAGTCTTTCAGACTGAATGTGTTCCTGTGGGAAGAATGAAAATACATTTTAAAATGTCATCTGATCTTTGTTTTGTATGATTAATGTTTACAACTTTCAGACCCATATATTTAGGGTTATATTCTGAAGGCTGGCTCTAGGAAGTGATGTTGTGGGGATTGCTATCAATGGGTTTCTCAAAAAAGTTATTCACTTAAAAGTTGACTTAGCCACTGATCTTCTTGTAGCAGGTTAGAGGCCCAAGTTCTTATGATACCTGGTACTCTTCAGGGACATAATTTTTGAGACTGTTTAATTAAGGAGATGCTTTAGGAAACACAATCACTTGTAAGAAAGACCAAAATATTAGATTAAAACTGTAAGCTTTTCAGAAAGATTAAAACTTTATTCAGTAAATACACCATAACATCTGAAGTATTTCATTTCCATAAAGGAAATTCTTTGAAGGAGGTGGAGGAAGAGAATTATTCCAGTCTATAGACAAAATATACAAGTTATGATGGAAAGGCAATCAAGAAACTAAAACTGATATTTGTTTTCACCAGATAACATAAAATATCCTATAAATTATTTATATATTTATATGTTTGCCCTCATTTTTGTAACTGGTCAGAGACAATATTTACAAGCCTCATGAAAGTAAACTTTTTGTGTTCATTAAAGGACACTTCAGGGAGTTAGCTTTTTTCTCCTCTCCAGATAATAAAAATATTTACATTAAATATGTGTTTAAAAAACAAAATAATAATGTCATTTTGCTGCTGCTTTCCTTCTATATGTACTAATCATTGATTTCAATAATAACCATTTCATTTAATATCTTGGGAATGACTAAGAAAGAAAATGTAAACAGTGTTTCTTACACACTGCTATATAGTTGCATACTGTTTTATAAAACAGCAGGAAGATAGGAATCTTCCTCAAGAATCTAACAATGCAAATTTTCTATTTATAAAAACCTTTAGTGTGACAAGACAGATGTGGAAGTAGGGTCTCTCTCAAGAGGTCTTAACTTCCTTATTTCAAATGCATTACAGGCATGGCTGGTGAACTGAAACTGATGGGGCAGTGGAACACCCCATGGGAGTGGGGGGTGGGGGTTTGCAGCTGACCAGGAGCGGGGGGGAGGGGTTTGCAGCTGACCAGACACTCCAGCTGGTAGTGGGGAAACTGCAAAACCCCCTTTTCCCAGCTGGCCACAACCCCTCCCACCCCCGTTACCAGCCCCCAACTCCCATAGGATGTTCCACTGCCCCACCAGTTTGAGTTCACCAGTTACACCTGATGCATTCACACTGATGCACACACTGAGTGGATGAAAGTCTGGGAGTGTCAGTGCCACCTGAATCTGAGGTCACTGTGGCATAATTTAGGTATGATGTGCTGGCTAGTTCAGGAGACTTAGTTGATACCTAGCACAGCATATTAACTCTTTTTTATGGGGAAGTGATTTTAACTTCCAGCTAAACATTCAATGGGGGATGTGGTCACAGGGGGACACGAGGACACTTCCCAGCCAAGACAGGTAATGAGCACAAGAAGTATACCCAGGTAAGTGACAGGGGTCTGGATCAGGGGGGAGGTGCATGTACCCATTGGAGACCTTAAATGCCTCTACACTAATGCTCATAGTATGGGGAACAAGCAGGAGGAACTCGCCCTCCTGCTAGCTAACACAAATCCAGACATAGTGGGGCTCGCTGAAACCTGGTCCTGGCCACAGGCAATGACCTGGTGAAGGGACTGTGGGTTCTTGACCACCTGGGAGATGGCGGTCATCACCTACTGAAATTCATCCAGCACAGGGTGTCAAAGACCTGCAGCAATGCTCTTAACTTCAGGAGAGCCGTTTTCAATGAGTTAAAGAGATTAGTCAGGGAGACACTGAGGTCCCAGAGGGTAGGGGAGTTAGGAATCCAAGACGAGTGGTCATTCCTTGAGAAGATGATCCTCTGAGCCCAAAGGGTGACAGTCCCAACGTGAGTCAAAGGGGGCAAAAGTGCTCAAAAGCCCCGCAAGGCTCACCAAAGACATCCAGGAATGTCTGAAAGCTAAAAAGGAGGCATAAACCCAGTGGAAGGGAGGGACCATCACCAAGGAGGATTATACTTCCATTGTTCAAGACTGTAAGGATCCTGCTAGGAAGGCTAAGGCAGAGACGGAACTAGGACTAGTGAACAGGATCAAAGATAAAAAGAAGTCTTTTTTTTAAACACATAGGGAGTAAAAAGAAAACACCAGGTAATGTGAGACCCCTGCAGGACACAGTTGGCAATCTGGTGGTTGCACCTGATGGTAAATCTGACCTCTTAAAAAAAAATGTTTGCCTCCATTTTTCTGTGCAGACACTGGGACATCCCTGCTGCCAGAATTCTGGATGGACTCAGGAGAGGCACCACCGGCCTAGGGTCAGTGAGGATCTAGTTAGGGAACTTCTGGTGGGGCTGGATGTGTTCAAGTCAGCAGGTCCAGATCTCCACCCCAGGGTGCTGAGGGAATTGGCAGAAGTCATTGCAGGACTCCTGGCATGGCTTTATAAGCACTCACGGTGCTCTGGTCAGGTGCCAGAGGACTGGAAAAGGGCCAATGTGGTCCCCATTTTCAGAAGCGGGAGGAAGGAGGACCTGGGTAACTACAGGCCCGTTAGTCTTACCTCATTCCTGTGGAAGCTTTTTGAGAAAATTATCCAGGAGCACATCTGTGAGGGACCAGTAGAGGAGATTATGCTTAGTGACAATCAACATGGGTTCATATGGGGACAGCTCCTGTCAGACCAACCTGGTGGCCTTCTGTGACCAGGTCACAAAATCCTTAGACACAGGTGTCTTGGTGGACGTAGTCTTTCTGGACTTTAGGAAGGCCTTCGACACTCTCTCTCATCTCATTCTCATAAAAAAATTAGGCAACTGTGGCATCGATGCCTACACAGCCAGATGGGTTGCAAATTGGCTGGAGGGCAGCACCCAGAGAGTGGTGGTGGATGGGTCTTTTTTGACCTGGAGGGATGTGGGCAAGGGGGTCCTCCAGGGCTCAGTCCCCAGATCCACAGTAGTTAACATCTTTATCAGCGACTTCGACTAGGGGGTGAAGAGCACCTTGTTCAAATTCATGGTTGACACTAAGATGTGGGGAGAGGTGGGCATGCTAGAAAGGAGGGACAGTTTACAACTAGATATGGACAGGTTACAGGGGTTGGTGGATGAGACTAGGATGGGATTCAATACCGACAAGTGCAAGGTACTGCACCTAGGGAGAAAGAACCATCAGCATACCTATAGACTGGAGAACTCCCTTCTCATCAGCACAGAGGCAGAAATGGATGTTGGAATCATTATTGATTCCAAAATGAACACGGGCTGACAATGTGAGGCTGCAGTCAGGAAAGCTAACCGCACCTTTCCATGCATCCACAGATGCATCATGAGCAGGTCCAAGGAGGTGATCCTCCCTCTCCATGCAACATTGATCAGGCTGCAGTTGGAGTACTGCATCCAGTTCTGGGCACCGCATTTCAGGAGGGATGTGGACAGCATTGAAAGGGTCCAAAGGAGGATCACTTGTATGGCCAGTGGGCATCAGGGCAGGCCCTATGGGGAGAGGCTATGGGACCTGATCCTGTTTAGCTTCCACAAGAAAAGGCTGAGAGGGGATCTGGTGGCCATCTATAAACTTACTAAGGGGGACCAGCAGGGAACAGGAGAGACTCTGTTCCCTTGAACACTGCTAAGAGTAACTAGGAATAATGGCCACAAGTTGACTGAAAGTAGGTTCACTGAGAGTAGGTTCAACCAGAGGAAACCCTACTTCACAGTCAGGATGGCTAGGATCTGGAACTAACTTTCAAGGGAAGTGGTGCTTGTTTTTACCCTGGGGGTCTTCAAAAGGAGGCTAGACAGCTACCTAGTTGGGGTCATTTGACTCCAGCATCCTTTCCTGCCCATGGCAGGGGGCCGGACATGCTGATCTGCTCAAGTCCCTTCTGACCCTACCAACTATAAAACCAACTATGAAACTATATGTGGAAATAAATTACCTCGGTCAACTTTGGTCATTTGGGCTGCATCCAGATGAATGCAGCCATGCAGTATGTGGCTCAGCAAACACATCTGCAGTGCCACATACTGCACATTCAGTTGTTCTCCATGCTGCAAGGGATGTTTCTTTTGACCTCTGAATATCCCTCTGAAAAAACAGGTGGAATGGCACAAGTGGCAGCAGCATGAAGCCCCCCAGATTCTGAGCCTGGCCAGCCAGAGTCACTCTCTACTTCTAGCCAGACTCCATGCAGAAGGAGTGACATGGCTGTAGTCTCAGGAGGCCCCTAGGACCTACGCTAAGGCTGCTGGGGTAACTTGCAAAGTACCAGACTGCTCATGGCATGGCATTCCCCTGGGAAAACTACTAGTAGCACAGGGCGCATCACCGCTAGTTATCCCCAGGCTACAAAATGTCTATGCATGTCTGGATGTGGCCTTAATGTATTTTTCTAAGATAGCAATGGTATTTTCAGAATAGGCTTAAATCATGTTAGCATAGGTTTGGTACTGTACTGGGAAATGCTCCATGAATATTGGCAAAACAGGAATTCAGTTCTACAAGTGATGTTATAACCCAGTAAACTGAGACAACCTTGTTTTTCAGCAGTTATAAAAGTGTATTATATAGCAATCTATGTTAGTGTCAGCATAAAAAAGTACTAAAATAAAATCTTTGGAGGGATATATGTAATTCACCCAAATCCCAGGAACTGAAATTTATTAATAATAATAAAAAGACAATTCTTTCTTATCTGCCAAAAGTGTTGAGGTGCATCAGTAAACGTAAAGCAAGATCAGATCTCTGTGATGTGAAGAAAATATGAATGTGGAGCTAGAGGATTAAGTGTTCTGTCAGGGATAGTGCTGCAGTTTTGAATTATTTACAAATATGGAAGTCAAAATTCACTTTCAGAGCCACAGTTTGTAAACTATGCACATCTAAGAAATAAGCCCTTTGAAGCCTTCCTAAGTTTGGGGCTTGAGTTAAATATGAGTCATTTTTTCAGTCATGAATACCTTTATTGATTTTGGACTTTAAGTAAAAGAAAACTCAGCTGAGGTCGCAAAGTTTCTAGTGTGGCAGCCACAGTGCAAGTGATTAAAGTCCCGTCTCTCACCTTAAGCGTTCCAATTCAGCCTTGTGAAGTTTAACACCTCACCTCAAGTCTCAGCCAAGTCTCAAATTACTTTGAATTGACATCACAAACACACCTCCAAGTTTAACAAAAAAGGCAAAAGGACAAATAAGGAAAAAAAAATACTTATATGCCAAGAGAAACTACTCCACTGAGATTCAAAACAAGGCAAAGCTGCAGGAAAATGTTGCAAAATCATGTTTTTTTCCTTTCAAGTTATATAACTGAAACTCAGTCCTACCACAGGAAGGCTCAATAGTGTCCAGACAAAACACCATCATCTTTTACCTTAATGAATTCTACACTTGACAAGTCTTTTATGACACATTTTGTGTTCAAACTGTAACTTCAAAACAATATGAGATTTGGAGTCCCATTTAAAGCCCTATGTGGTCTTGTCTTACCTTTGTGACAAGTTCTCTCAGTTCTCATCTGGGTCACTAAATGGAGATGCCTTGATAGGGAAAACTGACATCCCATTCATCTTGCTTTGCATGAGTGCTCCTTTTGTCAGAAGAACTACATAACAATGTTAGTTTTATAGGCTCTCAAGAAATGCAGCTCTGAATTGGCTGCCAAAAGCCAAGTAAAACACAGATGTGCAAACAGGAAGACTGAGAAACAAATTGAAAATTTAGATGACAACAGCCAAAAAGAGGGAGGTGTTTTCCTTCTTTTTTTTTAAAAAAAAGATAAATTACCGTTTTCCCATGTGCAAGTGAAAATCAGACATATGGAAAACTAGTTTCAAAGCATTTAAAGTCAAGGGGGAACATTAGATTGTTTAGCTTAACCTCCTGCATGTAACCTAATAATTTCACCATGATACATTTCACTACCATACCATTATATTGAGACCAGCAATGTTAATTGAGTTTTAAAAAGTCAGTTGTCAGGTCATTAAAGTATTTCCCTGTCTACACTGCAGAGACAGAGGACTTTCCTCCAGAAGGCCCCTAACCATCTGACCTGAGCTAAATTAATTTTCTATTCCAAAATCTGGTGCTGTGGTTGAGCCTGAGCATGTCAACAAACAAACAAAGAAACAGGATAAGCATATGAATAAGGGAAACCAAGACAAAATCTTGATAGGTGAATTCTGCATGGATGGTAGTCCATGTGGAATGTGATCACTTATTGCAATCTCAACCTTCACAAAAAGGTAAAACCAAAAGAAGGAAGAAAAAAACAGAAATAAACAAAACCCCTAAATTATGCAGACAAATGCCCAGAATACATATAGTCAATTACATATTTAGGAAAAAAACTCTCCCTGATGATTGTAAGTTAACTGACTTAAGCTCTGAAACGTGTTTTGATTAAAGTTGTTGTCTTACTGAAGAAGTGCATGGCTACAAAGTGCTTTAAAAAAGCCTAATCTTGCAACAATATGAAACTTCATTGCATGAGGGTTCAGATGAAGATGCTCCAAAACAGAGCACTTTCATTAACCTCTGTCTGCACATGCGGAGAGTAGAGCTGGGCTGATATAGCTCAGCTCTTCTCCTAGCACTGTCTTCAGAATGGGAGGGGAAGAAGGTAGCAGAGGAAGTTTGGTCTGAGATTTTTTCAGCCAGTGCTAGAAGGTGGGATGAGTGGATGAGCCTCCTTAGTGGGGCTCCAATCCACTCCCCTCACCCTCCAGTGCTGACAGAAAAATCCCCATACTAAACTCCCTCTGCTCCCTCCCACTCTGAAGACAGAACTGGGACTGTGAGGGGGGACAGATGGACTAGAGAAGAGCAGCTTAAGGCACTGCTCCAAATTGCAGTTAGATCTCCCAGCAAAGAGCCATCAGGTTCAGAGGATCACTGTAACTCATAGCACTTCTTGCTAAGCACTATGAGTTACAGTGGAGAGCTGCACTTCTGTCTGTACCTACAAATTCATAAATTTCAAGGCCAGAAGGAATTACCAAGATCGGGGCAGCACTTTACAGCCTATAGGACAGATCTAGCTCATAGACCCATTTTATATGGGCTGCAAAGCTGATGGCTTCTGTGACATTTTGACCCAGCATAGGATTTGACAGGTTTGGAAGCTTCATGCACTTGGAGCTAAGATCTGTTAAGTGGACTTACTGCAAAATGTGCATACCCTGAATCAAGATCATCTAGTCTGAGCCTCTGTCTACTCAACCATTTTGCAGGTCCAGTATCATACAAATAAGGTAGAATAAGAATAAACTGAAGCTACTCAATGGGTGTGTCTACATGTTTATAAATGCACTTTTGCTAGTGTGCATTAAATTTAGTACCTCTAATATGAGGTACTAGCTAAATGATCATTAGGCTGCCCTAACGCACAGTAGCAAAAGTGCATCCTTTTTTAGTGATGCTTAATGTGAAGTAGCCTAATTTTACTATGCATTAGTGTTTTAGCAGGGCTTTTGCCATGACATTCTATTATGCAGTAAAATAGGCTACTGTGCATTAAAACACACATGTAGACATGCCCAGTAAGTAAGTGTCAGTGGGCAATCATCATTATATAAGAATATATCTTGTGGAGTTACATTAATATTAATATCTGAGTTCTTGCTGACATTTTAATCAATAATCCTGTCATAAAATTACTTCTGATAAAATTATTGAGGACCCAAAGATTAGCAAAATGATAAATAATGATCAGGACACAGCAACCATACAGCTGCTTCTAATCACACTAATGCAAAATTATTTGCTTAGGAACAAAGAATGCAGGCTGTAAATACTGGATGAGGGACTATCTCCTGAAAGTTTTATCTCTGAAAAAGCTAATTGTTCATAGTGGACAAGCAACTCAGCATGAGGTCACAATGTGATGCTGTGGCAAAACAGGCTAAAATGATATTTGGTATAACAGAGAAGCTGTGAGTAGGACTGAGGAGGTGATTTTATCTTTTTACAGGTTATACACTACTGGTGAGACAGACATTAAAATATAACTTTAACCTGATTGCTGAAATACCAGATATGGTACAGAAAAGAAATACATGATATGAGAAAGTGAGGGACTTAAATACTGAGAAACCGAGGGACTGAAAAAGTTCAGTTTGTTAATTTGTTTTGTTTTAGTTTCAAATGAATACTGAAAGTTCCTTGATTACAGTATACCTTCATGGAGAGAAAAATAATGATACTTAAGGGCTTTTAAATTTATTATTATTATTATTATTATATATTGCCATGGCACCCAGGAGCCCCATTCTTCCAAGAAACAGTGTTGGCCAAAGCTAGGCAAATTTGAGTTAGAAATTAAGCATGAGGTTTTTGCAGAACAAATGTGAAGAATCATGGGAATGGATTACAAGGGTAAGTTTTGGCACTTTTAATGCCATGAGCTCAAGACTGGATGCTTTTCTGAAAGACATGTTTTGACCAAATAAAAGGTATTGGCTCCATATAAGTGTAACTGGATGAAATGTAGGTCAGACTAGATGATCTGTTTGCCTTAGGTTTGGAAAATAAATTAAGTAATAATTTAAAAATGTATTGGAAAGAAATATTCTTTATGCAAGAGGTTAAAGTTTTATTTCAGCTGCTTTAGGTTATGGTAACTATATAAATAAACAAACAAATAAAAATATGGATATTTAAACATTCTTTCACAGTTCGAGTGGCCAAAGTCTGGAATGGGCTCCCAAGGGAGGTGGTGCTCTCCCCTACCCTGGGGGTCTTCAAGAGGAGGTTAGATAGGCATCTAGTTGGGGTCATCTAAACCCAGCCATGCAGGAAGTCGTACTCGATGATCTATTGAGGTCACTTCTGACCCTAACATCTATGAATCTATGTACAGTTATATACAATGACAACTGGAAAACATGAAAGGAAATCAAGCATTACTTCAGTGGAGTTCATATTGAGTTCACTGTGAGACACCACATCCTTCTGAAGATGCAGGGCTGAAATCAAGAACCACTAAGGAGTCTCAACTACACTGGTATGATATGAAAAAGTTTAGAATAATTTAGTATTTTCTATCTTATGGCTTGTCCATTGCTTTACTTTTTGTAGAAACTTGCGCAGATTACTGGACGATTACGCTTTAACTTACATTTAATCTAAACTAAAGAGGTCTCACATGTTGTGCTATGGGTGAGATGCAGTATTGCTTTTATTTATTTATTTATTTATTTTGGTCTATTAAATGCTGCCAAACAATAGAAAAATGTTTCCACTGGATCTTACTCTAGTCCAGTGAAAATGTAACTTGTCCCATTATATCAAGGAGGATATGATGTTATATGCAATTTTCTCAACAGACATCAATAATATAATGGGCAGGAGGTAAGGAAAAATTACACTGAAATGCATGGTGGTGCTAATCTAATATAATACATATATGTTATCAGTGAAACGTTCTTTGTACAGAAAGTTAATATTTTACTTTAGCTGCTTTAATTTATAATTTAAACAAATCCTTTGCTTCTAGTCTGCTGAAAGCTGTAAGATTCTCTCCCCTGTTTCATTATGTTAATAACGAAAAGCAAAATGATTGTATTTGCATTTGTATGAAGTATCTAGTAGGCATTGAAAAAAAAGACTGCAGAATTTTTGGTTACTTGGGTAAGATTTGACAACATTTCACCCTAAATAAAGTGTATGGTTCAACAGAGTATGCTCAGGAGACCTCCTGCAACCCTTAATAAACAATATGTTGCTTTAAGTAATGTCTAAATGATGTGCAAGTCAAATTAAAGATGGCATTTGTCATCTATACATGGAAAGTGACTCATGCACGTAATTGAAAAAAAACTGTCATCACAAAGTCTTTTATTTGCTGCTTCATCATTATATAGTGCATAAGGAAAGGAGGATGGAACTGCCTAAACCCTGATGAAGTCGGAAACTAATAAACAGATTATAAACCAAGTTTAGTCAACTGTAAATGCTTATTAAAGATGAGTTTAAAAGGGATTGTAAAGTTACTGGCCTCAAAGAAGACCAATAAAAAGAACATTAATTGAAAAGGATAGAAGAATGACAGCCTGCAGTCTACTATTAAAAATAAATATACAGAGAGAGATTTTAAATTTTCAAGGCTTATATTTGAAACATTTCATAAAGCTGAATTTATTCCACTGAGTCTTACCCCACCATGCATTTCAATGTAATTTTTCCTGACCTCCTGCCCATTATATTATTGATGTCTGTTGAGGAAATTGCATATACCAACATAGCCTTCTTGATATAACGGGACAAGTTACATTTTCACTGCACTAGTGTAAGCTGCAGTGGAAACATTTTTCTATTGTTTGGCAGCATTTAATAGACCAAAATAAATAAATAAATAAATAAATAAATAAATAAATAAAAGCCAATGCTGCATCTCAACCAGAGCACATCTGAGACCTGTTTAGTTTAGATTAAATGTAGGTTAAATTGTAATCTTTCAGTAATCTGATCACAAGTGTCTAGAAACAGTATAGCTATGGGCAAGCCATGAGACAGAAAATACTAAATTATTTTAAACTTTTTCATATCATGCTACTGTAGCTAAGACTCCCCAGAGACTGCTGGTTTCTGCCCTGCATCTTCAGAAGGAGGTGGTATCTCACAGTGAACTCAAGATGAACTCCACTGAAGTAATGCTTTATTTCCTTTCAAGTTTTCTAGTTGTCATTATTATACTGATATTGCAACTCTGCATAAGCAAAAATGACAGCATTATTGTTACAGTTAGTGCCATTAAGTATTAACAGTAATTCATTTAAGATAGATATTTAATATTATCCAAACAATGTGCATATGTTTTTTGCACAGTGGTTTGGATTTCAGTAATTCATTTTAAAACTTCTATTTATGGTGAGTGCCAGGGTAGGTCACATACCGTGTTTTGCAGTTTTCTGTCTATTTCACTATACTAACGAAAACATAATTTTTCAAGCCCTTCTTGTCCAGGTAAACTACACTGTCATACAATTTCAAACAAGCAAACAGATTCTTCACGTGCCATCTGCATCAGATCAACACTTAAAATGCTAAATATGAGAAAAGATGGGGGAGGGGGTGAAACCTGACAAAATTTAATCCATTTTACCATAATAATTATGAAGTAGGAAAACTAAATATAATAACTAGAATCATAGAAACATACAGTTGGCAGGAAACTCAAGTGGCATCTGCATTAATGCAGGAATATTACTTCTAAAGTACCTTATGAAGGTAAAGCTACCTTTACTGCTGATAGATTTAAAGTATAATAGGCAAAATGGACATCATTGTCAGAATTAGTATTAAGTATATTTATGTGACAACTTTTATGCTAAAGGATCTCAATATGAAATACTGTATGAGAAAATTATTCCTGGGCCAGCCCAAGAGTCCAGGTCAGAATAAATATAAAAAAGAGAGTTGTTATCAGGAGTCAGACTCCTGCGCATGCCGGAGTCAAAGGCCACTCTTGTCCGACTTTTCCCAAAAGTTTTATTTTGTGGTCAGTGGACATGTCTACATGAGACATTTACTGTGGAGTAGATTAATTAGCTCTGCAGTAAATGTCATACATCTATGCCTGAGGCCCCATTAGGCTGGAATAAACTCATGAACTCAGCAGCAGAGTAGTATTTGTAGATCCAAGTACTATCTTGCTGCAGAGTTTTTTATTCTGCAGCAGTGCACATGTAGATGCTGTTCTGGCTGGCTGGGGCAAGTGAGAGGGCTGCCTGCCTGCCAGCTAGCCCTGTACTGGAGCACCCTTGTGCTCTAGCCAGCTGCTCTGAAGCACAGTGAGCCAGGGAAAGCAGCCCAGGGGTGACAAGCTGATGCCCTAGGCCCCTTTGCCAGTGGCAGCCCTGAGCACAAATTCAAACAGCATGCCAGGCAGCAATAAACTCTGGCACAATTAGCACTGGAGTTTATTGCATGGCCTTAATAAGCAAATGTAAGCATACCCAGTATGGACTCAATTAGCCCTTTTGGCTTTCAAAATAAGGTTTTTAAGAGTTTCAACTCAGAAATCAATGCTCATCTTGCATTTTCCTATCATACAATTTGCATTTGCACAGCATTATGGAACAAAACAGAGTCCTATTTTTAAGTGGGTTTAAACCATGTTTATTAGAGTATGTGTGTGTGTAAAGCTCTGTTTCTGCAATTAACTGAAGGCAGAATGCCAGGGTTTAGGTCTCTAATTACCTGATTTTCAGGCACAATTGAATCGTTAGACACCTAAATGATCCAAAACAACCCAGATCTCTTTCTTGACTTTTAGAGAACTCTGGAAGG
Source organism: Caiman crocodilus (assembly GCA_030014935.1). Classification (NCBI taxonomy): domain Eukaryota; kingdom Metazoa; phylum Chordata; order Crocodylia; family Alligatoridae; genus Caiman; species Caiman crocodilus. The sequence continues at coordinate 139,348,930 of JAGPOW010003316.1, forward strand.
ATTATTTATTTGCTTCATCTTTGGAGATATTTGCAGGTGAAATGGGGCATTCAGACATGGACTGTCATTGGGATTAGTGGCTGGTTTTCATGTGATTGAATGTGGGTATGTCTACCCATGCACCAGACTGCACAGATGTTACTTCACAGTCATTTAGTACATGCTTAAGCACAGTCCTAGTGCCATACAGCTCCCAGTGCCATATGGGTCATTTCCAATGCTACTGCACAGTAGCAACAAGCTACTGTGCAGTAACTCATTGCTACTGCACAGTAACAGAAATGTCACAGTGAGTACCCACCAACACTACATCACCACAATGACAAGCTATATAGCTTTAGCTCGTTGCTATGGCAACATAACATCTTGTGTACACATGCCATGTGTATCAAGGATATTTAGAAGTATTGATGGGAGCTTTTTATATATTTTATTTGAACTCAAAATAAATGCATAAAATAACTTACTGTTAAAATCCACAATTAATGTCACCACTGAAAATGAAAGTCACCATTCAAAATGCTGTGCTGTCCTTAGACATTTTAACAATGTTTATGGCAAAACAATTATTTGCTGTCACAAAAAAGGCGCATAGACTAGTTGTGTGTGTGTTGGTTTTTGTTCTGTTTTCATTTGGTTCAGTCTGGTTTCAAATCCAGGATTAGCTAGCAGAAGTGCAAAAATGCTATACAAAGTCTGTCTTACAGAGATCTGCCTAAATCTGGTTCCTGATGGTAACATGTTGACTCTAATTTCAAAGAAGTAATGTTTCTGCACACTGAAGAAGATGTTTTCAAAGTTGTATTGCCTTCAGGCTCTTTGCTCAGGGGTTTGCTTGCTCTGCCTTTCTCCATCAGGCCCAGATTCTTAAGAGTTATAATTGGGTCCTTACAGATTTTTTTCTTTTACCATCCCACTATTTTAATATAGATGGAAAATATTTATAGGCTACTAACCCATACTTTAGATAACAATAATCTATTCTGCTTTGAAAGGACAAGGTAGGGTAATACTATGGGTTTAATTCTATTTCCCTTTATGCCTTTATGCAGATAAATGGCAGTTGTCTAGCTATGTTAATGGAGAATGCAGATAATGATTCTATTACCCCCCACAGTATGGAGTCACAGGCATGCACTGACTGGGTACACTGATTGGGTACTCACATGGCTGTGAGTAAGCATACGTAAGCGTAAGTCCAAGAAAAAAGTAAGCTGGCTGGAACCTAGGTCCCCAGCTTCCTTTGTGAGTGCCCTAGCACATGGGAGGATTTTCTTTCTCTTCTGGACTCTCAAATATGATAGTCATGAGTTTCTGACCTGCTACCATCCTTACCTGACCAGAATGACCATATGTATTACAGCTGCATATCTTCCTATCCAATGCATAGCCTAATGTCCACAATCAGTTTTCACATGCATGCTTATGGATCCACATGATGAGTAATACAGTTGCAATTTGCGTGTAAGTAACAAAAATATCATGCCTGGAAAACCACCACACACACACACACACACACACATATACACACATACACATATGTATATTCAGAGTAATAGAATTTCACCATATATGTGATTGTCATAGGCATATGATAATGCTGAACACTGAAATTACAAAAGTATATCACAAGAGGACAAAATTTGTTATGCATTTTTACCACCTAAAGTCTCTACTTGTTTAGTTGTAATATTTTAAACTCTGGAAGTTTCCCGTTTGCTATTATTTTTGCTTAAAAGAAAGCAAAATCATAAAAACAAAAAAACTTCCCAATAAAATATTTCCCTCTTCTCAATAAATGTAGAACTTCCCTTTGTAGAGGGTGCACCCAGATGGGCAATCAGAGGAAAGTAGGGCTGGAAAGGTCCTCATGAAGTCAAATCCAGAATCCTGCTTAAGGATCATCTCTGACTAAACCATCCCAACCAATGTCTGTCCAGCTTGCTCGTTAAAATTTGCAGGGATGGAGATTCTGTAAGTTATATATAAGTTATATATATATATATATATATATATATATATACACACACACACACACACACACTTATAACCAGGATCTGTTACCAGATTTGCCCATTACTTTGGGGTGTACTCATTTATTAGGCATAGTTTCTAGGGTCTTGGTAATTCTGTCAGTGTGCTGCTTGTGTTACTATACGGAGCTGTATCTCTTTTCTGCAAGCCCTCACCCCCAAAGGAGCTATCTTGCAGGACTCAGTTTTAATAGGACTGGGTTCCTCCAGTCACCAAATCAGTCATACACACAAACACACACAAATTAATGTGACACGCCTGACCTGGCCAGGTTGATCAGCATGGACAGGTGGACACCCTCATATGCCAAGAATCAGTTCATCAGAGCAACAATAAACTGAAGTCAGACACAAGCACACAGGTAAACAGAATCCCTCTGAATCCAGCTGGGTGTCCAGCTGACACCCTCATGGGCCAGCATTCAGTTCATAAGGGCATGTCTGAGCCAATCTGGGTCAATCAGCCTGTACAAGCTGATCCTCTTATGTGTTTCAACTCAGCATGTCCCAATCTTTGGCCTCTTGATGAGCAGACCCCACAGTATTTTGGGGCTTCACGGGGATCTTTAGCTTAGGTAAAAGAAGCGTTGCTGCAGAGCACAGAAGGAAAGAGAAGTAGAGAAGGAAAATTATACCCAATTACTACCAGTTTGACTATAAAAGTTATTTATTGCTAAGCATATGAAATATATAATGGTACTAGTAGTAACAGATATGCAAAAGAAAAACAAACACAAACAATTATAGTACTACCCTGGTTTCACTAAATATTTGGGGAAACTTAACTCAAACTTAACTAATACAGTTCAGGTTCAGAAATGTGTGCCTAAAGTGAAAAGAGTGAGAGAGTGCTGGGATCTCACCAGTCCAAGATACCCAGGCTGCAAAGCTGACAGGCACAGTCCTTGAAGAGAGATGATCTGTTCTTCCAGCATCCCAAGAACAACAGGGGATGGTATCAGCACAGGAGTTTTTCTTCTTTCTTGAAGCACCCACAATTTTTACAGATTTTTATACCCTCAGTTCACCTGCTTCGAAGCATCCTCAATTGTATAAATCATTGTCTTTTCTATTGACAAGGGGTTATCTGGTTTGGAACATCTCAAGAAACTGATTGATAGTCAGGAAACACATAAGATTAGGAAGTAACCAAATACTTGGGAGCCAGCTTGAAATTCCTGTGGATAGCAGATATACTGATGGGATATCTCATGGTTTCTTCAGAAACAATAGATAGCTTGCAGCATCAGGATTTGGGATTTTTACTTGTTGTGCACAAGCCTCAGCTTAGCATGACTTTTCCAGATTTTCTTATAGTCTTTTAACAGACTTAAGATAATTATTGGGGTGCTCATAACCTTTTGTGGAGAGGACTTCTACCAGTCATCTCGGGAAAAGTATGACAACACCTGTGATTAGAGCTCCAATGGGCTGGACGCTGTGATGAACTCTTAACCATTGTTCAAATGCCCCTCTGCCTCTGTCTCTTGCCTCAGCATTCCCTAACCCGACAACCAAGCTTTAGTCAATCAAGTTTAAACAGGCCTCCCATATTGGGACCGGGGAATGTACAGCCCAAGATGCCTATTAAACTTAGAGGTGTGTGTGTGTCTGGGAGGCGGAGGTGGGGGGAAGTCCTTAATAAATCCAGATTAGAACTGGTCTGATAAATGCTGAGCTGGGTGTGTGTGAACATGGGTTGATTAACATTTGGAGAACAAATTCCCCATCATGCAGTGCTCCCCTGCTTCTCTGGTCCCAGAATTTACTGCAGTCTCTGCTTCAGGCTTTCTGTTCTCCATCTGTCATGTAAATGAATGGTCATTGGGTTCCATCTCAGATGCAAATGAGACCTAGGGCAATTGTGTCACTCTTATCTCCCTTATTTGGAGGGTCTTAGGTGTATCTCTCACTGCATTTTAATCAGTTCATTTATGTAGAGAAGGAGAGGGGGGCTGAGTCAGGCAGACTGCATCCTGTGCCAGGGTTCCTAAGAACACACAGCTGAGACATAACAGATCCCTGTTTATAAGTAAAGTATTGCTTACATTTAATTGAATTCAGGATAATTCAGTAATTGAACACAACAGTACAAGTTCAATTAAACTTTTTGGGGGGTTCTATTATTTGTGTAGGACCTGGTGTAAGGATGGGTAGTTAACATTATTCAGGAAAAACTGAGCTGATTCAGCCTCTTGTGTAAATTAGAATAGACTCAAACCCATGTTAACATTATACTGACTTATAACAACACTTTGGGACTTTGATGAAGCCAAAGATAACTGCATCATAAATCACTATAGTCATACAGAGAGTCCTTACACCACAGGTGTTCCAAGGGTGTGCTCTAGAGCCATTTCTACTAGCTGTATATCATCTCCTGGAAGCTAGCAATCTGACATATCCCAAACTGCTCTATTTGGATGACTTTACAATTCCCTGTATTCTATGACCATGCTGGAGGCCAAGAACCAGGTCATGATAAGGAAGGTTATCATAAGGCATGATAGGATCATTGAAACTGGATAACCAAATAAAATGTGTAATACTGACTGCAGAAAATGACTTGATCATATTACAAGCATTGGTTCTCTATTCCCAAACAGCTTGTCTACTTGTTATAAACTATGCAAAATATGAGGAAGAGCAAGTGCTTGCTTTCTGGCTTGTTAAAGTTTAACACCTACTGTGACAAGTTATAAGCAGGGATCCTAGTTTTCTCTGATTAAAACAAACCCACAAATTTTCAAATATAACCCCTGCCCTGAAAATTCACATTTTTACTAACACACACACACACACACACACACACACACACACACTGGTGTTTAATTTTAATCATGGAAAAAATGTGTATGGGGGGAAGTTATATCAAAAATTTTTGTGTGGGAGTGAGGTTATTAGAGAAAACCAGGATCCCTGGTTATAAGAGATGGTACATGGAGCAAAGCACCAGTGAATAAAGTTTGTGGGATATAGAAGTCAAATGTTTCCTGGATGTTTACGTGAGCAGAATTTATCTGATAATTTCTTAAAAGCTATTCATTCATATCGACCCACGTATAATTCCATTTTGACAGGACATTAATGGATAAGAGGATTCATTTACCAATAATATAGTGTGTCATATAATATATTTAATATGTAGATTTTATATTATTAGTTGGGATATCCTTAATAGAAAAGTATGAGTGAGTAAGATGGCAGAGTTACTCTGCTGTACACTTCTACAGCATGGCTAATGAAGGACACCAATGAACAAAATACAATCTCCATTCCTGTAGCATGTAAGCATCTATAACAATAACTCTTTATCAAGACCTTTTTTCTGAATCTTAGCCAAAAGCTACCATAGTATTCAGCATAGATGTGACATGAAGGATTATATGACATAATCTTTTCAAAATACTTGCAGCCAATATCATTCTGATAAAACTGACTTGAGCAGACCATAATATTTTATTTTCCATCTTTTAAGCTTTACTGCTAAAAAGTTTATTAAGATTTTCATGATCAAGTTATTAAGCAATAGTATTTGATAACTCATGATCTATTATCCTTCCTGTTTTTGTGATTTAGTCTGAGAATACTTTTCATGCATCTGTTGGTTGTGCCTTCATTTTGTTGCTCCTGATACATTTTTAATGGCCCTGCCTCCAGGTACTGTTCATTATGAGTATTGTTTGTCTTTTAAACAGGGATTTAAAAATATCAATGTTAGAATGATCTCATTACTTAGGAAAGAGCTAATTTTAATGCCTTATTAAAGTAGATTACTTATCTGCCTATGTATATACCATACTTTACTTTGGCTTCAAAAAGATTTTGGATCCTGCAAGTTATTTTAAATAGTGTTGATAAATACAGCCTCATAATATCAGTTGTTTTGAATATTCGTTACCCCATTTAGAATATACTTTTTCATTACAGTTTTCAAAGTTGGGTACCTAAAGTTAGAAAACAAAAACTATGTTTTGCCGTCTAAATTTCCATTTAGACACTGAGCTTTAGGTACACAAATATGAAAGCAAATCCCAAGCATTAATAAATTCAACCTGCCTATTACCCTCTACCTTTGCCATTTATTTCAGTCAGTAGTGTTTGCATGTTTGAGGAGGTTGTTTTTCACAAAACCTCCTGATGTTTCATTTACTTTCCTAGTAAATGAAACATCAAGCAGGTTGAATTTATTAATGCTTGGAATGTGCTTTCATATTTGTGTACCTAAAGCTCAGTGTCTAAATGGAAATTTAGTTGGCGAAACATAGTTGTTGTTGTCTCAGGGCCTTATCCTGGGCCCATTGAAGTCAGTGGGGCTTTTGCCGCTGAAGACATCAATGGGATTAAGATTTGAGGGCTGGTGCATTATAATGTGCATGATCCATTTTGCTCAAAAGAAACACATTCTGAATTAAATCACAAACAAATACTTTTCTCCATGCTTTAGGGTAGTCTCCTCTTGATTACATAATCTCTATATGAATATTGAAATTGAACAGTTTTCTTAGGAAATTCACCCATCTTTCTCACATATTTACAATATATACATTTACATATCTCAGATATAATATTTACAAGATCTCAGAAAAAATCTGTTTTTAGAAGTGACTGACAGCCTTATCACACATTGCACTATGATGTGTTTTATTTACTTCATTGTAAGCATTACTCTGAAAGCTTTCTAAGCAGTCACACAGTAATGCTTACTGGGTGCATCTACATGTGATTTTAATACAACACAATAAACTCTGCCACAGTTCATGCCAGAGTGTATTGCTCCTAAGCTCAGCATCTACACATGCTTTGAGGACCACAGCACACTGGGCTGGGGCGGTGTAAGAGGCTTGGGGACTGACCTGCCAGCACAGAGCTGCTCCCCCTGCTGAATCAATGTGCTGTGGAAAGGCTGGCTGAGGCACAAGGGTGCTATAGGGTGAAGCTACCAGTAGGCAGCCCCTGCACTGTAGCATGTTCATGCCTCAGCCAGCCCTGTGACTGTCTACACATGTGTTTCACTGGATGTAATTACTCCATTGTGGGACAGTATTTGTATTGAAGTTAGTTAAGTTTAATGTGGCTTAATAGTACCTCACATGTAGACGGTGACATTTTACAGTGGAGCTAATTAGGCAGTAAAGCATCTCATCTAGGTGCTCCCACTGTAATCTAAATAAAATATCTCTTAAGTGCCTTAAATATCTCTTAAGTTGAAGACTCCAGTGTCCCCTGATTGCAGTGTGAGGTCTGGGAACATCAAACAACTCTTTGAGCTGGTTCAAGATTCTGGTGCAGTGGGAGGGCTGGAACAGACAGTCAGCTGTTTGACAGTCCCAGTCCCCCACTACACTGGAACCAGTTCAAGATTCCAATGCAGTGGGAAGGCTAGAACCAACAAATCTGCTTGTCTATCCCATCCCTTCCACCCTACAGGAGTCCTGAGGTAACTGCAGTGCAGTGGGGAACCTAGGACAAGAAACAGCTATTTGTCAGTCCCAGCCTTGGTACCACCTTGGAATTCCCTGGACATCTGACCTCTAAGGAGCAGTTGAATGTTAGCTCAACATGTGTTAGGTAATATATAGTCTCACCAGAAAAGTCCTAACTTTGCTGTATTATGATGGCACTGAGCATGTATTTTACTGCTTGAATGATGAGACATTAGCATTTTAAGTGCAGTTCATTCATGCTAAGTGTAACCTGTGGCAAGGTCCTTAGTTCAAACAATACAAAGTTCTGTCTTTTTAAAATCTGAACTGCGGATGCCAGTCTCAAGACTGCTTCTTTTGGCCTCTGACTAACCTCAGAATATTGATACAGTGTTAGTTTCTTTTCATATTTAAGTCTGCATTCGTTTTGAATAGCTTCTTTTTTTCTATGCATGGAGCTGTGTAGGTTTTAAGGCCAGAAGGTGATCTATTCTGACCTACCTAACACAAGCCAAGAATTCAAGCAGAAGATTAGTGATTTAGCATGGGGAAACCCAGGAAAACTAGTTTTATAGTGCTCACAGATTGCTTTCTATGATTTGGTAATAACAAAACCAAGGGCTATGAACTTCTGTGACATAACTTTATGGCAAAAGAGACCTTACCACCTTATTTTCCGCAAGGATTCATGTACAGCTTCTATGCTAATAGCCTGATAAGCATTTTTTACTATCCCATGGACATTTTAAAATATGTAATCGGACTCATCATTGAGCTTGAGATATTCAGATATGTAATATTATTTGTGAGAATTGAAATGCAGAGGCTCAGTCTGGTTAAATGAACATTCACACTATATATATTATTAGAGAATGACCTCCAAAGGGTCCTATTAGCAATCATGTCCTTACTTACTGATTATCTTGTAATAAAGTGGAACAAGTTATAAAAATGTAGTTTGTGTAAAGCATTTAAAATCCTTAAATTTAAGGTGGTGTCTTTTTCCTCACAGATGAGAATGACACTTCAGAAAACCCATTCTTTTAATATCAAGCCTGGCCAGCTGTGCTTAAAGCAACATTTTTGCACCAAGACTCAATGATTAATTGACTTTATATAGCTACTCCATATTTACAGTGGTGAGTAATGGGAAATGAAATTAGATCGTATATTTGTCCTCCAATCTTTTTAGTTTTCATAATTAAGGCCAAAACATGTTTATGTATTTGTCCTCTTAGTTTACACATTCTCCTTAATGGCAGCAATATTGCTTTTAAAAGAATGGCTGTTATTTCTTCAGTTAAAAAACAAAAAACAAAAAAAAATCATTAAGCTTAATCAGAGACATGAGAAACCAAAGCAATAATAACAACAACAACAAAAATCAGTGATTCTCATCAGAATCAAAGGAAAACAGAAATTCCTTTTCACAATACCATTTGCCACCTGCACTAATTAGCCTTAGTGAAACAGTTCAAACTGACAATTATCTAGCTAGAGGTACCTGCACTTTGAGAGGAAAAAATCAGGTAACGCTGCACTCCTGTCAGAATTGTCATGTCAGATTTATAAAAGCAGGACCATTATCAGAAAAGTGGTGGTGCCATAATGTTCCATATGGCTTGTTACATGGCTGGTTCTGTTTTAAATCCTATCATTACACAGCTTCATTTCGACTTCCTCATAACCTAAACTCATGCTTTCCAGCGTTGAAATGCTTCTAGCAGAGGTTTCACCAGGGATCTCATTCCATCTGAGATCCAGCTGATATCCTTCAAATGACAGATTAAATTATAACTAATTTTTAACTTTGTTCTTAACTGACGTTACTAGATGTGATTGGAATGGTCCACTGTTGCCTTTCATGTGGTTAGAAGCTGAATTGTCTTTTATTATATTCCAGTCTTGTTGAGTACTTAAAAAATCCATGCGTATTACAGCAAATCAGTCAAATGAGACACAACTAAGATGTTACAAACCAAGGGCACAGACCTAGGGATTTTTGAACTTTAAAAGAGGGTTTCTTTGAGTTAACTTCTGTTGTTTGAGTGGGATATATTAAAGTGGATGCATCTGTAGATAAATGCATACAACAAAAGATGTGCCCAAACAAGCACTTTAATTTTCAAGCCAATTTAGGAAAAGAGGGTCTCGAAACAATTTTTAAAAGTTCATTGGTGTCTGATGTAACTGTGGGGTATATATCCCCAGACAGGGTCTCAGTACTGTTTATTCATGATGGGATTTATATATAGGGCCAAAGTCCAAGCAGATTTCAAACCTATATAACCCTATTGTTTTAATTTAATTACTCAGGGTATGCAGAGAGTTGCAGGTGATAATTAGAGTCATGCAGAGTTAAGCACCTACATAATAAGAAAATGAAAGATTTTACACCTAAAAGCTCAACATTAAAACACTTCAGTAGTATCAAAGAAATAAACCAAAATAACTCCTCTATCCCTCACTAAATAATAGCTCTCACATTTCTAAACTCTCATCTTTCCCAGTTACTCGTTTTCCTTTGTCTCTCCAATATCTAACCAGCACTCAAATCAAATGGGTTTTCGTTACAATGTGTTCTTTGGACTTCATCTGGTCTCTCAGATCTCAAGATGATAAGTGCTGTGAGAAATGATGTGTAGGCAATGCTGACAAAATACAGTTACAGTAAATAATAAGAAAACTAAAGACTGGACCTTGAAAAATCAAACAAGTAAAATTAAAAAATAAGGAGATTAAATATGGGAGCTTAATATTGTGCAACAACAGATAGAAGCTTTTGCCTGCAATTTGAAGGAAATAAGGTAGTAAACCAATAATACCTTTAATATGTAGCGTTTACTTATCATGCTACATGAAGCTAGCTTTATTGCTGATGGCCTGGGGATAAACATTCATGCTCTCTGAGCCAATATTACCTTTAACATTTATATAAGGGATGATTTATGTGTAAAACTAGAGAGATTAAGGATTTCTGGGCTTCTGCTATCTGCCCTTAAGTGTTTTTGTTATCATAAACTTTCATTTGTTTATATTATTTTTCCTTCCTTTAATTAGCTTTTAGACAACATAACAAAAGGGTTTTAATTCTGCTTTTGTCTCTAAAAGAGAGAAACACAATAAGATAGAAAACTGTGTTAATAACAGTAGTAAAGCCAGCTGGTGAAATGGATCTAAATGGTTTAAGGGAAATGGTTGAAAAAAAAAGTTGTGCGTGTGTATGTGTATGTATATGTATATGTATATGTGTATGTGTCAGAGGGTATGAGACAGAGAGAAAGAGAAAACAGGAATGACAAGTAAAATCGTTACAAGATGTATGCTGGCTAAGTTATACTATGTCTCACTATGGCTTTTTTATATAATCCCACATAACTCCTCCTTTTTGCTGCCCAGTTTTCAGAGGAGGGCTGGAAAGTGCTCAAGTTAGCATACTTTGATTCACTGTGAAAAATGTAGGTTTAAATCCCCTCTGGTGACAGGGACCTGAAATCCCTGGCCTCCCAGTTCCTTGTCAAGTGCCCTAACCACTACAATATTGGCCTAAATGGTAAATCCTCCAACTCTTCTGTTTTAGTTTCTGAAGGTACTCGTGCATTTGAGTGATCCTACTTTACCACACATGGAAATAAAATACAAACTGTGCAGAAGCACCAAAAATTGCAAAAACTTAGGCTCCCTTGACATGTCACATATATTATGCAATTACTTGGTTAATTGTGCAATTAATGTAGACCAGCTACACATGCAAATTAAGTATCATGCCTTAAAAAGTTTCAACCAACTTTAAAGGTAGAGCTGAAAAATGTGTAATAACCTTATAGTTGGTTTCTACTCAGCTTTAATTTGCATGTGCAACAGGGTCTATGCCACTGAGGCTGGGAGCCCCATCAGTTGGGGCATGGTCATGGATGTGAGTCTCATCAGCTGACAGGGCTCCAGTCACAGGAGTTCACCATGCACTTCTGTAGCTGGGAGTCCCATCAGTTGATGAGACTCCTAGCCATGACTGGAAGTCCCCAAAGTCTGAGAACTTGTCATTCAATTGGGACTGCCAGTCATGACATCCTGCTACTAGTATGCCAGTGCAAAGGGAGCCCACGATTGTGGCAATAAGATATGATAGAATCTGATGCTGGATCCCATAGTTATGACTCCTGCCATGCATGTGTGGCATGGCAGAAGGCACAATTGTGTGGATCATACATCAGATCGTATCATGCCCAAACATCTAGAAGGCTCCTTAGGCACATATAGATAAAATGGGATTACCCCTACCTGTCTACACTCAAGCTGAAACTGTGCCATTTAGTAGTTTTGTGTTAAAATTGTTTCCTTCTGGAGTTATTATGGGATGGTTTCCTCAATCAATGTGCAATAAATATTGACACCAGAAGAGAGGGAGAAGCTGGAGTGGGCGGACAGGAACAGGATGGGATTTAACGTGGACAAGTGCAGGGTGATGCATCTGGGAAGAGGAAACCCCCAGCACACATACTGGCTGGGAAG
>JAGPOW010003316.1:139361000-139380877 GCA_030014935.1 Caiman crocodilus
AGCACTTGTTTCCTGCCATTGGCAGGGGGTCAGACTAGATGGCCTGCTCTAGGCCCCTTCTGACCCTAGTTACTATGAAACTATGAAACTATGAAATATTCCATGTAGTAAGTCCTTACAGTGCTTTCAGGTGAAGTTGAAAGCACTCAAGAGTCCTTTAGCAGGTCCTAGAAACATTATAAGCTCTCACTAATGCATGACCAAAGGTTCATGTCAAGTATTCAAAGATATATAGGGTGGAGATAAAACCGTTCAGTCCTTCTTTTACCCTGTCCTGGCAAGAGTCTATAAAATGAATGAGAAGCAGAGTTAGATCCAATAAAAGAAAGTACCACATTACACTGAGCTTCATACAGTTATCGTGAGCCTCTGACTTCCTTAGTAGATTATCAAATCAAATATTATGGTTCTACTTTATAAAATAGGACTTGGATATTTTTGTACATGATAAGACAAAAATGATTAAACGCCATATGTTAGGATGCAAGATCATCATAATGAAGTCACATTTTTAGTGATGTAGAATTGATTGGATTCTTCTGTCCCCATCCCCCCTCTCTCTTCTTTCTTTTCTATTGGAGAATAAAATATTTATTCTTGGTGTAGATTTAAGACCAGCCAAGATTGTAAAGGCTGCTGACATCCTTTATCTATCCATGAAGCTCTCACATAACTCTAGAGATATTTAAAGTCCCTAGCATCTTAATTTCTTCCATTGAGCATAGATATAACCACTTGACCTCAGTGCTCAGCTGCTTAAAACTGGGGAAAATAGCCAAGTCTGGTTGGGTCCCAACCTCATATTGTTTAAAGTCAACGTCTTGCTCTGGACTTTAGGAAAGGGGTGAGGTTCAAAGTTTATCTATATGTGGACAATGTTTCCATTATTTGTTTAGGGTTTCCTTTTCTCTCAACAGTTACTGGAATCAGACTTAAAATTTGGAGAAGAAAATTGAAATGCTCTGTCAGTCTTAACTTTGAATATGGATGTATGAAGTCAAACTATGTCCCCTTTTTGTTTAAGTATTAACTCTTGTACTGTAATCATTTCAAAGAGTGGTTCTTCAGTGAGGTCCTTCATAATAAATTGGAGAAAAAATGGGTGTAAAGCCATTTCGATTAACTACAGTCTTTCAATCCAGTTGTGTATGATTATTTTTTTTTATTTACATCAGACTAGTTTCTCAACTGCTGCAAACATTTATCTAATATAAATTTAATATCAAAAGAATAGCTGCTTCCAGTGCAAATTGTTCACTTGAAAACCCTACTTACCATCTTTCAGCTACCAGAAGATAATAGAATTCTTTACCTGTGGGAATAAACAATCAAATACTGTTGTAAGTTGGAAAAGGAGCCTGCAACAGCTGCTTCTCAGTAAGCAAGTTTATAATTATTGATTTATTGTGTATATATTTGAATAAAGCAAATGAGATAAAATCTCTGTTCTGTGTAGTACCATGACATGATTCTTAATCCTTCATTTTATTTTACATTCCAACCAGCCTATTTTCATAATTGCTTATACTGCATCCTTAACTATTTTTTTTTCTGCCTTAGGGCTTATGAAAATAGTCAATGCAGAAGTCAGTTTGATGCTGACATCAATAAATAGGCCTGAAAGCATAGTTCTGGGTAGAAATGTGTGTTGCTTTTCTAGAACAATAGTTAGGCCAGAGTGTTTTAAAATTATTTTTACTATCCTGCTTTTGTGCAGAGATAATAAAAAGATATTATCCCTAATGAGTTGACAACATATTTACAAAAAAAAGTAACACTGTTGTATGCTGTTGCTTTCCAGAATTTTACTTAGATGTGGATAATCTTGGGAATGATTTGATTCTTTCTTTCTCTCTGTCACCTCCCTACCCCCAGCTTCATCTGAATACATAGTCAGAACAGTAAATTCAAGGTCATTACCACAATATCATCATCCTTGAAGCCAATGGGGACTATTCATTTGAGTAAAGTCTGAAAGATTAGCCATAGACTCTTTAATTTTTGGACTTTTCTTGGGATTCTTAACTTTCAGCAGAAATCTAAATGGGAAAATACAGTCACTGTTCTAAGTTTGGAAATGGTTATAGCTCTAGGTATAGAACTGAATGAGAAGCCTTGCTTATCTGTGGAAATAGAACATGCCCTTTTGAAGTAATATGGTTTAATTTAAACAACTGATACCTGAATAGCTGCTATTTGAATCCTAAGCATGGACAGGAAGCCTGCTCATGGGGCTCTGCACCACTCCAGGAGTAAGATAACAAGTGGTTACATGACAACATAATTTGATGTAAGTAAAGCAGTTGTAATAATGCAGGAGATTCCTTAAAGCAGAATTAATCACATGATCATACAGTTTAATGCAGAGGTCTTTTATTAAAGACCTTAATTTTAAAACATTTTATTATAAATATATTGTATATTTTCTTCTTTTTGCTTGTGAGAATGTATAATAATAACAGAAGATAATGGGTATTCCTTTAAAAAGAATATATATTTTCTGAGCAATACACAGTTAAAACCTTTCATCCAATGGCATAACTGAAAACAGCGCACCTCATCAGTTAATCAAGGAAATAACCTCTTTCTAGGGCTAAGTACAGACATTTAAAAAGCCTGAAGCTGAATCAATTCAGCCTTTGCAAGTTAGTCTAAAATGAAGAAATTAAACTGAGAAATAACTGAACATACATTTACTTTTCATCTAGATGATTTAGGCACATGCCTGTAGTGGCTCAGGATAAAAGATGGAGGGCTAGCGATTATGGCTTTCTGGCACATAGCCAACATGGGTTCTATGTTCGTATCCTCTTCCTGAGGTCTCTGGGATTTGCAGTCCAAAATCACAGCAGCAGGACTGTATAGGGTTGCTCATTATCACTTCTTTTTCCTGCTTCTGAGGTGCCTCTGGGAGTTGTGGTCCACAGTTACAGCCAGCAGTAAGTTTAGCTCTGTACTTAGCAGAAGTGAAGTTTAACCAGGGGAAGGGGGTTTTAAATCCCACCCTCCCCCCCGCTTCCTGGCCCCAGACCCAAGCCAGTGTGTGCTTAGGAGGACAGTCCCTCCCACAACCCTTCTCTGCTGCAGTAGAGAGCACAGTCCAGTCCAGGGCTGCAAAGCATGCTGGGATGCTGGGGGACTGGGATTTAATTCATACCAGGAAGGGGTCCAGAACAGAAGTTTTATAAACTGTTTTGACTGACCCAAATCAGTTAAGTCTGATACTACGTTAAACCAGGTTTACTTTAAACCAGTTTCAGTCATTTTGTAATCGGTTTATGTACACTGAAATTCTGTTCTGTTTAAACCAGTTTTTGATGACTTAAACTGGTTTATGTGTAACTTCTGTCCCTAGTTTATAGGCCAAATGAAAGGGCTTCTATTTAAATAAGCATTGTGAGAACCATAATTTACCAAGTTTGGATTAAGGCTGTACATGTAATGCACACAAACTTCTTTAATTCTGATTTGTTTCTTTTTATCTCATCCCCCCACTGCTATTTCCATTTGTGAATACTTTTGTGGATGTGGGTGGGGTAGGGTGGGGGTGGAATAAAGATCATTCTAAGCATAGTTGGAGAGAATAGGGCTGATGATATTTCTGATTATTCTGCTAACATCATTGCATACCTCACAATAAAAAGTGCTGAGTGGTCACCTTTTCCCAACCTTTTCTACCACTTATCATCAAAAAGCAAAACATAATGGGTTACAGCTGTTTGTGCTGCACCATGGATTTAGCTATGCTCCATAAGTGAGCAGTTTAGTTCACCATCATTCATTTTTCCCTAAGTCCATAATTACAAAACCAAAGTTAATTCAGAAAACATTAGTATCTATTTTTAAGACAGATGAATAAAGTCTTTTAGTTTTCATTATGATCATTTTCATTCCTTGTTTGTTTCACCCCTTTCTCTTGTTTTATTTTCAGTTCCTTTAAAAAAAAGTCTGCCTCATTACAATTCTTAAGCCCTTTCTTTAACTTGTCTAGAGTTACAATTTCATGTATTTGCTAGCTTTGCATCTTTGCTTTTCCATTTACTATTTTTTTCCCCTTGGCTTCTGAGGTAGTGACACTGCCTGGGTAAAATGATAAAAAGAGTCTGGAGAATGTGCACAAATGTCAAGGGAACTTTTTTCAGGAAGAAGCAGCCAGTCTGCACACAAGGAAGGATGATCAGGTATTAAATATTGTGCAATGAATTTACTGATCAAAATGCCAGTCTTACTCAGACTACAAAATATCCTGCTGGGGTTGAGGTTTATTAGGCAAAAGAGTTTTTGTTGTAAAAATCGGCATGTTGAAGTAGACTTTTAGGTGGGCTACTTGCTGGTTCATATCTTTTTCAGGCAGATGGCAAAGTAGAGGTGTACCTTATAAACTAAAGCAAAGCAACATATGCTTTTGTAAGCCTCAGCTTATGAGGAAGTGAAGTCAGCTGTTGTTCATAAAAGCATATGCATCTCTGATTCGGTTAGTCTGTAACAGTGAGGGCCAACCTTTTTGACGGGTGTGCCACAAGATAAGACCTGCAACCTTCCCTAGTGCTACACCAATCCTCTTCTCCTGTCTGATTTGTTAATCTGCTTTCCGCTGTCCCCCCTGTACTCCTTACCCAATCTGTTGCTTTGCTTTCTGATCACTGACCAATCAGCCATTGTGTTCCTTGTTCCCTCCCTGATATGCCATATACAGAGACCTCGTGTACTACTTGAAGCACTCATACATCAGTTTTCTACACTTGGTGCATCTCTACCTTGCCTTCTGCTGACTTCAGACCAACAAGGCTAACTATCTCTATCTTTTTCAAATGAATCGGAAGTATGAAGGAGAACTGAGAGATACTGCTTTTATATATATTATTTCTTGAAACAAATGCATTCATGATGGATAATAATTTAAAAAACAATGCTGACTTAGAAGCCTAATTCTCATTAACAAAAGTACTTAATTATATACAATTTTAAATACATGGGATGTAGGTTCTTAAATGGCAAAATCTCTTTTGCAAAATGAAACTCAGGCTGCTAAGTGACTACAGTATACATTTTCAAAAGTGACTAGTCAGACACATTAAAAAGTTATGTTTTTCAGAAAGTCTAGAGCGCTAGACCTCTGAATCATCTCTTTATAAGACATGTCTAGCTGGATTCCCCAAAAGAAGGTCCCCAAAATCACTAATCACTTTTATTAATGTATGCCTCAGGTATATTTGAAAATCTTACCTGGCATTTTTTGCTGAATTGCTCCACTCAGAAAGACAAGGCAATATTCATTATGTTGGCATTTGGCACTCCTGTAGCAAACCTGCTACAATATAGTATTTTGTTTCTCTATATGATTTATCAGTCTCTTTCAAAAAGTAGAAATCAGTTTCATATATATAAGCAGTGAAGCTACAAGAAGGCTTTTGTGTCTTTAGAAATGTAATTTTCTTTAAAGTATTAATATGCTGTTGTGAACTCAAGTTTTTCCTGAGAGGACAAAGGCTTCTGGTAGAAGAACTATGAGAAGAAAATCCCTTCTAGCCCCATGAGCTTTTATTCAATGAGTGAGAATAGCCTGGATTTGGGAGGGTCAGAAGAGGTAGAAATTATTTTGCCATTTTGTTATGCCTAGTCTGCATGGTAGTTTCTGCAAATTTGGTGGAACAGTTCTCAGTTCTGTGACTAAGGAAGTATCCCCACAGTGTGGGGAAGGATAGTTCTATTACCACCAAATAGCTGTAGCCTGTATAAATTGCTTTTCAAACTACAGTAAATTATCAGAGTGGGTTTTTACGTAGGTGTTTCAGCTGTGCTCAGCACTTATGTCTATTCAAACTAAAATACAACTCTAAAACCAAAGTCTTTACACACAGTCACCTGCACCACTTGAAAGCTTAAGTAGTATTATTTGCAGGCAGTATCAATAAGGTTTCCACTATTACTTAGAGAGTAATGTATAAGTCAGGTCTCTCTGTACTTTCTATCAGATCTGACTTACCTTGCTAATCTCTACATTGACTCATTGCCTGGTTGAAAATTCATTGGGTCACCAAATACAGTGGAAGAAGTGTCTCAGTGACTATAGAGGAAGGATGGTCTTCTGGTTACCCACTGGATTGGGCTTAAGAGATTTGAGTTTGATTCTATAATTTAGCCCTATCAGAACTATTACAGTCTTCTTTGTGACCTTGACAAGTCCCAAGATGTAAGATCCTTAGAGATATCTGTCATTATGATCTTAAGATCACTAATATTTGCCTTCCACATAAAGGCATTAGCAAGGCAAATTTATTATTAATTGGAAAGCACTCAAGATTCTTTGGTGACAGTGTCTCTATAAGTATCAAGGCAGATCATAATGAGAGAAGCTCTTGTTAATTGGTTTTAAATTTTAGTCTAATGTAGGCGAATGATGGATGAACTTTTAGGTGTTGATTCTATAAAACAGCCTGAGACCTTCGAGAGGCCTACACTTGCACCAGATACGCACTAATTACATTCCTTTAGGTCACTGCAACCATAGAGTAGGTCTAGCACCCTCTAATGGCACTGTTCCCCTTTTATCTCTTCTAATGCGGGTGGTATGCAGAAGGTACCCCCTCTCCAATTGAAGGGATTCAGTGAGGTTATGCTATAGGGAGTATGGCTGCCTAGCCGCAGGCCCAGCTCACCTCCTTTTCCTACAGAGCTGTTCAGAGACCAAGGACACCCAGTAATGTTTAATTATTTATAGGTTTATAATGATACAGACTTATATAACATTTGAAAACATGAACTTATGTATGTGTGTGTGTGTGTGTTTATGTGTATATATATATATGTGTGTGTATATATATATGTATGTATATATATATATGTATATGTACGTATGTATACAAACACACACACATGCACACCTGCTATTTATAGATATAGGTTTACACAGGTAATATGTCTTGTTAACCCTTGACTAAAGCAGAGGCCTAGTCTTCTATGGCATTCTGCTTAGTTTGCAGCCTCTGCCCCAATTCGACAGGGCTCTTCAGGCAGCAAGCAAAGGAGCACTTAATGATAAAAGACAGGTTAATCAACAAACAATGACAAGAATATCTGGCAATGATGGGATAAGAATTATACATACACAATCTGGTTACATCAAATGAAATACATGGATAACCCATACAATGAGTTCAGATGTAAAACAGTTTACAGTTCTTTACAGTACAACCATAAGAATGCAGAGTTACAACAGGAATCCCAACAGTGCAAGGAACCAGATTGCAACAATGGCACAGCAGCTGTGCCCATAGAAATAATGGCAACTCAGAGAAAGATCCTGTTAACTAATAAAACAAAATTACCCTGTCCCAGGTTGCTGGACTAGGAGGGGCCCATAACTACTCCTAACAAACAGGGTGGGCCCTAGACTTCCATCTGTGCCTGAGAAAGAATTGTCCCCACTCCTCAGGGGCTTCACCTTAATTCCCCTGCAGTGAGAAAGGTCCCTCCTCCCCTGTGGGAACCCCCTTTCCAGGTAACTCACAACTGACTGAGTGTGTTTGACCCATCCAATTGCTGGTCATGGCAGGAGACCCAAGCTGCCTGCTGCAGCCACTGGGGCCTGTCAGCCTTTTCCCATTCCACTGTGCACTGCCCTGTACACCCGGACCCACACTGCCTCATGTAGCTATGGTGACCTGTCAGGTCTAGAGCCCTGTGCACTGATCCATGCACTGATGGCCCAGCTCCTGACTCATGCAAGGTTGGGGACTCACGCTGCCTCGTGCAGCCGTGGTGACCCAGTCAGCTCTACAGACCTGTGCACTGACCTGTGCACTGATGGCCTAGCTCCTGTGTTGTGCAGCTGCTGTGGTCCCTTCCACTTCTCCACCAGTCCTGTACACTGCTCTGTGTACCGAGGAGGCTGGGCTCCTGCCTCGTGCAGAGTTGGAGATCCACGCTGCCTCATGCAGCTGCCAGGGTCCCATCCACTTCCGGATTCTCTGTACACTGATCTGTGCACTGTCACTCTTGACTCATGCAGGATTGGAGACCCATGCTGCCTCATGCAGCTGCAAGGTCCTTTCTGCTCCTGGCCCCTTCATGTACTGATCTGTGCATTGAGACCGTGGCTCCCTCTGTGTTGGGGCTGGGGATGTAGCCACTTGCTGTTCCCTGCTAGGTGGTGGAGTCTTTTGGGGTACTTCTGGAGCACCTGCTTTGCCCTGCTGGTCAGCTCTACCAGCTCTTCACAAGCCCTTGCTCTTCATTGTCCCTTTCTGACAGCTCCCCATGTGTTAGAATTGTGGGCTTTTATCTCTTCTGGAGGCTCCACACCCAGATTGAAAATGGACCAATAGGAAAGCCTAAGGGATTAGTTCTCCCTCAGGTCCTCTTCTTCACCCTGTTACTGGGTCAGGACATGAGAAGCTTGCCTCCTGCCTTATCCTTATTCATGGAAATGTTCCACCAATCAGCCTGAGCCATTTTGAACTCAAGCTAAGAATCTGGTGAGCCTATTGGGCAGCCTGCCACAGTTTCAAACACAGACCTCGATTCTGTAAGGCTAGGGAACAACGAACATATGAATTCCCATTCAATGGACTAGAAAATATAGAACCATATGCATGAATCAATTAAAAATCATGTGGGGTTCTATTTATTTTGCTGGTTTCCTTGACACATATTCTTCAGCACCTCTGTGGTGAAGTATCTAGATATCCTCATGGGTAAATCTATCTCTTAATGTTGGAAATGATGACCCCTGAAGTCCATTCCCTGTGATTTTATGTTTTGATATGTGGGATCAAAATGCTGACTTGAATTTTTTCATGGCAAACACATAGCATGGTCACAGCCCTGGAGAATAGCATTACTGCCCAAGATTCTGTAACTGGGTGGAAAAAATATTTTTTATACATATGTTATTTGAATTCCTTTACTAAGACTAGGTCTACATGTGAAAATACTGCTGGATGGGTTTACTCAGCGTAATTACTTGGGAGTAAATCTACCTTGGGTGGGCATCTACACATGCACACATTTGGGAGCAAATTTACTTCACCCTGCTTTACCAGGCTGTAGCAGCAAGGGGGAACTCTAGGCTCCCTCTGGGTACTAGACTGGGGCTGGCAGGGAGTATAGGGTCAGGAGACAGCTATCTCCTGGCTGCGGCTGGGAAATTGCTTCCTGCCCCTGGGATCTGCCTGCTGCTAGTGCAGGCTCTGGTGGCAAAGCCCAGGTGAGGACAATGTCCCCCTGACCTGGAAGCAGGGGGCTCCCAGCCCTGGCTCCCTGACCAGGGGCAGGGGGCTCAGAAAGAGCTGTGGTGGAGGGGCAGGTGGTGGAGCCCCTTGCTCCAATGCACCTGTATGGCAGCTAGCAGTCTGGAGCCCCAGACTGGGCAGGGGTGTCATGGTGAGTGATGGTCGAGCTCACGTTAGGAGATAAGGATCTTTCAATGCGGTCCCCATGACTGTGGAGTTAGCACTGAAAAATAAGGGCCACCAAGCCTGAGCCCTGTGATCAAGTAACTTGGGCTGGGAGATAAGGATCTGCTGATGAGGGCTGGGAAACAGGGTCCCCAGCCTCTGTCCCATGATTGCAGAGTGAGGTTGGTATCTGGTTAGAGACTCCCCTCATTGGGTAATTGAGACCCCAGTCCTTCAGTGTGGCAGCTAGCAGTGAGTTAGCTGCTAGACACTCCACTGGCAGGTGGGGCAGGGGGCTGGGATCTGTCCCTCCCCTGCAGCTCTTTCCAAGTCCTCTGACCTAAATCAGAGATACAGGATGAGGAGCTCCCTGATCCCACAGCTCAGGTGGGACATTGAGGGGGGACATTGTCCCCACCTCAGCAGCAGGGAGCCCCCTGAGGGCAGGGCGCAGTTTTGCAGCCCTGGCCCGGAGACATCTGCCACCTGGCCCAGGGTTCTCTCCCAGCCCCTGGGCTAGTACCCAAGGGGAGCCTAGATCATCCGCCGTTGGTGGCAGAGGCCCATTGCAGGTTGTCAGGAAGTAGAAGCAGTTTGGTGTCATTAGCAGAATATCTGGTCCCACCTCCCTGAATGTATAGGGCCTGCCTAGGAACATTTACTTGTGAGTAGCTAATTCTCAAGTAAACTGACCATAGATCAAATGCATGTGTAGATGCACCCACTGACTTCAAGATCTGAAGGGGAGGAAGGTAGATTAGCAGAATAAGGGCACTGGGCTTTTGGAAAGAAGCTTTACAAAGTCAGGAACCTGGTGTGCAGGATCTCTTCTGAGGGGAAATCTGAGGGGAATAGGAGTCTAGGAGAGCTGGCTGCACTTTCAAGAGGCTTTCTAAAGGGCACAGGAACAAACTATGATGAGGAGATGGAGAATGGGAATTGGAACAAGAGACCAGTCTGGCTGGACAGCAATGTCTTCAAGGAGTTGAAACTCAAAAAAATAATCCTATAAAAGTGGAAATTTGGTCATTGTATTAGGGAAGAGTAGTGCAGGACATTCAAGAAGAAAACCAGGAAGCTCTAGTCACAATTTCAGGTGCAGCTGGCAAGGGACATCAAGGACTTTTAAAAGGAATTCAGTAAGTATGTCAAATGTGAGAGAAGACTTGAGTTTCCATAGGTATCTTACTTAAAGCAGAAGGTAACCTGTTTACACACGATGCAGAGGAAGCTGAAGTATTTAATGCCTTTGTATTACTTCAGTTTTCACAGTTATGGGCAGGTAACTGAGAACAAGTACAGTTGGCAGCATAAATAGGGAAAGAGGCAAACAGCCTAATGTAATGGCAGAACAGAAGAACAGATTACAGATTATTTAGATAAAATAGATACTTTCAAGTCACTAGGGCTAGATGGGATGGACTTAAGGGTACTGAAGGAATGATTAATGTATTTTCAGGTAATTTGAGTTAATCTTCTTTTTGAAAATTTGTGGAGGTTGTGTGAGGCCCTGGATGATTAAAAAAGCACAAATGTAATGCCCATCTATTAGGGGGAAGGAGGAGGATCTGGGGAACTACAGACCAGTCAGCTTGACTTCTATACCTGGAAAGATCATGGAGCAGGTCTTTAAGAAATCCACTGTGAAACACCTAGAGAACAAGGTGAACAGAAACAGCCAGAATGGATTCACCAAGAACAAATCATGCCTGACCCAATCATGTTTCCTTCTTTGATAAAGTGACAGTCTGTGGATCAGGGGAGAGAAGTGGACATGGTATACCTTGACTTACATGGTATACCTTGACTTTAGCAAGGCTTTTGACACAATCTCCCATGACATTCTCATTAGCAAGCTAAGGAAATACAGATTAGATGAAAGTACTGTAAGGCGGATAAATGACTGGTTGTCCTGAATGGCTTAATGTCTAAGTGAGAGGAGTTATGAAGTTGGGATCCTCATGGGTCTATTCTAGGTCTGATCTTGTTCAACATTTTCATTCATGATTTGAAGGATGGGATTGAGTGTATGCTCAGCAAATTTGCAGATGACATCAAGGGCCCTGCTACATGTTCAAATTAAAGCTGGATAGAAACTATTTATAGAGTTGTGCCACATTTTTTAGCACTAACTTTATACCTGGTTGGCTCTTTTTATAGCTGGATAATAATTTTTATTGAGTGATAATTACTTTGCACCTGTGGCTGGTCTAAATGTACTGCTTGATTAATCAGTTAGTCTGTAATAATTACTTTGCATCTATGACCAGTCTTACTTTGCATGTGTGGCCAGTCACTTATTGTATGATTAACTCATTTAATTCATAGTATATGTAATGTGCAACAGTGACCCAAGCTGGGCTGAACTGCAGATACTCTGGAGGGTAGGGCTAGGAGCCAGAATGACCTGGATAGACTGGAGGAATGAGAAGAGATTTAACAAGTGCAATGTCCTGCACATGGGACTTAATAATAGTATGAACAAATACAGACTGGGGAATGATGAGGAACAAAATTCACCAGGGGCCTGAGAGGCAAGACATATGAGGAAAGGTTGAAAGAATAGGGCTATTAGTTCGGAAAAGAGAAGACTGACTGGGGATTTGATAACCATCTTCAAATATGTGAAGGGTGATTATAGAGAGGATGGAGATGAGCATTTCTCTGTGGCTTTAAAGGATAAGAGTAGGAGCAATGGCTTCTAGCACCAGCAGGGGAAATTTAGGTTGGAGATTAGGAGGAATGTTCTAATTATGAGGGCACTGGAACATGCTGCCTAGACAAGTTGTGAAATAGCTATCCTTGGACAATTTCAAAAGTAGGTTAGACAGACACTTAACAGGGATGGTGAAGTCAGGGATGATCATGGTTTCAGTAGTGCCCGGACCAGGAGTCCAGGGCCTGTGAGATAGCCCCTCAGGAGCTGCATGTGCCTTGAAGTCAATCAGTTGGACAGCCTCACTCCAGGAAATACATCCAGCTTCTACAAGCTTCTACAACCAGCATGTGTTTCAGGTTATTAAACATGGTTGAGAGTGTGAAGACATACATGTGTCATTTCATTCTGACACAGTTCTTATACTTCATGATAGAAAATATGAATAATTGTCTTACTTAGTCTGCAGATAGATATTGAAGAAAGCATGTCTTACAGAATGCCTGCATTGTGCTGAAACAGAATGTTGTGGATACTGAAATAACTTAAGATAAGATAATTTTAACAATTCCATTAATTAAAATTAAAAAGGAAATCCCTGGGAAGTAAAAGCTCTTGGTTTTCTAAGCTCTTGATGGAAAACTCCTTTTTGTTTTGTTTTCTTTTTATGTCTCTCAACTTTCTGTATTATAAGAAAAAGTGCATTGTTTGGCTTCACAAACATAAATCTTCTGACCTTGACTTGTATAAAATGAAAAAGGCCAGGCTAGCTCGCTGAATATTGTTTTTTTCTCGGAGAAGTCTCTGTATTGCTAAGTAGAGCCGAAAGATTGTTCAGAAAAATCCAAGCTCATTCGAACACCAAGTATCTGAGTAATGTGAACTAAATGTTAACATTATAGCTTCAATTCAAAGGAAGATCACTTTTTCTGGAATGTCTTTTCTTTTTATTACCTGGTTTTAATGACACCTGTAACTCATTTTCTTCTGTTTGTACTTTAGGACCTGTGAACAGGAACACATTGTCATGGTGGCATACAGCTAGCTAGGCTGTGTTTGTAAATTGGGGGTACATGCTTGTTATTAGTTTACTTATACCAAGTACAGAGGACAGAAAATATTAACGGAAAACATGTCTTTAAAAAAAGAAAAAAAAACTCCCTAGGCATAATTTGAAAGGAAAGCAAGTCACTCAGAGATGACATGTGGACATTTGATTTTTTTTTTTATCAGAGGTGGATTTGTTTTTGAAACTGCCTTTCAGTGATGACAAATTTATAAACTGGCTTATTTGCAAAGCATACAGGCTGATTTTTATAGGGCAGGAATACAAAAGTCAGAATTCAAACATGGCCACAAATATATCTGTATAGGTATATTTTGGGATTTGTATTTCAGAGTAGCCATGGGGAGGACTGTGAGGGAAGTGTATGGGATTATTTAAACATGAATATTTATTTTCAGAAGTCCAAAATCTGCAGTTCATAGGATATTTAGACAGGACTTAGAATGCATTGGGTTGTCATTATGAAATACTGTACCAAATATCTCAGTAGTAATATCATCCACTTAGTATGCAATCACTTGCTGTTTTCTTCTTTTCTCTATATCTGTTTGCACAGAGTGGCAAAGACAGCTGCTGTGTTCAGAATAGTTATTCCTTGTCACTTCCATTAGCTTACCTACTAGCTTGAAAACTCTAGAATGACAATGGCTAAAGCACAAAATTAAAATGCAAAGCTTTGATTATCCTGGGAAACCAGGATTCAACGCCATCAGTGGCAAATATAAAGCCTATATCAGATGCATGAGCACAATTGAACAACCTGTATGCAACTTGTATATAAAAGCAGGGTTGTGTGGGGAAAGGTAGAGTTTGAAAGGGGCATATGGAAACTAGTCTGTGTACCAGGCTTGCAAGTTAGCTACTGCTTTGTCTCTTAATAGGAATCAGTTTACTGTTACAAGTATCCTTTCATCTTATTACAAAACATTTGGCACGTAAATCATAGTCATAGTGGTCAATATAGTGAGATTTACTGAACTGAAGAAAGTGTGAACAAAGTGACACCTAGAAACAGAGGAGATAGGTAGCTCAGAGGTACTCAGATCAACTAGAAGTCTGAATTGTCATATAAAAAAATGCACAAGTACACAGAAAGTGAAAGTAAGACTTAATTTATATAGAAAGCTGATTCTAGAGAATAAAGATGGGAAGATAAAGGTAAAGCTGTTTAACTTTATCAGTTGGAAAAACTGGTCAATAAATGAGTGAGGATATGGGTAGATGTTTGCCACAGCTTGTCTATGGTCATGCAATTTAGTCTAAGCCATGTGATCATAGATCTGGAGTGATGTGTGCAGATGTTTGCTGGTACTGGTGTTGACTTGACAAGCAAGATCAATGTTTGGGACCTCAATATTGTGCTGTCAGGCAGGAGGGCATGATACAAAATTATCTATACACACATAAAATGCATACTCAAAATTACTGGTCCATACACATACATATACACACACAAACATGCACTTCAGTGGCTGTGTGCTAACACTTGAATTACTTGGTGACTAGGGGGTGCTTGATGTCTAAGGGGCACTTGGGGCCCTGGGCAGAGGAGAGGAAAATTTTGGGAGGCAGAAAAGTTGGGAGGTAAACAGTGATGAGCGAGCAGGGTTGGGGGCTAGCTGGGAGGCAGTGGAGATGAGGTAAGCTGGAACTGGGAGAGCTGGCAGGGAAGCTGAGAGGTGGCAGAGGTGGTGGAAAAAGCTGGAGGCTGGGCAGTGGAGCAGAGGAAAGCCAGGAGAAAGAAGAGTGAAGGTAGGCTGGGGATGAAGAGCTGGCAGAAAAGCCAGGAGGCAGTGGAGAAAGCGAGGGGCCAGGCAACAGAGGAAAGCTGGGAGACAGCAGAGCAGAGGGCCAGAGGCTGGGGCCAGGAAAGCTGGCAGAAGCAAAAGCCAGGAGGCAGCAGAGGTGGTAGAGAAAGCCAGGGCCAAGAGGATTGGGGGAAAGCCAGGGCCAGGAGAGCTGCCAGGGAAACTGGGAGGCTGCAGAGAGGAGGGGAGAAAGCTGGGAGGCAGCTTTCTCCCCTCCTGGGTGGGAGCTGGGAGGTGGGTGTGGAGACTGGATGGGGCTGGGAGACGGTGGAGAAAACTGGGGGCCAGGCAGCAGAGCAAAGGGAAAGCAGGGAACAGAGGAGTGGAGGTAGGCTCGGGGAGCTAGCAGGGGTGAAAGTCAGGAGGCAGTGGAGGTGGGGGAGAAAGCCAGGACTGGGAGAAGCATAGAAAAGCTGGGAGGCAAAAGAGTCAGAAATAAGAGGAAGGCAGGGAACAGAGAAATGGAGGTAGGCTGGGCTTGGGACAGCCAGCAGGGTCAAAAGCCGGGAGGTGGCAGAGGTTGGGGAGAAAGCCGAGGCTGGGATGAAAGAAACAAAGGAAACAGGAGAAAGATGGACCTTATAAGAATGCAGGAATCATGGCCCAAAGTACATACTATGGGAAGTAGCATCAAAGGCAGAAAGAAAAAACGTCAGGAATCTTATCTTCCCTGAGTATTCTTCATATAATTGTGAGAGGCATGCGGACAATGGAATCACATGTATGTTCCAATGCTACAGTTAGCCACAAACTAAAACTGACAGCACATTCAATGCCTGAAAAAGGTGTCTGCAGTACCATTTTGAGATCCAGAAGCTTCCATTTACCAACATTTGATGAAGAAAGCCACCAGCTATTCAAATGAATTGCAGTATTAGATTGGTGATGTACTATAAAAAACATTGCGAAGCCAATAGGCAAATGTAGTCGGTTGATAAGAAAGCTTCAAAAGAGAAGGCATTATCACATTGAGTTTAAAGTTGTTAATATACGGCGTACCACCATTATGGCAGCAGAGCAATGCAAGCTGTGTATTTCATTATAGTACTAAAGCAGAATGTCCTCAATGTGAAAGAAAAGGTACAACAGTTGATGTTCTTCAGAATTTAACAGAATATAAGCCCCCCCGCCCCTATATGTTACATGTATTATGCAATTAACTGGGTAATTACTCATTTAATTGGGTCTGGCTATAGGTACAAAGTAACTACCATGCCATAAAAAGGTCCATCCAGCTATAAAGTTAGAGCTGGAAAATGTGCAATAACATTATAGCTTCCAAAGTACCATACATAGGCCCATGGAAGACAGTCTATCAGCATCTTACCATCCCTTCACACCTCCAGTAGAAGGCTTCAACAAAAATTGTACAGAATGGTATGCTACAGACTGCAAACAGTTTAGATTATAGGAATGAACAGCTAACAAAGATAATGCATGATAAAAGATCATCCCCTACTGGCAAGTGAGGGGTGAACTGCATATATGAAAAATGAAACTTCATTTAAAAGGTGCCAAATAGAAATCCCAGCAGATTTAAGATATGGTACCATTAGACACATGATACCGCATATGGAGAGCATGGAGACATGCCTGAAAAAAGCAACAGAGTGTATCTACCAACCAGGAACTGAGAATGAACATGGAAAAGCAAGAGGGATTCACAGATAAAAGTGATTTATTACATCCTTATGAAGCCCTATCTTAACATTGGGAAAAAGGTCAGAACAGCTCCGTTTGCTTCTAATAACAGGAGCTATATGGCTATGGAAGACACCACTCATATTTCTGAAAGGTGAATTATCTTGAGGATACTTAGACAGAAATTCTGATCAGGAAACTGAAGATATATTTTGCAAAGTATAGCACACCTAACACACTGGATTGAAATGATTCACAGAAGTTTAAGGCTGGAAAGGCCCTCATGAGTTCAACAGGTCCAGTCTTCCTGCTCTGGGCAGGAAAGACTGCTGGGGTCAAATAATCCCAGGAAGGTGTGCATCCAGTCTTCTTTTGAAGATCTCCAGGGTAGATGCCTGCACCACCTCCACTGGAAGTCTATTCCAGAGTCTGGTCACATGAACCATAAAGAAGTTTTTCCTTATATCCAGCCTGAAACCTCCTTCTAGGAGTTGATGACAGTTGTTCCTGGTTTTCCCCTGGAGCACTTTGGTCAATAGTTGTTCATCTAGCCCCTGATGCTCTCCCCTGACATGCTTGTAATCTGCCACCAAATCCTGCCAAAGTCTTCTCTTTTCTAGGCTGAACAGTCCCATATCTGTCAGCCTTTCCTCATATGGGGTGCTCTTCTGGCCTCTAATCATACAAGTAGCTCTTCTCTGGACTCTCAAGCTTCTCCCAATCCTTCTTGAACTATTGCACCCAGAACTGGATGCAGTACTCCACCTTCGGCCTGATCATGCCAAGCAGAGTGTGAGAATAAATTGCTCAGTTTGCTTGAGATGCATGCCCTCGTATTGTTTGCTCTGCTGACTGTAGCATTACACTGGTGACTTATATTCATTTTATGGTCAATTATGACCCCCAGGTCCCTTTTGGATATAGTGCTAGCTAACATAGCACCACTGAGTCTGTAAGTTTGTTGCGGATTTTTTTTCCCCAGATGGATCAATTTACCCTTCTCAGTGTTGAACAGCATCTGGTTCTGGTACGCCCATCTAACTAATCTGTTTAAATCCACCTAGATTGTCAGTCTACCCTGAGGTGTGACCACACTTTCCCAAAGGTTAGTGTCATCAGCAATATTTGCCAGTGTGCTTTTCACCCCCACATCCAGATCATTGATGTAGATGTCGAAAAACACAAGTCCAACTATCAAACCTTGGGGGATTCCACTGGCTACCTTCTGCCAGGTTGACAGATGAAGGTATTTACACAAGATAAATTTAGGTCAATGATAGTCAGGATTCTGGGACACCTTGGGGCACCTTGAGATCCTTTCAGGGGTATAGCAGGGTGCCACACAAGGTTAGCGCTGTTAGGTATCCATTCATGAAGATAAGCCAAAAATTTTCAAATAGTAATTCATAGTGTTAAAAGCATTCTGACCTGTTTTGGTCTTTCTGAGCTCTTTGCAACAAAGAATTGCTCTATTATTTTTCTGTAATCAAAAAATTAGAGCTGGCACTTTCTAATGGGTGGTTGAGTCTAAAAAGGTTAACTGCCTTAGGTACTCAGAATGGGAAAGCAAAGTTGGCAATAAATATAACTAAGAGATGGAATGCAAAAGGGAAAATAAATTCCTACCTGACAATGTTGGAACATCGCAATGCACCTTTGTAAAAACTAAATAATATCCCAGCACACAGACTGGTGGACCAGAATCTTTTTATGCTGGAGAGTCTGTGGCTGTGGAAAATGAACAATGGCTAAGAAACTGCTAAGCTAAGAAGACAGTCCGTTTCATCAAAGGTGTCAAGAGCATTTAGCTACTACATTCAAGTGAGCAACTCTGGATCTGACTACCATATAAACACAGATATCGATAGAAAAAGGAAAGATCCATGCTGCAGTGGGACATAAGCCATATGAGGTTCATAGATTCATAGATGTTAGGGTCGGAAGGGACCTCAGTAGATCATCAAGTCCTACCTGCTGCATAGGCAGTAAAGAGTGCTGTCTCTAGATGATCCCAGCCAGATGCCTATCAAACCTCCTTTGAAGATCCCCAGGGTAAGGGAGAGCACCACCTCCCTTGGGAGTCCATTCCAGACTTTGGCCATTCTAACTGTGAAGTTCTTCCTAATGTCCAGTTTAAATGTGTGCTCTGCTAGCTTGTGGCCATTATTACTTGTAATCCCCAAGGGCGCCTTAGTGAGTAAAGCCTCACCAATTCTCTTCTGTGCTCCCATGATGAACTTATAGGCAGCCACAAGGTCACCTCTCACCCTTCTCTTGCAGAGGCTGAACAGGTCCAGGTGCCCCAGTCTCTCCTCATAGGGCTTGGCCTGCAAGCCCTTAACCATACTAGTAGCCCTTTTCTGGACCCTCTCCAGGTTATCCACACCCCTCTTGAAGGGCGGCACCCAAAATTGCATGCAATATTCCAACTACACCCAATAGAGGGGAAGTATCACCTTCTTGAGTCTGCTCATTATGCATCTGCTGATGTACGATAAAGTGCTATTAGCTTTCCTGATGACCTCGTCACACTGACGACTCATGTTCATCTCACTAGGACTCCGAGATCCCTTTCTGATTCTGTGCCACCAAGCAGGTCATTTCCTAGGCAGTAAGTATGCTCGACATTTTTCCTCCCTAGGTGCAGCACTTTGCATTTCTCCTTGTTGAACTGCATTCTGTTGTTTTCTGCCCATTTGTCCAACCTGTCCAGGTCTGCTTGGTTGTTCCCTGCCCTCTAGTATGTCCACCTCTCCCCACAATTTTGTGTCATCTGCAAACTTGGACAGAGTACCCTTCACTCCCTCGTCCAAGTCGATGATGAAGACATTGAAGAGAATAGGTCCAAGGACTGAGCCCTGCAGGACACCACTGCCCACACCCTTCCAGGTCAATACTGACCCATCCACTACGACTGTCTGGGTATGACCTTCTAGGCAATTCACCACCCACCGGACCGTGTAGTCATCCAAGTCACAGCCTTTTAACTTGTTCACCAGTATGGTGTGGGATACCGTATTAAAAGCCTTCCTGAAGTCTAAGTTAATGACGTCAACCCCTACTCCTGCGCCCAGATGTTTTGTAACCTGGTCATAAAAAGAGACTAGATTGGTCAGGCACAATCTGCCTGCCAGAAGTCCATGCTGGTTTTCCCTCAGCATAATTTGTCCTGCTGGGCTCTTGCAAATGTGAGCCTTGATAATTTTTTGAAAGACTTTGCCAAGGATGAAGGTGAGACTGACTGGCCTATAGTTGCCTGGGTCCTCCTTCCTCCCCTTCTTGAAAATGGGGACCACATTGGCCCTTTT
>JAGPOW010003316.1:139386008-139449955 GCA_030014935.1 Caiman crocodilus
GAAGTGCGGCGCCCAGAACTGGACACAGTACTCCATCTGCGGCCTGACCAACGCTGCATAAAGGGGGAGGATCACCGCCTTGGACCGGCTCAAAATGCACCGTTGGATGCACGCTAGGGTTCGGTTGGCCTTCCCAACCACTGTCTGACATTGGCGGCTCATGTTCATCTTGGTGTCAACAATGATGCCAAGATCCCATTCCACCTCCGTGCTAGCAAGAGGGGAGATTCCCAGCTAGTATGTGTGCTGGGGGTTGCTTCTCCCCAGGTGCATCACCCTGCACTTCTCCACATTGAATCCCATCCTGTTCTTGTCCGCCCACTCATTCAGTCGGCCTAGATCCCGCTGCAGCTTCTCCCTCTCCTCTGGTATCCCCACCTCAGCCCACAGTTGGGTGTCATCAGCAAACTTGAAAAGCTTACTTTCCACCCCTTCATCCAAGT
This sequence comes from Caiman crocodilus, assembly GCA_030014935.1. Taxonomy (NCBI): domain Eukaryota; kingdom Metazoa; phylum Chordata; order Crocodylia; family Alligatoridae; genus Caiman; species Caiman crocodilus. The sequence goes on from JAGPOW010003316.1 coordinate 139,386,452, forward strand.
CTGTGATGAAGATGTTGAACAGCGCAGGCCCAAGGACCGAGCCATGGGGGAACCCCGCTGCTCACATCTCTCCAGGTCGAGTACAACCCATCCACCACCTCTCTCTGGGAGTGCCCCATCAGCCAGTTTCTGACCCACTCAACCATGTATGGGTCAATGCCACAGCTCCCCATCTTTTTAATGAGAATGGGGAGTACTTTTTATTAATGGAGAGTACCTCAGTTGGTGTCTCAGGTGGGGTCTCTCCTGCCACATCTTTGCTGGAAATTAATTTATGGGGAGGAAGACGTTTTATTCCATCCCTCCTGGCACCTTCCTCTGGTCATTCCATTTGCCCTTCCTGCTCAGGGCTTTGCCTCCCCTACACCCCACCTAACACCAACCAAAGATGTTGTTACTTGTGCCATCAGGATGATTATGATGCACTCTTTTGTATCTTATACTTTGAGATTTACTGTGGCCGAATTGGTACGTTACTTGACCCATTTGATCCCAGATGCACGTTGCCTTACTTAAGAGTGTTGCTAGTCAATGACTGTCAGGTTCCCTGGCATCCCACTCTCTGATGATGTCTTATATTTGCTGTGACTTGATTGTCTCCTGGTACCTGCTCTGTCTGGTTCTGTCGAGGTCCAGTTTGAGCTGTGGGTCTCTGTCTCCCATGGAGTCCTTTCCGATAAAATATAGAGCCGTATCTGGCTCTGGCTCTCCAGTAAAACCCCTTCCTGGGGTAGCTACCACATCCCTGGGCTGGAACTACTTTCAATATCTGGCCCTTCCAGGCCCGTCAGGGACCTCACTTCTGGTCCTCCTTGCTGCTTCCTTGCTGGGCTTTTTATCCTGGCAGCTCTGTTCCAGGCCACAAATTGGCCCCAGCACACTGTTACAAAGTGTGCCCACACTGACATAGAAGCTGATCCCAGCTCCATCTGACTCAGCAGTTATTTTTTTCCTTTTTTTCATCTGCCGTGGTGAGTGGGAGCACCATGGTTTCACTGTCACTGAATGCTACCTCTGGCGTGGCATCCCACAATCTCCTCTCTTCATCTGACAGAGGTAAGTCTTTTCCAGAGAAAGTCATGAGAAATTCTCTGCATTGTAGCAGGTACCAGAGAATGTGACCTGTTTCATTCTAAGTGAGGGCTTTGCAACTGTCCTTGTTGAAAGTCATGAGATTTCTTTTGGTTCAGTCCTGCAATTTTTTTAGGTCTCTCTGAATCCTAGCCCTACCCTTCAACGTATCTACTACTCCACCCAGCTTTGGTGTCATCTGCAGACTTGTTGAGGGTACAAGCTATGCCATCTTCAAGTCCCTGATAAAGATATTGAACTAAACCAGCCCCAGAACTGACCCCTGGTAAACTCAACTTTATACTGGCTGCCAACTAGATATTGAGGCATTGATTACTATTCCCTGTATCCAATGATCCAGCTAGTTTTCTATCCACCTTATAGTCCATTCATCCAACCTTAGCTTACTTGCAAGAATATTGTGGGAGACAGTATCAAAAACCTTGCTAAAGTCAAGGTATACCACATCTGCAGGTCTCCTTGCATGCACAGAGACAGTCTTCTAATTGTAGAAGTCAATCAGGTTGATCAGCCATGACTTGCCCTCGGTGAACCCATGCTGATTGTTCTTAATCACCTTCTTCTTGTCCAAGTTCTTAGAAATGGATTCCTTGAAGACCAACCCCATGATTTTTCCAGGGACAGGTGAAACTGATGGTCTGTAGTTCCTTAGAGCCACCTCTTTCTCTTTCTTAAATATGGGCACTATATTTGCCCTTTTCCAGTCAGTCAGGACCTCTCCTGATTGGCATGAGTTTCCAAAAATGATGGCCAGTGGCTGTGCAGTCACATTGGCCAAGTTCCTCAGCACCCTTTGGTGCATCCCGTCCAGCCCAATGGACTTGTTTATGTCTTGTTTATATTATGCTCTTCTAAATAGTCTCTAACTATTTAGGGATTATCTTGCTTTGAGAAGGAGGGTAACTAAATGATGTCCCATGACAGGAGCAAGCAGTTTTTTTCAGGTGGAGGGCCACTTAACAAGTTTTGGTGAGCTGTAGAGGGCCACATGGGTAGTCCAGCCCCATTGACAGTTGCCCCACCCCCTTGTCACCATCTTGGGACCAGAAGTCCCAACTCCTAACCCCTGACCTTTGCCACTGAATGTTCTTCCTTTTGCACCCTGGAAATATTCCTTTTGGGAGGGGAGGTTGCCATTTTGGAACCAGAAATAAATGAAATCATGACATATTTAAATTTTATTACAAAAATATTTTTGCCATGATTTGTGTTTGCATAGTGTTTACAGAGGTAGCCACATCATAACTCAAAAATAAATCCTTAGTTTTGTATATTGTGGGGGGAGGGTGTGTGTGTGTGGTGTGTGAGTAGTGTATGGGGTGTGTGGTATGTGTGCATGGTATGTATGGTATATGTGTAGTGTCTGTGTGGTATGTGTGGTGTTGGGGGGTATGTGTGTGGTATATGAGATGCGTGTGTGTGGATAATGCATCTTTGGTGTGTGTGTATGGATGATGTGTATGGTGTGGTAAAGGGGTATAGTAGGATGTCAGGGTGTGTGTGGGGAGGGGTGTGACGGGGTATGGTCATGCATGGCAGGGCATAGGGTATGTTGGGGGGTTGTGTATTTGTGGGGGTTGTGGAGGTAGGGTTTGGGTATGAGGGAGGTTGTGGGGGTGTGGGGATCTCATGGTACAGCAGCAGGCAGTTCTGTCAGGGCACAGGTGCCAGGCGAGACACAGCTCCAGCCAGTGCTGCACATCACATTGAGGGGCACAGCCTCTATGCAGCTGCCTGTATTGCTGTTGCTTCCTGCCACTCACATGCATTCCTTGCACTAACGCAGCTGGAAGGGACGCCCCATGTGCTGGAGCCAGGTGCCTTCCCTGCAGGGGCTGCACTGAAGAACCTGAAGTTTCTCCCTGGACCCGTGCCTTGCCAGGCACCTGTGCCCTGAGTGCCCTGCCTGCTTCTGTTGCCACTTCCTCCTGGGGTTGTGTGCCATGGGGGGCATGTGGAGGGTCCCCACACCACCCACTCTCCTACATGTCCACACACTGCCCACCCCAGCTCTGCACTGCCACTGCCCCTGTCCTCTTGGGCATGGGCTCCATGGTGCTACAAGCCCCAGTCCAGTGCTCCGGGCTCCCTCCCAGCTACAGCCCCCCCTCCAGAGCCGGTAGGAGACTGAGGGAAGTGAGCAGGCCCTGGGGACTGTGGCAGCAGCAGCTTCACATAGAAGCCACATGTTGGCCAGCTGGGCCCTTTCGCCTACAAGGGTGGGAGCCGGCAATAGGGTACATTTTGGGGGCTACATGGAAACTTAAACACGTCTCTCCCACCCTCATGTGTAGAAGGGCTGGGTGGAGCACAATTTGTTGGGGGGCCCTGCAGGCTGGATGAAAGTGCTTGGCAGGCTGAATCTGGCCTGCTGGCCAAGGAGGGAGCATGATTGGCCCAGATGATAGGCCCAGGTGATTGGCCCAGCTCCTGGCTCCAGGTGTGTGTGGGGAGGAGCATTGCCTTCCTGGAGCTTCTCCCCTCTGCCCTTCCCCAACACCGGGGAGACCCCAGCTGGAAGTCCAGTGCCAGGTGGAGGGGGCATGTTTCCCTCCACAGCCTCATCTCAGCTGGTCCAGACTGAGGAGAGGGCATGGCTAGGGGGACCAGCTCCTGGCATGGGGAGAGAGGGGAAGAGGCACTCTGCTGGGGACTTCCCCCCTCCCTGCTTCCCCCTTTGAAGGGGAGACCCTGGTTGGGGTCCAGGGGATGGGAAAATTTCCCCCCAGGCCTGCGCTCAGTCAGCCTGGACTGAGGAGTGGGCATGGCTAGGGGGACCAACTCTAGGCACAGGGAGAGAGTGAGGAAGAACCCACTGGGGGTTTCCCTTTCCCCCTTCCCCAGTGCTAGGGAGACCCCATCTGGAGGTCCCATGCTCCCTCTTCAGCTGACCAGAGGCTGGGGAAACCTCCCATCTCTGGCTCTCTGCAAAAGCCAGCAGGCTGGGAGGGAAGTTCTAGCCCCCTGCCCCCACCTCAACTGCTCCTAATATGAGGCACTGCAGGGGTCTGGCTGACTTTCACTTTTGAAAAGTGAAAGTCAGCTCACTTTCTTATCTGTTTAATCTAAGCAGTTTACAGAAACCTGTAAAGATTGAATCAATTCAGCCTCAGGCTTTTCGACTGTCTGTCCCTAGCCCATCTGAGGGATCATCTCCCAGTTTCCAACTCTTCTAAATTAGGGAGCATTTTTAAATTGTAGCTTTTATCACTACAGTACAACTCTCTAGTACTGTAAAAGTAAAAAAGTCAAGCCCATGGGCTCCAATCTGACTCCTAGTTAGGCTTAAGGTGACACATGTGAATCACTACTTTACAGGTGTCACCGTAATGAAGTTAATTTCACATAGCAAAGCCTGCTCTCACTGGAAAACAGCAGACATGCAAAACGAGAGAGGATTTTTTTTTTTTAAATTAAATGGTGGCACAGTTGTGTTCCTGAGAAGTCAATGTGAATTGTCCTGTTAATTAGAGTGAGAGCAGGAATAAGCTCTAGAGCAGTTTGCATAGATTTGTAAATACAAGAAACAACAACAACTACTACTTTTAAAGATTTTATTTTATTTTACTGATCATTTGCTCACCTCCCAATGGCTTGTTTGCAGTCTTCACAAGGAACTTCTTATCTTTTGGTGAGAAAGATAAATTACTCAGATGGAAAGAGTTCAAAAAAATGAACTACTTGACCTAATGGCAGGTTGTAGTCTAACGGTCCCCCTCCCCCCTCCCTTTAATGATGCTAACTTGCTAGTATGGTTGTGCAATATGATAAATGTATTTTCCAAGGCAACATTAGTCTGTTATTCAGTGTTTTGAAACCTAGCTGTTTCACCAGACAAATAATGACTAAACTAGACGGTGAACTTCAACCTCTTAGTTTCTATCCAGACAATCTGTCTGAGTGTCAGTAGTAACAACAGGATTTAAAATCCTCAGATGAAAGAAGTGCTTTTATGTAAGAAAATGTCTCATCACTGCATTACTCCCATTTTAATTCAACATGTTCCCATTTTAGTTCAATAAGACCATGATATTTGCCACAATTCACTGTTGGTATCATGATAGCCATGAATATCCAGCAGTACCTCTCATAATATAATGTTCAACATAGGTGTGGACTGTTAAAACCATGGCCCTGTCCTTCCCTCTGCATATAGATGTACACACTACTAAGGAGCCTTAGCATTAGTGTTGGACACTATTCATTTTAACAGTGTCTTAACTCCATGGCCCTAATCATAATCTGGTGTAAAGTATCAACATTCCAGGGACATCAGTGTAGCTTCACCAGTTTACACCTTTTGAGGATCTGGCTCTTGCTTTGTTAAGCAAGGTCAAAAAGTCATATTCTTTTCTTAGTTATAACTATGTAGATAACAATTATTATACTGAAATCAATGTAGGTTGATATAAAACTGGCCTAACCTGAATAAAAAAATCAGGCCTAGTAACCTAGGTCCTGATTCTCCTCTACCTGGCATTGTACATGGAAATTTACCATAGCATAATGTGATTCTAAAATGCTAAGACTACATATTTTTTTTTTAATGAAATCTTCATATTTTTCCAAACAGGAAGCAACTGTGACCACCTAAAACCTGAGATCCTGCTCCTGCTCCTTTGTTTCAAGGCAACTTGCATCACCACAGATGCTCACAGAAGGTAAGAGGTACCGTACCAGCTATGAATTGATTGTCCAAGGTGTTTTCCATCTATTGACTCCTCTGTGAAACCCTATGAAACATGAACTTTGATTTCTACCCAGGAGAACTTTTACAATCTTTTCTCCAATGCCTGATGGAGGGTATTTGTACCTGAAAGCTTGCCATTATTTATTTATTTTTTTTGCAAAAATTGTGTTGGTCTAATAAAAGATATCATTTCTACTATAAGTCCTGATTACCTGTTGTAAATGAAAGCACAAGAGACCAGACTCTAAAATACATCTGTGACCCTTTGTCTTGCCATGAGATGTATTATCAAAGGGAATGCATATTACATTTACCCTACCCTAATGGTGTAAAAAGGGACTTTATTGAACTGAGACTGTTAAGATGTAAGGCAGCAGACACAAGGCTTTTTTAGCCAAAGTCCAAACTATAGACCTCTAAATACAATGTTTCCATGAATGTTTTAGTAATCTTTAAAAGCTTATCAGTGGGGAAAACTCATTAGAGCACTGGAAAAAAAAAAGAGTTTTCACAGTGAAAATGAACTTTTAAGGCTTAAAAAATAGCTATGGGGACTCTGTTTCTGAGAAGCATACTCAGCATGGTTACCACTGCCAGTCTTTAAAAGACTCTTTTTAGTGACCAACACCCTACTGACCTGAAATAGAATGAATCATGTTTTCCCTTCTAGTAGAAATAGAAGTATTAACCATTTGAACTGAAATAGATATTAATGGTGTATGAATCTTTGTAAGTACAACTATTTATTTTTGTCTATTTTGCTGTTTATATTTTACAGACAACTTGAGATTGACATCAACAACCATTCAGCTTTTCTCCACTGTTGATTGCATCATCAGGAGGTCTTTGGTAAAACTATAGCTTTATATGTCATAGTTGTCACTGCAGCCCCCTAATCAGGCTTCTATAAGAATCAATGCACATTTTGTGTGAATGAGGACTGGAGACTTTTCTCTCGATCCTTCTCTGTATTCTGGCATTCTAAAGTCAAAACAGTGATTTCCCCCTCCTCTCCTCCCCCTTCATTATTTCAGGAGAAAACACAATTCATGCCAAGTGATTTCCCTCTGCAAAGTGATAGGCTAGAAACAGAAGATAAAGGCATCAGAATGAAAAGAAAGATGTGTACCTTAAAAGGTTTATGATGCATTAACATTTATAGGTATATTTTTATACATTGTTATACTTTATGTATTTAGACATCTATCAACATGAGAAGTCATACCTGGGTGAAGGTAGTGAAATTTATCTTCAGAGGATGAAGAAACCATGTCTGTCGTGGTGGATCTATGAAAATGATTAGTTCAAAACTATTGAGTATAAATAAAATGGAAATCCTCTGTACGGTTACTGCATACTAGATGTTATTTTCCTTATCTTTAAAATGTTATCCCCACTTCCCTTCTCTTGATTCTCTCTGACCAGTTTTCCCATCTATTTTGTGGCAGGTAAATGGCAAAGAGCCATTTAATCAATATGCTGTACTATCCTAGCACAGTAGCAGTAGCAGTGCTAGGGGTAATAGTCTTGGATTTAATCTGGCAGTAACTATTTCTGACTTGGCAGCCACTGTTATCAATATAAGACATTACATGTGAAGAAAAACAGAGGATATTCAGGTCTTTTGAGAGGCATATCTAAAGGTATATTATGACATAGCATATGAATACCTGGAGCTAGTAATGTTTACTAGGTTATGGATAATGTATGAAGTAACTGCTAGGTGTGAAATGTTGGCTACTCTAGGGGCCAAATTCATCCTGTGGATGGAGATAATCTTGACATAGGTAGCTTAATGCCACCTTTATTTCTTTGGGGGATAATGCAGATTAGAAATATCCTCAAAACTGACTTCAAGTGTGTCTGCCAGCCATGACCCTTCTCATGGCAATCCCTTTTCCCTGAGTAGCATGACAATGAAGAGAATGCAGAGAGCCAGGGAGATTTTTAAAAGCGAGGAAACAGGCTTGAAAACATTTTATCTTGTCCATTGTTGATAAAAATATTTGAACTGCCATTTTCATTTTAGTTTTGTACTGTACACCCATTTTCATGCACTTATATTTTAATCCTTCAATATGCATTTCTTCAATTTTGAAATCTTGAATTAAAAAGCCTAAACTATGAAAAGTGATGTAACTGACTGAAAAGAAAAAAGAAATGCCATGAATCATTTCTCAACATAAATATGAACGCATTCACCACAGAGTTACAAGAGAAGTTCATAGAATACAGACTGGGTGAGCTGCCAACAGTAGAACAAGTTGAAACTATCTCCCTGACAGAAGAAAGTAGGTCTCCTGCCTAAAATCTCTTTTATAGTTAAGAAAAAATTATACTTGCAATATAAAAAATTAATGAGAAATTTGATGAGATTTTTTGAAAAAATATCAAAAATTTGTCTGATGGGGCATATTAAGCTCAGCATTTTATTAGTCAGGCTGAATTCACAATAATTCATTTTTATTATTGGAAAGAGGGCCTCGGAGATATATGTTCTCTAACACCCAAAGGATCATAATACAGTTCTGAGTACCTTCCTAGGTAGTGTCTATTCCCAAATCTTGTTGCACTTATGCTTACTAAACTTAAACCTAAACAAACTCAAGACATGATTAAAACCAGAGTTTGTGTAGAGGTGTATGTAATAATGCTTAAATAATATTTTCCATTGAAGGAACTCAAACTCTTTACTAACATTAAATTATTATTTTTTACAACAGCCTGTAAGATAAGGAATATTATTACAATTTCATAAGGTAAAAAAAACTATAGATTAAGCCTTCATTTCTATTTCTTGTCATAGATAACATAGGAAATCTGTGGCAGAAGTATGTGTAGTTATAGGTACATTTTTAAAAAAAAAATATCTGAATCTTCAGAATTTCTATGCATAGTTGGGCTATTTTGGGTTGGATTCAAGAAAGCTAACACTCTAGACAGCCAGGAACAGGAGTGTATGTCTGGAATATCTCTGCTGTCCTGGAGTTAAGTGGCCTTTATACTATTCCCTGAATTCCCAGGATGGTGTTTGTGTTAATGTGGGATTTACATCCTAAATCATTTGCCCGAAACTATATTGACTTGCAGCCTACCCACCTTTTAGGAGAAGGACCAATTTAACTTTTTCCTAGTAGCTTGTCTTAGACAGCTCCCCATAAAGCATGCTGGCTTTTGTAAATCCCATTTTGAGGTGTCAATGCTCCCCATACATTTCATTGAAAGTGTAGTTGCCTCACTCTGGACTACACATTTCACTTGAAGTGCCAAGGCCTGGATTTGAATGGTGATTCATGTATGCTAGCTGCTGGATAGTATTTTAGGTATCAGTTGAATAGATAGGGCTCTCAATAGCCTTAGGCTCAGAGGCTGCCTATACACCTGCTTGGGAGTGGGGTGTTTTAACTACAGCAGTTTCTGGAGAGCTGCTGTAATTAAAACACAACACTATCGCATGTATTATGCCCCTGCACATTTAAAAAAATGGGGGGGTGCATTTTAACTAAAGCTCATTTGATAAGCTTTAGTTAAAGTGTTCCCACAGCCATTTTAAAATGTGGGAGTGTGGTGGGGAGGGCTCAATACATGTGATGCTGCAGCAATGCTAGAGTGTTCTAATTAGAATGTGAAGCAGACTCCATTAATCAATGCATTCTAATCAAAACATGAACAAGCAGGTCTTTAGGCAGCCAGAGATGCCAGGTTTGTGAATCCTGAACAGTTTTGGGCAGGACTGAGACACTAACTTGCAGAGCTCTTTCAAAAGGGAAGGCATACCAACCATGCACATGCCTTCCAGGACCAATCATCATTTTTACCTATAGGCAGGGGTGGATGCAGGGGGTACAGTAGCATGGTTATGTAGTCCTTTCAGAAGTGTAACTCACCCATCAGCAGCTCTGGCTCTTCGTAGCCACAAATGCCTGAATAGCTGTAGCCCCAGGCTAGCAGGGGACACTTGGGGGAAACTGCCAGACCTCAGCTTCAAACCAAGGGTAAGCATGGCATCTCATCCCAGTCTGCTGCAGCTGACCACCTACCACTGGACAAGGCTGGCCTGAAGCCTCCAACAGGGCTTTCCTCATGCTCCCTGTCACCTGAGTGACTGGCCAGGGTAAGCTAACCTTGCATTTCCATTGACAGGAATAGGAAGCACACAGTCAATAGGGCTCAATCTGATTGAAGACTACTTTCCTGTTCCCTTTGGCTTGCCTTCTGACTCAACTCTATGTTTGATTTCTCAGCTTCTTGGCTTAGCTTGCTCCTAGACACTGCTGTCTAATTGAAGCTCTGGTCTTCTAACCTGTTTTGTTCTCCGATCCTGCTTGTCCACCCTGACCCAGATGCCCATGTCCTAGCATGACATTGTATTCAGTCTGCTCCTATTCAGTGAAGAGGGTCCAGCATTGAGTCCAAATCCACTCAGAAACTCACCCTCAGATGCAAGAAATTGAGGACACCCACAGCCACAAAGGGCAATCTGAACCCACTTGCCTTCACACAAAAAGTACTAGAAACACAGTTGCAAGGTGAGAACCAATCCCTCTGGTCTCCAGTAGTGCACCAGAAAAAAAATGGCATGGCTATTAGAAGGCATATTGGCTGTAGGAGAAGAGTGCTGTGCTCCAGGCCCTTCCAGTACATCTCTCCTGTTACCCAAAAGGTATGATGGGGACTGGCGGCACTTTGGAGGATTTTTTCTTCAATACTTTCTCTTCTTTCTTAAACCAACCTGAAGCCTACTCCAGGAAATCAGACGAAAGTGAATCTCCTTCTAAGTCTTCTGACAAGAAGACACCCTGAATTGGGATGTCTCACTGGCAGAGCACAACTGCCTAGGAATGGGAGGTATCCTTTACAAATTTTACCCACGATGTTTGACTCCCACCAGGCTCAAACAGTAAAAGCTGTAGGGTGCTGCTGATGCTTTTGTATTCCCTATCCCACCGCCCCTTTTTATTTGAGACTACACAGCTATCAGGTTGTAGTCTTAAACCTGGGTCTTCAGTTTGGCCATCCCACCCTGCCACTCACAAGCTGACCATCCAAGCTAAGTAAAGCTGACCTTAAGCCTCCATCATGGCTCAGCCCTCTGTCTACTCCCTGTCACTGTAGTGGCTGATCAGAATCAGCTCTACTCCACTTCTTCCATAAGCTCCTGAGCAGAATCAGAAAGTTTCTGGCAATGGCTTTGCTCTAGCCCATGACTGCTTTGCTGTTCTTTCCACCTCAACTTTCTGCTTGATCTCCCAGCTTCTTGTTCTGGCTTGCTTTCAAAACCTACTCTCTGCTTGATATCTGTGGGTTTCCAGCTGAGGAGAGTGGCTATGCAGAGTGTGGCCTTAGCTGAGCCAGTGACTAAGGTCCTTACATGTGACAGGGGGCTATAGATCAAAGGACTGTTTCTTTCCTTTACTTCCAAAAGTAATTGGATAGAATGCATAAACAGTCTTTTGGGAAGGGAGCTGCACCTCCTGAGTTAGTGCCTAGATTACTGTGCCTACAGAGTCATTGTGATCATGATTGTAGAGCAGGAGCTGGGGACAATCTCTCAGCTTGTTCCCATCCCCAGTTCTATGATCATGTTCATGGATCAGGGGCTAGGAACAATCTCCCAGCCTGTTCCCAGACTGAGCTCTGTGATTGCAATCAGGATCATGGAGTGGAGAATGGGAACAAGCTCCCAGCCTTTTTCAAGCTCCAGCTCTGTGATTGTGATCGTGGAGTAGAGCCTGAGATCAAGCTCCCAGCCTGTTCCCAGCTCCGTGTTCACAACTGGGGTGTGGGGGTGGGGAACTTTCTGCTGCCAAGGCAAGGGAACGTTGTCCTCACCTGGGCTTTGGTAGCAGAGCCCACCCCAGCAGCAGGAAGCTCAGAGAAGTAGGGAGCAGTCTCCTGTCCCTTCCTGATTGACTGATCAGAAACAAGTTAGCTCCTGGTTGGCCACCTATACATGCTGTACCACACAGTAACTACTGTGTAAATTTGCTACTGGTATTTACAGGTAGCAAATTTACTCATGATTACAGCAAATTACTGCACAGTAACCATCTGCATGTGCAGGCAGTGATGCTTATTGTGCAGTAATTTGTGCTAATCTTGAATAAAGTGTCTCATGCCTTCTGGGCATGTCTGTATGTGCAATTAATATACCTTAAGGTTATTGCACATTAAGACAAGGTGCAATAAACTGTGCCTGGGATCATAATTACACTTATTGGGCATATCAAGATGTGCATGCAAGTTTGGTTCCCAAGGGACAAATAGCGATGGCGCACCTTGCGCTGCCACTACTTGTCCCCAGGGAATGTCCAACACTGCCCTGGGTGGGGTAAGGGAAGCTGGGCCCAGCACTGGGTTGGCACCAGCTGCCTTACCTGGGGTCCTGGGGCCTCCTGGGCCTGCAGCCATGGTGATTCTGCCACACAGAGCCCGGCTAGCAGTGAAACGCAGCTCCGGACAGCCCAGCTCCACTTTTCAGGAGAGCACTCTGGCTGAGCATTGCATTTCTGGGTTGTTTTTTTTTCCCCCACTTTTTTTTGACTCCTGTATATCCAGGGGTCAAAAAGGCAGGTCAGTCAGCAATTCGTATAATTAATATACTTGTTGTTCTCGGTTGCTTACTCCTTTGCCAAATCTTAATAATTTTGGCTGAAATATTCCATGCCATATTTATGTATAAGACAAAAATATTTTTATACTAATCTTTAGTGTATATTTGCAGAACTATTTTACTAAAGGTATGAAAATGTACATAGGCATAATACATTATTTTGTGCATCTTAAAATTCTGATAACCATGAAATTAAGAAATTTCTCCTGAATATCCCTTCTGTTTATTCCTTTTCTTCTGTACCAAATTATGCTTCCAAAAGTCTTCAAACTTATTTTCATTTTTTCCTAAAGTCTTCATAGGGCGAACAGGTTGCCTCTTGTTGTCTCTGCCACCTTCCCTATCCCATTTCTTTGCAGATGCGATAAGTAAAGTGGCTTTGGCTCTCAAATCTTCTTGAACACTTTAATGGAGGACCAGGTACTTTCACCCCCTTCTTCTAGCTCCTTCTTCTAGCCAGGTCTCCAAACCCAACAGGACTGAAACACTTCTGTTATTGCTAGCTAGTAGGGATGCTTTTCTCTCTGTGAGAGAGACCCCAGAATATTTTAAATTAATGAGTCAAAGTTTAGCTATGCATTAGTTTTAGGCTATACAAAGAGCTCTTAACACTTGATTATCCATACATTAAAATATGAAAGCTAGCTTTAAGCATCTGTTAGTTGTCTTTAACATATGTCACTCCAGGGTAGGTTTATATGTGATCTGTGTTACCCAGCTCATGTTACAGTAGCAAGTGGCTTCTCCACAGAGACAAGGCAACCAAATTTGAGTCCTCCAGCACCCCAGAATGTAGTGTCTTCCCCCACCCCCACCATCCCACTTCAAATTTTCCACCCCTGAACACACTTCTGGAGGTATGACCTTCCTGCCCTCAGAAATGTGACCCCATGCAACAAGTGCAAGCATCCAGCAGAGCATGCAGCCAGCAGAGAACACAGTGCAAGTTAGCTACCACCTGAGTTGATCGTATCTTAGATGGTGGCTCAGGGGCATAACAAGACTGGGTGCAGATGCTTGCATCAGTACCATTTTTTCCCATTTAAATTCAGAATTAAAGGATTAGTCAAATGGCTGGTAGTAATGGCCACATGGAAATGATCCCAGTATCTTCTAGTAAAATTTGGGATCCTGACAGAAATTGCTCATTTCAAAATTCAGAATTTTGTTGCCCAATGAATCATTTGTTATTACATATCTGAGCTCAACTCCATTGTGGAGCACAATTGAAAAGATAACTTTCTTTCACATCTAGGTTAGGTGACTACCTGCCACCCCTAGGTAATAACAATGCCACAGTTAGATAAACATGGAAGAGGGCAAATAAAAACTATATGTTACACTTGGTTATTCATAACTTGTTACCTGAAAACCTGGTCCCAAATTAATACCTGTTTGGTGTTGTCCCCCCTTCTTCCCATTACATATTCCTTTTTTCTCTTCCTGGGAATGAAAGTGAAAACCTCCATGATCTTTTCAAAGAAAATCCAGTTCTTAAAGAGCAATTGCTGTGTTAAGGCATTTTGATAGAGCTGCATAAAAAGCTGAAATTGTAGGAATAGTAAGGTAATAGGGGACATGCATCAATAGAGTTTGTATGTGGGCAGCATATGAAGAGGTCAAGGGTATTACAAGAAACCTATTTTAGTATTTCATTACATGACAAAAATTGTGTTATGAGAATATTATGTAAAACATTACTATCCCCTTTGTTTCAAATCATCTCTTCAAATTTTGAAAAGAAGAACCTCTTAACCCAGATAGAAAATTAGATAGGACACTTGGAGGAGGCTAAAAATGCATTTCTGCATGTTCAGACCAGGAAATTTTCTTTTTTACTATTAGATAAAACCTTACAAACTGATAGATATCACATCAAATCTTGATAAATTACTAGAACAATTAATAAAGCAGATAATCTGTAAGCACCTAGGGGAAAATAAGTTGTAAATGGTAGGCAACATGGGCTCATCAAAAACAAATCATGCTGAACTAACCTCATTTCTTTCACTGACAGGATAACAAGCTTAGTGGATAAAGGAAATGCAGTGGACATAGTACGTCTTGATTTTAATAAAGCATTTGCTACAGTTCCACATGACATTCTCGTAGGAAAACTAGAGAAATGTTGATTAGATGCAATGACTGTGAGATGGATACACAGCTGGCTAAAATGTTACACAGGGAGCGATTATTAATGGTTCAGTGTCAAGTAAGGAGAAAGTATCAAGAGTGGTTTTGCAGAGGTCTGTTCTAGGTTAGGGTCCAATTGTACTCTATATTTTCATTATGGGTTTGAAGATCAGAGTGAAAAGGGATGCTAATAAATATGCAAAGGCTACTTGGGACAAATTAAAAATACTTTGGATACATTTAAAATACAGAGTTGACAAATTAGAGAAATGTGTTGCAAATATTAACTTAATAAAAAGCTAGATGTAAAATGGTTTGTTTAGACAAAATTAATCATATAAATAAGGGAAAGAGAGAATGTTAGATTGATAGGAACACCCAAAAACTTGGTCTATGATAAATTAAATATCAGTTAACAACGGGATTCTGTCACAAATACAGATTCTCCATTGAGCTTCATGAACAAAGTATTTATGCAAAACAAGCAAAGTAATTATCTGGCTCTATCTGAAGCTGATTTAAGCTTCAGGAGGAATATTATATTCAGTTTTGGGTGCCACATTAAAAAAAAGAAAAAAATTGTAAAGATCAGAGGAAAACAACAAAAATGATAAAAGATTTGGAAAATAAACTCCATGGGGAAAGATTAAGGAAAATGGCATATTCAGTCTAAGGAAAAAGACAGTGAAAGGAGACATAATAAATAGTGTCTATAAATACATAAAGGAATACAGGGGCCAATTATTCTCATTAGTCTATAAAGATAAAATAAAAACTAATGAGAAAAAGCATCCACAGGGACAATTCTGAATAAATATTAAGAAAATACACTATGCACCGAGTCTTGCTCTTCAGTTATGCACCTTCAACTACTGTGATGTCACAGTCCCTACAGGTTAGCAGAGTTTTGTTTAAAATAGGATTTTCACTATGAAAACAAAGCTGGAGCCACAGAACAAGTTATCAGTGAAAACAGCAATGGTTAGGCCAATAATATATTCTTATCAATAATTGATATGTTCAAAGTTTTGCCCAAATGTGAAAACTACATTAATATTGTAGTATATTACACTTTTAATAGCCCAATCCGGTGCATCCAGACAAGTGTGCATGGGCTGCACATGCAGACCTTTGCTGCACCGCTAATTTGCAGTGTAGTGGGGTTTTCTGACACTGGGAGATCCCAGTGTGAAAAAAACCCATGGCTGAAAAAAGTTGGAGCAGCGCACATGGCAGCAGAATGCACTGCCCAAAACCGGAGCCTGACCAGCAGGAGCCACACTCTGGCTGCTGACCAGACTCTACATACCCAAATCATTGCCACTGGAGCCCTGGGAGGCTCACAAGGGCCCAGATAAGGCTACCGAGGCCATCTCAGGTGCTGGCCCCAACCTCCCCTACCCCACCCCCAACTTGCTGCACGTCAGAGTGCACAAACACGGGTGTTCCCCATGGACAAGTAGCAGTGTTACAACTATATGCCATTACTATTTGTTTCCAGGGAAATGCATGTGCATACTCATCTGAATGCACTCACAGATTGTAGTGAACTACTATAGGGGGAGTAAATGAACTCAAGTAGCAAAATTTGTCCCCAGTAACTGAACCATTTACAGATACTAGCTAATTGCACAGGAGTAATTTACTGTGCTGAAGCTGCCATGCAGTTGCATGGTAACTCCTCACTGTGCAGTAGATTAGTTTACTGTGCAGTAAAGCATCTCATGTAGATGCACCCTACAAGAGCAGAATTTAGCCTGAGATGTTGATCAGTACACAGGAGTTTTGGTAATGGTAAGATGTTTTGTCTGCAGGTCAAAGAGTAGAGGACAAACATCATGAACTGATTTTTCATTTTATTGTTTCTGTGGATTTGGAATGTGTAGCTGCTTTTCAAGAAAGTATTTTAAAAAATCCTTTCATGAGATTTTTGGGGGGTTTGTTTGTTTGTTTGTTTTTAATTGAAATGATGAAATGGGGCCTGGTGATGCCCAAAAGTTGGAGGAAGGATAGACCTGTAGGACTGGTATAATTGTAGCTGATGACTGAAAATATTTTTAGGCATCAGTATCTACTGTACATGAGCCCACATGTAACAGGGGCTATATAATAGTCTACATGATTATATGTCCAGCCTGCAAGTAAATTCTTATCCAACCACAGCTGAATATAAGTTATACTTAATTGAACAAAGGAATGCTGGTTTGTTCTAATGATGAATAACTTTTCAATTATGGCCCAAAATTTGTTTCATAAAACAAGAAATTATACTAAGTCTATTCAGGAAAAACATCCATGGATGCAAGATTTTTTGTTTTTTTGCAAGCCTATTATTTGTTACTGGATAGCCAAAATGCTAAGTGATAATCACAGGCAGAGCCAAATTACAAGTTTTTGTATTAAAGATATGAATTGAAACCTAAGAAGAATTAGGAAATTCACAGTTGTCTAAGATGCAACCCATGATACTAAAAGGCCAGTTTTAAAGGAAAAGGGAGTTTAAGTCCCATTTTAGATTTATTTTAAAATACAGCCCTGGCTATGGAATTACTACTAATGTGCTTCCATACTACAGGGTTACCTTTTCTGGTATTTTACAAATACTTCACTTTCTACATTCATATGTTTGATACACTTATGTTATACTTTCCTCTAACATGTCTTTATTTTAGTCATAAGAGGCTACAGTACAAAAAGTTAGTTTAATTTCAATCTACCTTCCCTATTCTACTGTGTTTTATCAACTTTATAAGGGAGTTGTGGGAGTTTTCTCTGCCTTAAATGATCAGTACAAACTCAGCAAAAGGAAGGTGGCAGTGTAATCTTTTAATAAAGATTTAGAGATAGTTTCACTGTCTTAGAAAGTGTCTTTGCTACAGATAGATTCAGCAAGTGGAGTGATATGCAGAAGTCAGGTGTAGGTAGGGTAGTGTCAGGCTGCAGCTCTTAGAGATTTTGCTGTGGCTTCTTTAGCACACAGCATCACCACAATACCTGTATCTCCTAAGCAGATTTTTTTTCTTAAGCTTCTAACAGAACCATATGACAAGTGTCAGTTCATTTGTGCATATGCATTCTATTTCATTAAAGGCTCATCTCTTGTAGCCCACTTACTGCAGGTTACAGGTCTAGAACAAAACCCTCCATAACAAGGCAAAAGAAAGTGTCACGTACTATAAAAGAGTGTTTGCAGACTGATGTATGGATCACACAAATAAAGGTTTCTAAAGTTTAAAAAGGGTAGCACAGGCATAGATAAGTATGTGTTAGCTGCTGCCATCCCTCTCCTGCTGCTGTGTCCAATGTCATTGGGGCGCCGTGTAGAAAAATCATTCCTCCCAAAGAAAAACATGTTGTCAGCACAGGCTGTCAACATGAGAAAACCCAGTGATGCTATTGAAAAATGAAAGCATTCATTTCATTTTTTCTATGCTAGCCTAACTCCATCTAACTCTGTGTAGTGCAAGTAATTAAATTCAAGTTCTCTTCCTGACCAGAATTTTTGGGGACTATTTGGTAACAATTTATTAGCACACCTCCAGACCATGTCTGGAACTAATGCATGTCTTCTGCTTCTTCTCTTTGTCCTCCAGAAAGCTTGTAATCATACAGTTAGTGTATTAATTCATTCACCTTTATAAAAGGGCCTTTCCAATGGGATATAAAAATTAAACACATTAGATCCAAGAAGTAAAGTAATATTATAAACTTCAAAAGAAACAGTTGTGTTGTGGGTTCAGTTTATTTAAAGAGGAGTCACTTTTGCAAAGAAGTTTCTTTATTCCTTCTAACAGCATACCACACAGATCCATCAAACTTTCTCTCCCCAGCCCTATCCAAATCTGCCTAGTTTATGAAATCCTGACATGAACCATTCTTTTTACCTGTACCCTAAGTTTCAATTGGTTTTCTCCCAGTCAATCTTTTAACCCTCAGACAGTGCTTGGAGAAACCAATGCATCATGCTGGTGATTCCTAATATTGCCAAATCCAGGCTAGACTGGATTTGAAGGGGAAGCAAACCCTAGCATTGGGGAACCGCCACCATAAATGCCTTCCCAATGTTGGGATGTGTTAGCATAAATGCTTCAGCTGTTTGCAATTGCCGTGAAAACACAACAGGGGATAATTCCTTAGCTAACCAGTAGTGATATCACAAAAGGTTTTAGGTCAAATTTGATGCTTAAAAAAATCATCCAGAATTTTTCAGCTGCTCCCTCTACCCCTTCCTTCCCCCAGTTTTCAGCTCTTCCTCCCAATAGTGGAGTTGGGTAGAGCAGAGCAGGAACAAGATGTTGATGCAAGAGAAGGTGTCCCTGCCAAAAGTCACGTTGATTCTTCCCTGGATCTGCCACTACATTAAGGGCTTTTGAGCTTTGTTTGGCATATAAAACTGTAGGAGAATATTCACCACCTCCCTCCTTTTTATCTAGATCTCCCAATGTTTTCCAATCAGCACTATGAACCACAGATATAAAGTTATCACTATGAGAAATACTGTTGCTAATGGACAGCCAAAATTCCCCAAAGGTGCAATGCTATGTAGGTAACTGTGGGGTACTTGGCACCCCAAAGAATGCAACCTAGTAAGTGAAAAAGCTGCCTTAACCTCCAGAATCAGGCACAGACTTGACAAGACTTACAAACTGTGCAACTTTGCAATAAGTAACATGCAGATCCTCTCCTACAGGAGCAGAAATTCAGCATTAGGGCCTTGTTACACTTTATGCTGTAAGCCAAACAAATGTTAATTGGCTCAGCATTGTTCGGCTTAGTGAAGCAGTCACGCTTTAAGACAAAAAATTATTTCTGACTGTCCTTCACCTGCACTGCTTTGACTTGGCACTAGAGGCTTGGTGAGCACAGGCAGGACTAGGAGCTAGGTCAGGGCTGGTTGGCTGCTCTCACTGGGCAGGCCCGGCACCACAGCCCTGGAACCAATGCACTTTGCTCCAGTCCAGCAATTCAGGAACATGCATAGGGGAGGTGCAGGGATGAGACTTGAGCGGTGGCTCTGAACAATGCAGCCTCCCCACCTGCTCTTTGCAGACCCATCCTGGAAAGGCAGCACCCAGCCCTGTGCTTCGTGCCCAGAGTCATGCAGCTGCTACAGGAGGTTCTGGGGTTTCTAGCACCTGCCAAATGCAGCTACTGCTGGGTGAACCAAATGGGAGGACCTAGTGGCCAGGCCCTGCACAGCCTATATATATGGAGCACAGGGTCAATGGGAACGAGCCTCAGGATGCCATACTGCAGTTACTGAGCTCCAGCCTACTCTAGCCACCTGGCCCCACCAGGGTATGCATCTGCATCTTGAGGGCACAGGCACTGGGAAGGAGATGCACAGAAGTAAAGCATGGGTCTGTAATCTAGATTACTACCCTTATCCATGGTAAGCTTTTTGTGAAAAAGTTATTACATTTTTAACAATATAAACTACTTTTAAATATATAGGATCAATTTTTCAGTGAGTGTAACTGTCTTGCTTTACTGACATCAGTGATGCTATGCCTGTTTACATTTTGGCCAGGTACAGACACTACACATAAACCAATCTAAGTGATCAGAAATCAATCTAAATTGATAACCATACAGAAGTACAGGACACACAGACCAGTCTAAATGTGCCAGAACCCAGTCTAAGATAGACCTGGTTTGATCAATTTAGGATGGATTCAATTTAGGATCAATTCAAGTTAGATTGCTGTTGTCTGGCATCCCAGCCTTTTTCAGTAGCCCCCTGCATCCTCCCACTCACAGGAAGGCATCCTAGTGCTTGGCCTGTATGCAGCTGCTCCAACTAAGCACCCAGAAGGCCCCATCCCCAAGCCCTCCCAGAGCCAATACCCTCTGGGACCCTACACAGACCCTCTCCCTAATCCTACCTCCTGCCTTTAACCATCAGTCAGCTGCAGGCAGGCAGTGGGGCAGGGAGGAAAGGGAGGCATCTGTGTCCCCTCCATGATCTCCAGGACTTGTGTACCCATGTCCCCAGGCTGTGCCCCTGCATCCCATCATGAAGCAACCCACAATGTATACACAGACCTGACACTGAGCCCATGAGAACCACCATGCTCAGGAGCAGCCCCATGGAGCCCAACCATGGCTCCTACAAACTCAACCAGGGAACCCCATGCTCCCATGTTTGGGATCAGCCACACAGAGACCAACTGTGGGTTCCACACACCACATCTCAGAGGCCAAAGACATATACCTTGCCACTGAGACCCCAACATGGACCCCCCCACCCATCCTAAGTAGGACCTGGGTAGGTGGTTTGTTTTTGGTGGGTCAGGGTGGCAGGGAAAGGACACTGGGAGTGGGCATGCATGGAGGCAACTCCATGACCTCCATGGCATGGCCACTGTTGGCAGGTACCTGGTCCATGGGCACCTGGGGTGTTGCAAGACCTTTTTGGTGCACATCTACAGGTTCCCAGAATACTGAGGTTTGGGGGTGTGCTTGCCCATGCTTGGCAGGGGTGGCCCAGGTGTTCAGCTCTGCTCAGCACTTTCCATTTCAGGGAGCCCATGGGGCATGCTGTGCAGGAACATCCTCAACCTGCAGACCTTGGCCAATGCAGGCAGCATGCATGAACCCTCCCCTCCCCATCAAAGAGCAAATTGTTTTCTACTGATCTAACTAACATAGGGTACCTACAAAAAATCATATCACTTTGATTGATTCTGGTTTGAACTTTTTGAACAGCTGTACTTAACCCATGTGAATATCTGCCCAAGTTCCCATTTTACTGCATATATATTTCTACAGAGCTTTTCTTTTGGACTTCAGACCATCTATAAGAAATCAGTTTTTGCATGTATCACAGCATGAATTCATCAAATATAAGAAGAAGCTACAGGAATGATTCAATAGTAATTATGAAACCACACATAGTGGATGGGAAAACCACTGCTTCTGCCCTGTAGACACAGAGTAACTGTGCATAAGCAGGCTTACTTTCAATGCTGACAAATACTGCTTTGTTAATAAGACAATTATTACTACTTCTCAGGCCAATGAGCTAAGAAAACCAAGTTTTAACTAGAGTTAAGCAGAAAAGCTTGCAGAAACAATTACTTACCTTAGTTTACTTGCCTGATGAAACCTACGTTAAAGCTTCAGTTGCCGCGGGCAATGTAAGTGTATTTTAATTAGAAAGTAAATGTAAGTTTAATACAATGAATATTGTCAACCAGGCTGAAATACCTAGAGCCAGTTTTATGCAATTGATCATGTATTTGCAGTAGATGAGATTTTTTTTCCTTTTTTATTTTTTTTTTACTTTGGGAAAGCACATTAATGCAATATGTTGAGCAAAAGCAGAACTTTGTAGCTACCCAGTTCATTTCAAAGTTATATTGATTTGAAATTGTTGAGACCACACAATTTTTAAATTTTAAAGAAAAAGTGTCTCGGTGTATGTGCAGTTTCATGAAGAACAGAAACATACTAAAAGTTGGCAGGTTTTAGGACTGGAGACAAGTAACAGTAGAACTTGGAAGTAGATAGGATATACTTAATAGATTGTAGCCCAGGATAGTTTTCAATTAATGCAGTAAGAGATTAACTATGGACTTTTCTTGGCCTACTGCCTTCCCATTCCTCTCATCAAATTGTAGTTTAAAGTACCCTTCTTGTCATGTTTCTGTTCCTTCAGAAAGGATTTGGGAAGCTGTCAAATGAAGTTTCAATTTGCAGTCCTTAGGAAAAAATTCTTTCATTCTGCTTGAATTTCTTTTTATGGGTAATTACTAAAGATATATATATATATATGTTTTCAGGAAGAAAGGGTAATGATAGGAAGAGGGAAGCATGTAAGGAACTGAACAATATAACAACCTTGCCAACAATCATTAAAATGGTATATAGGCTCCAAGTCTTCTACATCTCAGCGTAGATATAGTCACATATTGCAGTAATGAGATGCTATTGTTGCCTGGCCTGGAAACTACCCCTTTCAAATGAAGACCTTTCCAGTGAAGCTGTTGCATCAGTTGTCTCAGACGAAGTACAAATGTTCAAAAAGCCCTTGGCAGAAACAGTCTATCACACTGTAAGTTAAAGTGGTTTCTGAAACACTTAAAGTGCAGTAGATGTAACATCTGTACCCAGCCTCAGTCTATACCATGATATCTTATTTTCTTAAGTCAAATACAAAAAATCATGATATAGAAAGTATTGGGTGGATTTATGAAACCAGTTAGAAGTGTTGTAAAATTTCCTTTGACTTTAAGGAGCATAGGGTTAAGTGTACTAGTAAACTACACCATGCAACCTTGTACAACATACAGCATCCTACCTGGTAGGTTCCTGGGGCCAGCATGAACACGTGTCATTTAATATGTCCATTACATCTTCTCACCAGGAATGGCCCAGATACCATGGGCAGTGTAAAATGGATTTCATGAAGGATGCAAGCCAAAGATATACATAAAGAATAAGAGAGAGATTTCAATGATAAAAAACTGAGTTGTCCTGAATTCAATTTTTTGGATGGTTATTGTCATGATGGCATAAATTGTCATGGTGACACTGAGTTACCACATTTATAAGTGCATTACAAACATCTAGACAAGTAGATTAGATAAAAATAATATTATATAGCGGGGGAAAATATCATGATAATATGAGAGGATTTTATTGGATTCATGGACCTTGCCATATTAGACTGCAAAAGTAAGGAAGACCTAGGTGAGGCATTAGTTTGTACAGAATGTCCCAACATATTTGCTTGACAAAGTTAGTCATAGGAGGCACTTTCAACTGCAAGCATTTCTTGTCTGGGACCAACACACCCAAAAGCATAAGTGGGAATACACATTCTAAGAATGAGACAAGCAAATTAATTTAAAACAATGGGTTGTTGCACATTAGAAAATGTACTGTTGAATCAAAATTAAAAGATAATACAAATACATACATGAAAAGAAGAAATCCAGTGACATTAAACTGTGAGGGTATATCTACAAAAAAGAAAAGGATAAAATACCAACACTGACAGAGTTGGTCACTACCTCCTAAAATAGCTCTGGTCACTCTGCACAGCAGGTGCCAGGAGTAGCATGGGCAGCCTCCAGGTGTGGCATTCAGCAAACCAGGGAGGGGACAGGCAGCATATCGGCAGATAAGGCACAGAGCAAAACAGAAGATTGGGCAGTGCGTGGGGATCAGAGTGGCACTCAGGAAGGGTACAGAGCTAATCTCTGGAATGCCTACCCAAAAGCAGGGTTGGGTCGTCCTATCGTGCAAAACCTGTGGCTGCAGGGTGCCCTGTAGTCCCACTTCTGCTGTTGCTGCCAGCTTCACATCCAGCTTCTTGCCACCCCCATCCCCCCACTGTCACCAATGCTGGCTTCACGTACAGCCTCTCGCCACTCCTCCCACCACAGACATTGTTGCTGCTTCTGCCCACTCGCCGCAGCCTGCCCCCCTCCACTGCCAGCAGCTTCTTCATGTCAGGGGGCCCCAGAACTATTTATTGCAGGGGCACTTAAAAAATGGTGGGCCTGCCCGAACAGTTGCCCCCAACTCTATGTCTTACCAAAAACAAGCCCTGTTTCAGATGACCATGCCGTACCTTCCTTGGAAAAGATAGTACGTTGTTGCTTTGATAAACCAGCACATCAAAATAAATATATTAAAATCAGTGCTTTACTTTCCTAGATTAATTATAGGTTGCTCATGGCATCAGTTAACGGGCATCAAGTGTCAGAAAGCAGTATAAATGTGCAAATGAAAATTCAGCTGCTCAGAGCTTCAGGAGTAGGTATGGTAGGAATGTTTGTGATTAAACAGTATTTAAGATATCTTATTAACATCTCACAATCAAAATACATTTTCTCACAATTATCTACACTGAATGTCTAGTCCTAGATGATTTCACATGGAATGACCTAGCACTAATATATGAAATAAATGCATAAGACAACCCTTGGCTTGCAAGGCAATATAGAGAAAGTGTTTTGGGTTGCTTTGGAAGTGCTCTGCATGATTAGATACAGTCAACTGATAATGCTGTATATGTAATGAGTTATTTTGGTGTGATTTCCCTTAAAGATAACAATCTACAAGAGAAAAAGGGGAATTACAGGGCCTCTACAAAATAAAGAAATTATCCATATATAAATAAATCATTACTAAAGTGCTTCTGGACAAGTTTGTCTTTTTTGTTTGTTGTTTCTTTCAATGAATCTTTCCAAGTCAGTGTGGACTGAGAATGCTGTATATTTATTTACAGTGCATATGTGTCGTATCTCTCCTATTGGGATATGCCCATATCTTGAGTTTCTTTCAGTATGACTCTTCTGTTTATTTGTGCGCTCACATCAGGAGTGATGCTTCACTGATCAACTGAATGCCTCCATCTGCCTACCAACAAGAAATCTTTCTTGTAACATATAAAGTTCACTGATTATTCTTTCTAGAGATTTCAAGTTTTGAATAGATTTTAAAGCAAGGTCTGAAGAAGAAAGTTTAGAAAAAGAACAACCAATGCTATTCTGAGTTCTTTACCTTTTTTAACGTAGTAGAATAATGAGACATTGATTTTATTCTGTATGTAGTTTTAACCAGTTTGGTGATTCTAGTCACTGTACTTTCCTTTAAATAAAAAAAATAAGGAAGTAGTAGGTTTCTAAATTCACCCTAAAAATATTTCAGCTGTGTTAGACCAAAAATGAGAAACATATGGGATAAATAAATTACACCTCCTGTTTTGTAATGCTGAAAATTAGGATGAACATTTCTTTCAGATTAGTGTCCTGGCAATGCCAAATACATTAAGGAAACTTCACGTAGTTGTGTCTTGGTTTGTTTATTTGTTTGTTTGTTGTATATTGTCTATGGGAGGGGAAAGAACAGCAGATGAGGATAAATGTGATCATTTTTAAGGCAGCTGATAATGCCCAAAGAAAATCAAAAAACCCAGGAAGTTTTAATAAACCAAAATAATGTGTACAGTACATCCCACTTCATTCATTCAGCTTATACATTTATACATGCATTATGCATTTGTACATTTATTCATTTTGTTCTCAAATATGATTAGGTAAAAGAAGACTAAAACCTAGAATTATTTTCCCATATCAGTGGGTTATTTCTGGAGAAGTGCAGTAGTGGCTAATTAATTATTTGCTCTCTGTCTCTTTCCTAGTAGGCATGTGAGTAGTAGGGGATCTTCTTATTTCCTGGCAAATGTCAGCCTTACAGGAAAAAAAATAAATAACCAAGGCCAGCTGATCTCTCTTTACACTGAAGAAGTTTGGCTTATTCTTTCCTCTTTTGAAGTGAGTGTAGGACAGGGAAGTAAACAGCCTTTCTAATCTGTTCTTTTATCATACACTGACCTATTACTGAAGAAGTATTCTTAGTTTGGGATGCCTGACTGTAATTCTGTACCATAAACATGCAGACATGTGTATATAATTATTGTTTTCCTTTTGTTATAATGCTTTCTTCCTGCTTAAGACTTAACAGATGCTGCTGACCTAGTGATTTCTTGTTAGCCAATTGCATAAGCCTTTACATATCCACACACACACACACACACACACACACACACACACACACACACACAGTCACTGACAGCAGGTCTTATTATTTTATATAGCTTTTAAGAAAATGGAGCCTAAAATTTTCAAGTTGACAATAAACCATTTAATTTTCGTTAATTTTATGACATATCTGGTTTTAGCATTTGTAGCAGCTATAAAACATATGTTAACTTCCTAATAAAACCTGAGTAATGCTTTATCTGTCACTTTTTTTTTTTTTGGAAGCAGTGCACAGTTATTACCTAGGGAACAGTTGTTTCTGTCTCCTGTACAGATCCATGTCATTCTCAAATTTGCATTCTGATGAAGAAGCAACAAATGTTACTTAAATCCCATGAAGTGTGTTAATTATACTGAGCTCCGTGAAATTATGGGTGAGAGCGCTAAAAAGAATTCTACAATTGCATCTTGGGTCTCCTGAGCATATCTTGTCAGATTAATGTCTTTGTCACTCACATGATAACCTTACAATTGCTGCTCTCCCTAAGTGTTATTCCCTAAATCTCAGTGATATGAAAAATCTCATTGGAAACTAAATAGCAGATGCATTTTGTATTGTTTACATAAATAATGTTGGTACTTTCATGGAAATAAATCAAAATTGAGTAATAAATCTAAATTTAATTTGTTTAACTAGTGATGATTTAGAGTGTCACTGAATTTTTTTAAAAATGTTCCACTGTGTCTCTGTGTGTGTGTGTGTGTGTGTGTGTGTGTGTGTGTGTGTGTGTGTGTGTGTGTGTGTGTGTGTGTGTGTAAAAACCACAGGGTCAAATTTCTTCCTGGTTGCATTTGAGACAAATCATAAAGCCAAATAACTGCTCTGGTTGTAATGGTTAATCTCCCATCTCCTCCTCCTTTTTTTTGAACTCAAAAGAGCCATACCTATCTCAATATTTGAATTTGGAAGCAACTGTACCTTGAAGCAGTAATTGAAATTATCCTAGAAGATTTGATCACACAGGTAACTCTCCCTAGAGTCCTCTGAGGACGAAGCCCCACAGAAGACTCATTAATAACAGGTGGGTTAGGATTTACATAGAAAAGAATGAGCAGCATGCTTCAGTTCCCCAGCAGGGGACATACTCCATCCTCAGAAAACAGCAACACTTCTCACAAAGTCACAACTCTGACTGGCTAAACTCAACCCATTGGAAATCTATATTAGATGTCAGGCCCATCTAAGAGACAAATCTAATCCTTTTGGATGAAAAATAGCTCATAGCAGTCTGCTGCTCCTAGTTTACTGATATTTGGAAGAATGGGTTGGTTTGGCAATCAATGTCCTAGAGCCACCAAAGACCTTGATATTATCTTTTTTTCTTTAAGCCCATAAAGAGGATTACTGAAAAAGAAGAAATTCTGTGATGTTATACCAGTTTTACTTATCTGTAGGTTTTTGGTGCCATAAAAGTAAAACATGCTATTGAAGGCTTACAAGGAATATTTTAATAACTTGTATAGTAAAAATTGCAACTTTTATTTATGTTTGAGAACTTAGAGATGCCACATAACAATTATACTCTTCACATTAATTTTGAAAGCAAATACTGTTATTTTTGTACCCAGTACCTGAAGTCAGAGGTGACAGACCCAAAATAAAAGGACTTTAAGAAAATGTCAGTGAGATCAGCAGAGCCAAGCAAAAGCTGTCTCAGAGCTTGAAAAATGCTTATGGTCTGATTTGTCACAGCTTTGGTCTTTTATCAGCACTTCAGACTAGTGCCAAGTGAATGCAAAATTACTACCATTTAGATATAATTGTCTCTACTTTGTAGTCATATTGGGCAGGGGTAACTGTTTAAACAAGATCGGGGACATTAAAAATAATGCCTTCTGTATCAGATCTGAAGTTACTCTGCTTTACTTCAGCGGAGTACCTCTCTTGTTCCTTTTTAATGCCTGTAGAAATCCGACCATAAAATTTCTTCAAGACAACTAGGTCCATGGGTACTGAAAAAAAAGGGCCTCAAGTCAAGGCCATCTTTAGTAATGTCAAATGAAAAAATAAAGACTGAAAAACTAGAAAAAGTTTCAGTAATCTTCTGTCATGGGAGGTCCTCAGGGATCCACTTGGTGGAGAACAGCTCTGAGGATATTTTAATTCAGTGCACAGATAGTGTTTCCAGTTCACAATTAACATTTCTGTACAAGTTATTTATTGTTAAATGTGATATGTTTATGCAAAAGACAGTTTGCCATAGTTTACATAAAGTATCCAAAAGGACTGACTAAAAATAATGGTATTGTTTTGTTTTATTGTTTTTAAAACTGAGACTAAAACAGAGGATACTTGAATAAAGAGATGATTTAAAGGGCCTGGAACTCTGAGGATAAAACAGATTGAAAAGTGTTTTGCTCTAAATCCTAATCTCTGCTGTGATCTCAAGATGGCTAACCTAAGATTACAACACAGCCTACTCATATTTGTCACTAGACATCTGCTAAAACAAACACAATGTATTTTGTCTCCTGCACAGACTAAATATTATTCACTGCTTGGAGATTACCCAATCAAGTGCTCACTATGGAAATTCAAATCAAAGTGTTAAAAAACTTACTATACTAACTTACTATACTAATAACTTACTTACTATAGCTCTTAATGAGAAGTGTTTTTGAATGGGTTATATCATCAAGTTGACAGGAAATGAGCAGGAGATCAAAACTTGAAAGCAATAGTTTTTAATCTGATACTTAGTATTATTCTATGGATGAGGGAACAGGAAATAATGCACAGTAATATTCAGGGCTAGAAATGGAAAGAACAATAGTGCAGTGAGAATGCTTTGATGTATAGACATGATTAGACATCTTGAATTACAAGAGCATAGATTGTTTCTCTGAATGCAGACTCAACTGTGCTATGCTTTGGTGGCTAAAGACACGTGGAAGTTTAGTAGGGAAAAGTGCTAGATTTAAAATTAGATAAAGATGGGACTGTATTTGAAAGAAGGGCTAGTTAAGCTTGAGGAAAAGAAGCTGAATATTTTGGAGTTTATCTAAACTGAACACTTTGAATTTTGCTAAGCACTAATTAGAAAAGTGGGCAAAGGTCATGATACAAACGGGAAGCTTAATCATCTTTTTCCATAATAGATTTTTCCTACCGTAAGCATCAGGAAATATACTTCATTCTTGTGGCCCTGGTTTTGGGTACAAATACCAAAATAGAATCTGTAGGAGTGTAGATAGTTGGTGAACATTGGACCCAGTTGTCCCATACACAGGGGCATGTCTACACATGAGCATTTACTGCACAGTAACTGAAATTACTGTGCAGTACAGGCATCCATCTACACTTGCATGCCTGTTCTGTGCAGTAAATATGGTGATTTATCCTAACTTGAACATAAATTTGATATCTGCATCATGCAGGTATCAAATTTACACCTGATTAGTTTTTCAGCAGTAATGTACATGTAGATACCTTACTGCACAGTAACACTATGTGTGGACTGACTTGGGACTAACTTTAGTCCCAAGTCAGTCCACACACAGCATTAATATGCTTTAATGCCTTCATCTGTAGACTCTAGCCTATTCCTGCTTACTGTGCAGTAATTTACTGCGCAGTAAATTTAACCCATTTGAAATGCACATGTAAACTCGCTCAAGGGGTGCATCTACATGTACTATTGATGCATTATGGGCTTACTGCACAGTAAAATACTGCGCAGTAAGCCTTCCCAGGGGCATGGTTACACATATACCCTGTTGGGAGCCAATCTTCTCCCAACAGGAGCAGCCCATCATATGGCTGTTCCTGCCCTGCTCTACCCTCCCAGCAGCAACCAAAGGGAGCTTCAGGCTCTCCCAGGCTAGCCCAAGGGCTGTCAGGGGCCTGTATCTTGCTGAGTTTTTCTGCCTAGTGCACATCCAGACGCTCTGCTGTCAGCCAGCCCAGTGCCCAATGGGGGTTCCCCACCCAGCAAGCAGCTTGCCAGCAACTGCCCCATTGGTGGGAAAGGTTCTAGACAGCACCCTTATGGGTAGACTGGGAGCTTGCAGGCAGCTGTTTGCATGAGTAGGCCAGCTGCTGGTGAGCCCCCAGCTGAGCAGGGAAGCAGAAGTCTCCCCAGCTCCAGCTCTGCTCAGTTCCTGACTCCTATGGAGAGCCAAGAGCTGCCCGATGTCGGGATAGGGGGGAGCAGAGAGTGACCCTGTCCTCGTGCTGATTGGCTCCCAGCTTCTAACAGAATCCAGGAGCTAAGCAGCTAAGCAACATCAGAACCTGGTCTCCTGCCGGTGTGGCTGACCAGCAGATTTGCTCCTGGTCAGCATGTACACAAGAGCTATAACTACTGAACTGTTCATCTAGTACCTGCATTTACAGGTTCTAGCTAACTGTGCAGTAGACTAATTTACTCTACAGTAGCTGCTGCACATGGTTACATGGTTATGCTTTACTAAAAAGTAGATTAGTCTACTGTGCAATAAAGTGTCTCATGTAGATATACCCAGGGAACTCTACATAGAGAATTAAATACCTTCTTCACATAATTTCCCTTTTGATTCCCATTTTTCTATGCTGGAAGCTGAGTAAGGATTTAATTCCAGCCTTTGTAATGTATTAGGTTTTACTCCCTGGGAACTGTGATTCTCCAGTGACTAAATGCATCCAAATTACTTGCACAGGCAAATAATTCTTTAGAAGGAACTTCTACAAAGATCAGAAAAAGAAAAGACAGATACTACAGGGACAGTGCATATGCTTCTGTACCTCCTAAGCATAAATCCCTAGCAGTTTTTGTCTCCTAAATTTCTAGATATAGATAGGCCTGTCATTGCTTACTTTCTGTTTGCCCTGTCTGGTTGCCCTAATTTGGTTCAGTTATACTGATTTCCTATCTTTGAACAGTAAAACCACAAAATAAAATCCCATAATAACACTCTTTGCTGTTCTACTTACTGCCTGCCAAGATTCAGGTGGTAAATACCTGGTTTGACTCTTACTAAGGGCAAATTATTTTTACAATGTTGCATTGATGTGTTCCACTAAATCACTACACTATATGACTAACACAGCTTGAACAGACACATCTCCCTGGAATGAACTTTGTAGGACAGGGAAAAGAATACATGTAAATCTCAGTGACAGAAAGACGCAACACTTAATAAAACTACTATGCTATCCATTTATTCTTTATTTTTTTTAATGCTAATATATGCAGAATTAAACTTTTCTTCATCAATATTGTAATCACTGCAAAGTACTATTAAAATGCACATCCAACCAAATACTCTGAAATAAATAGGTACTTTGTTTTACACCCATAAGCTGATAAATGTTTTCCTTTTATATATCACCCATATGCATTCCATTTTAAATACTGTTATATTGCTGTAAAAATGTTGAATAATAAAAAGAGATCATATTAACAACAAAAACTGTTACTCTTCAGGAAAAAGTCATTTTTAATAAGACCTCACACTGTACCTGGGAGAAAGAGTGAAAAAATAAGATTTGTGAGGTGTTTACAGACTAGATGCTGAGATCCAAATTAGAGACCTTCTGTTCTAAAATCACAGCTCTTCCAAATGAGCTAATGAAGTACTGTAACTCCACTAGCTCAGCCTGACAACCATTACTCCCAGCTCTGCGCACACTGCATTAAATCTCTGTGTATCCTTGGTGACTGTTATTAGTAGGCCTGGGTGTATTTCACTAGACATTTGGAATTCAACTAAGAAAATTCTCAGACTGAACTAACCCATAATGGAGCTAAAGGTAGTACAATCACTTTTTTTTTCACAGAATGGAATGGGAGGAAAATGACTCTTTCACTTAGAAATACTTGATTTTAATAAGCAGTAAATTGTTGAAAGAGGATTTATTTTTTCTTCCTCCAACATTACGCAGTTCTGTGTTTCAAAAAATGCCTAAAGCCCAGATTCTCAATGGCATTTAGGCACATGTCTGTTCTTTTAGGTGCCCTAGTCCATACCGCAGGACTACATTGAAGTGTTACTTCACTGTTGTCTATTCTGAGAGATGCCTCAATGCCTACCAAAAAGAATGTGCATAAGCTATGTATCACAGTCTAAGGTATGCCTCTTGGCCTATGGCAATGTCTCCAAATTTTTAAAGTAGGAGATCACCTTTGGCATTTTAAAGCAACCCAAGTTCTACTGTGCACCATTGCCCCCCACACACAGGTAAGTCTGGGGAGGGAAGTGGGAGGTAGATAGAAGCAGAGGGAGAAAAAATTATTTGGGACCATGCCCCCCCCAGCAGGTATGTCTGTGGGGGAAGAGGCAGGGGGAGGGGAAAAGGCTGAGGCAGATTGAGACCCCAGCCCTAGCCCCACTTCCTCCATCACTCCTGGGTCCAAAATTTGTGCCCCACCAAGGTGAGGGAGAGAATGGGTCTGGAGCAGGGGCAGGCCCTGTAGCTGGGGTGGATTGGGACAGAGCCACAAGCGGCCATCTGGAGGTTACAGGGGGCACGCAGTCTAGGAGCACATGGCGGGTGTGCCCCCAGATCTGCATGTTGGGGAGGGAGCAGCTGCCACTGTGGGTTGGGGTCAGGATGCACTGGGTTCTGCTTGGGCCAGGCAGTGGTGGTGCTGGGAGCAGAGCTGTGGGGTGGGGTACTGCAGGAACCTGAAAATTTGCCATAGCCCTCATAGCTCCCAATGCCTCTGCCTGGCCCAAGCACAGCACAGCCCAGACCCCCTCCATGAAGAGCACACCACTGCCTTCCAGCCCCAGCCCACGTTCCCCCCATACAGATTCTGGGGAGGAAGGAGAAAGCAGCACCATGCTCTTCACATCAGGGAGTTAGGCTGTGCTACTTTCAGGCTGGGTGGTGGCACTGGGAGGAGGGATATGGTGGGGTTATGGTGAATTTTTGGGTGCCTGTAGCCCTTGTCCATAACCCCATTCCCAGAGCTGCTGCTGCCTGGCCTGAGCACAGCCCGGCTCCATCCCCAGCCCGCAGCAGCAGTCAGTCTACCTCATGTGCAGATCCGGGGGCACACACCCTGATGCCCTCCCAGGCTGTTTGCCACCCCCCTTCCCACACTCTGGATGAGCTACTCATGACTCTATCCTACACCGTGACTGCAGGGCCTTCCCCTTCGCTAGCTCCACTCCCTCTCTCAGAGCTGCTACAGCCACCCACACTGCCCAGCATTTTGGAGGTGGGGGGCAGCGCATGCCCCCTCATCTGTGAATGGTGGCAGTAGCTGCCATTGCAGGCTGGGATTTGCACCTCAAACCCCACTGCAGCTGGCCCGGGAGTGGTCCCATGCCACATGTGTCCCACCACTGGGATGAGCCTCATCTCCTGCCCAGCCAGTAGCTGGATGTACATGGTGTCGGGCTGCTCCTGGGTGGGCTGCAGCAGGGATCAGTTTGCAAAGCCCATCCTGCAACGGTTCTGTTCTGCACAAATGGGGGGGCATATGCCCCCTGGGGCCTCCTGCGGGGTAAGCACAGTGGTGGGAATCCCCCCTGCATTCCTGGACAAGCCACCTGGGCTCAATCCTCCTACTACCCACCCAGCTAGGGCCCCACTCACCTTACCCATGCTCCTGCCTTGTGGAACTCTGTTCCTTACCACTGGAGCCTTGATCTGGTCATGAATGCATGCACATACACCCCTCCCCACCCCACATTTGCAGGCAGCCTCAGCCTCAGATTGACTCCAAAAAGCTCCAAGATGAAACACTGGCCTAAGGAGATAGGCAGACAAGCTTAAATCATTTTCTGGATTTCTGTAAGTGAAATTCCTGAAATGGGATTCTCAAAATAGGTGATGCCTTTTATAACTTGCCTTTATCAGAAACACAAGTGTTGACCACACTAATGGTTCCAGTTTGTGTGGACCACTTTTGAATAGTGACTCGAACAGTTACCTGGACAGCAGTTTATCAGTGTTCACAGTCCAGTACCATCTAAATTGAAGTTAGGACTTCCCCCCAAGATTTGGACTACTGTACTGTTCAGTTTTCTCTTTTTTTTACTCTTCAATGTTACATAAATCAAGATTTACTTGGAGATGTGGAGGCAGACAATAATTGAAAAAAGCTTGAACTTTAAGCACCAGAATTGATTGGGAGTGTATAACTTGGTGGCTATATTGCAGACACATAATGAGGAGAACTGAGTTTAAAATTCCTGCTGTAATAAATATGTATCCATACAAAAGTGGAACAACTCTATCCGCAGACATTAAGACATTGCCACATTACCCAATAACTTGGTGGTTGGGGCCCTTAGTTCTGAAGTGTTAAGATTTTGACCTGGGTCATACAACTCACAAGTGAGTGCTCTAACCAACAGTTTTTTGGCTGGTTCAGGTCATAACACTAACTTGTGTTCTGTAAATGGGCCTTAGGCATCTAATACCCATAAATTGTTTATGAGAGGCTGACCTGTTTGACTGGACTTGAAACTAAACCCGCTAGGGGATGGGTGGACAAGCCTGCTAGGCAATAGCTACAAAACCAACAGGCTAGGGCACCCAAGGGATTCCATTCCTATCCCAGCCCTGGAAAAGTATCCTCCTGGGAATGTGAGGAAGTCTAGGGCTCTCAATGGGATGCTTATGTGTCTATACACCAATGCCAGGAGCATGGGGAACAAACAAATGGAACTGGTCCTCCTACTAAACATGAAAGACTATGATCTCATAGGGATAACAGAGACCTGGTTGGCCTCCACCTATGTCTGGGCCACAGGTTTAGATGACTATACCTTGAATACGATAGATTGTGCAGATAAAAATGGTGGGAGTGTAGCTCTCTATCCCTGCAAACTGACATTAGCATCCAGGGAGGGTGACTAGGGACACTTTGGGTTAAAATACATGGGGAACATGGCACAGGGGAACAATGGTAGGAGTCTACAGACTTGGTCCTGAGGTCCCTTCCAGCCCTAATGTCTATGAAATCTCTGAAATCTATGAGAGAGCAGATAAAACCACTTTTGTGGACAAAAGCAACTGCTTTTGCCTATCTGTAGCCAGGTCTACATGTCACTCATAGGTAGTTGTGACAGAACCTCACTTGCTTGGTTTATGAGGCTCCTCTTCTTTAGATAATTTCATCTCTCTGTGTAGTTTCTGGGGACCCTAGTTATCTAATTTAGGGTGAGGATTTCACAAAGATTAGAGTGTCTTAGAGTAAGTTGTCATAATTCCTCAGTAACCTCCAGGTCCTAGTCTCAAGCCCTTTACTATCTTTACATACAGTGGTAAATCCAAGGAGGCATCTTTTTTATTTTGAGCTACTTAGAGATCTTACTCACACTGACCTCAGAATAATAATTTGTTTTACTCATATTTATTTTTATACAGTTATCGATGCCACTTACTGCAAGTGCTTACTAATCTGAGGTCACTCAGCGTTCACAGGCTTACCGTACTTATTGACATCTGAATGCTGGTTCACAAATTATTGAAATGATACATGTCAAGCCAGATTCTCAAAGTGAGTAGGGGCCTGCTTTCTCCTTAACTAAGGATGGTGGTCCCAAGAACAGCTCAGTAGCTTCGTGCCCTGTAGCAGGTAAAGGAACTCTTACACATCTTCATTGTGGGTGATGTAGTCAGTCCAGTTAGGGCTGTGATTGGAGGAAAATGGAGTATATCTGGGTGCTGTTTCAGGTCCTCAAAACTGTTACAATACTGCCAAAATTGACCCAACTTAATATTGAAGACTAGTTGGGTTAAAAGAAAGGTAGGCTTAGAGTAGTGTATTCTCTCCCCCTATATTTTGTGCTGTGGTCCTTCAGGTCCTGCAGGTTTAGCAAAGAATCCCGTTGTTATTATTATTGCTTGTTATTTTCAAATACAAAGAAATGGGGTGCAAATCATACAATGGTCTCCAGGTAGCCCAAATGGGAATAATGCTAAATAGTAACTGGAGAATTAGATGATACAGTTGCTTGTAATAGACTGGTCTTGACCTGAGATGTCCCTTTCAGGCCTTTGTTGCCATGCCTGCCTCAGAGTTCTAAACATTGACTTAAAATGAACCCAGTGAACTACTTTTCATTTCAGATGTAATGGTTGATGCCAGGAGTGAAAAACAGGCCTTAATCTTCCCTTTGCTAATTTGGTGATGTGACACACAGAGACTACATCTACATGAGACAATTACTGCACAGTGGGTGCATTTACAAGTGCACATTAACTGTACAGTAACCAAAATTACTGGACAGTACAGGTGAGTATCTACGTATGTATGCCTCCACTGAGCAGTACATCTGGCAATTTATCCTGACTTGAGCGTAAATCCGATACCTGCATTATGCAGGTATTGAATTTTAACTCAGTTAGTTATTGCAGTTACTGCACAGATGCCTTGCTGCGCAGTAACACTGTGTGTGTGGACTGACTTGGGATTAACTTTAGTTTCAAGTCAGCCCATACACAGCTTTAATGCGCTTTAATGTCTACACATATAGACACCAGCCTATTCCCACATATTGTGCAGTAATTTACTATGCAGTAAATTTAAGCCAGCATAAATGCATGTATAGACATGTTCCATAGCTCGTTACTACTGTGCAGTAGCCAAGCACAAACCATTATGAGATGCTACTGTGCAGTATTAATGAATTACTGCACAGTAAGCTTCACTAAGCAACAATACTGAGATGCTTCTGAGCAGTAACATTGGTTACAGCGCAGTCATATAGTACTTGGTTATACAAGTACTAAATGATTGTGCATTAACAACTGCACAGTGGTACCTCATGTAGATGTGCCCAGACTGATCCTGCTACTAATGAAATCAATCTTCAAATGGCTTCTAATTTGCTGGGAATGCAAACATGCCTAAGTTTGCCATTTTCCCCAGTACAACCCATGCTTCCCCTCAATCCTGATTACTATGCAGATACCCACATCACCTTATCACTCTTGCTTTCATATAATTTATATATTTACAATAAAAAACTAGCTGTGCTTCATTTCTAATAACATAATAGTTGCTATAAAAAATTACCAGTAGCATTTATGAAAAAAAATCCTGAATTTTTTATTTAAAAAAGTAACTAAAAATTCACATTTTTCCATGATTAAAATAAAAAGTCATCTCTCTCTCTATATATAGATGTATACTAGATGTATATATATAGTGATGCTTCATTTTAATTATGGGAAAATGTAGATTTTGGGTTGCTTCTTTTTAATAAAATGAGGGGGTTTTTTTATCAGAGAAAACAAGGATCTCTCCTTATGACAAATGACAGGTGTCCATTTTTCAGCTTTTCCACTTCCAGTTGGTATTGTTTATACATGACACCTGACCAATTGCAGTATAGACAGAAATTAAGAAATTTCCAAGCAAGAAATGTACTGGTATGTGTTGAATTGAAGAGCTTCCTTTCTTATTTTTAAATGTAAAACATAGATACTTTCTTTCTGCCCACACCACTTCCAATTATCTGACTGGGTTTTGGGGGAATTTTTTCCTTGCTGTTACTGATGGATAGAATTAGATGGCTAGCTTTCTGCAACTGGCACATCTTTAGATGAAAGTCTCTGGAGAAAATCAAAGGCAGATGTAAAGAAATGTTACATTTGACTCTGGCCAGAACTCTGTGTAAAGAGCTGTAGCTGATCAATACTGGCCCTATTAATTCTGATCCTGGACGGATGATCATTGCTTCTGTTCCCTCCCCAGAGTTAAATTACTTTGAAACAGCACAAAAACTGTTCACAGGAGTTAGTCAGAAGCCATACAAAAATATTTTCTCCCAAACTGCCAAGTATAACTCATAGTTTCATAAACTGAATAGAAGAGAATTTGGTTTTATATTGCACCCGTCATATACTCAAAGTACCCCCAAAGCAGTTTACAATTCTGAATTATGGGAGGTAGTAGTAGTGCAGCAACTGTGTAGGCAATAGCTCAACAATAGTTAACTCAGAGACCTACGTATTAGAATCTATCTTACCGAGAGAAGGAATGCTGGGTATCTACCTCATGGGATCTCTCTCCTGCACCTGCATTGCTAACTAGTGATGGGCTGCAGGTGACTCATTTTGCCACTTCATCTAATAGTGAAGCACACCCTTAAAGCTGTAACACAGTTATCCACAGCAAGCACGAGGCTTGCATCCTGGGGAGCATAACAAAGAAAGCATATTAAGGCGCCCCTTTATGTAAATTGAAAGGACTAGCTCTTCAGCGAGTGTAAATTGGCACTGCTCCATTGAAATCAGTGCAGCAATGCCAGTTTCCAACAGCTGAAGGTCTGGATTTAAACATACTGACCCTAAGCCAAGACCCTTCTACAATTATGTAAAGTCATAAAAGCTTCATACTTAAATAAATAATACTACTAATTGAATTCAGTAACTAATTAATTAGCTGTTTGTGAGCTCAGATCAGAAAACTAACAAATCCAGGCATAATTTTCTTTTAGACCAGGTGTCAAATAGCAACAAAAGGTAGGAAGACAAAACAAAAGTGTATGTTTAGAGGCACTGAACTACCAGAAGTCAAAATCTGTTGAGGGAAAAAAAGACAAATAGACACATCCTCCAAAAAAATGCATATAATGGCAAATCCTGGTGTCTATATTGACAATTGCCCTATTCCTTCCCTATTGATACAACCATTAATTTCAATAGACTTGTTGACTGAGATAGGACAGAATGAAAATTGTAGGTCAACTGTGTCTGAGAGGCACAGTCTTATACTGAACTCAGTAGAAAGGTCAATATGTTTCTGTGAATACATAGGTATGACTCCATCTTAACTACCTTTAATGGAGCCTGGCACACATTTGGCTAACAATGCCATTGGATGTGATCCCTCATCCTAACAACTGTGCCTTCTGCTGTGCTGTATGTTCACAGCAGAAGGTGCAGATGTGAAATTAAGGATCAGATTCTGATTGTATTCAGTTTAGAAGGAGCAAGAGATCAGGGGATTTCCCCTGCGCCAGAAAGCTTAAATACAGATGCCCACACACCAATGTGATCTGAGTCTGTTCTGGGGTGGTGGCAAAAAATCAGCTGATTTTGAATCAAGTCCCAGTAGTGAGTTCAGATCTCCAGGCTGTCCTAGGACTGAGGTGGACAATCACCTGATTGTCTTTCACAACTCCAGAGAGTTTCAGGTCAGATTCATCTGGGTCTGTCTATGCTGACAATCAGCTAATTGTTGGCCCATAGTCAGGCACTCCCAGGTGGGTCCACTTCAAGACTAAGGCTTTCTGGGATGGGGCCAACTATTAGTGGCAATCCCAGCCAGAGTTGCCTGGCAGAGTTGTCAGGTGTGGCAGGACATCTTTGGTGCCTGCCACTTTAAGCGCCAGAAGAGTCAGCAGAGCAGGCTGCAGATGGCTACACTCCAAATCAGGAGGCACATGGCCAGCAGGAGGCCACCTGATTGGAAAGTGGGACTAGCTGCCTGGTATAAGAGCAGGCCCTGAGCAGTAGGGCTAGCAGTTTACTATTAGTAGGAGGAGGGGGAACATCACCTGGCTACAGCTGCTGCTCACTTAACATCTTGGAGGTACAGGGCAAGAACTATGGGGCTGGAGGAGGTTCCTAGGGGAATGATGTAAAACTATACTCTGCTAGGGTAGGATGGTTTGGTGGGGCTGTGTGTGGTGGGGTGGTCCCCAGGAAATGCCATAGCAGTTGCCTCCCTAGTGAAAGGTGACTTTATAACTGCAGCCCCCACAACCTGGTCGGTAACTCTGTAGCAGAGACAGGTTAAGGGTCCAGGTACATCTACATCTGAGTCCCATGGGGTGTAAGATCCTGCAGCCCCAGTGAAGGAAAATTGACTAGTGGCCCTAGCAAGGGGGATGAATAGTGGCCCAGTGAGGGGCATAGCATAAGTAATAGGTCACACAGAGTAGGGTTTGCACGTTTGGCCTGAAGAATGGTGCAGGAGGGCATAGAATAGGGCCTGCATAGGCAGTCCATAGGGCTATGCAGGGTACATAGAATAGTCTCTGTGTGGCCTGAATGACTGCACACAGACCAATCCCAATAATTCAGTAAGGTATGCCCCAGTAAAGGGGGCATAAGTGGAGGCCCCAGTAAGGGGGGCGTAATGGCCAAGGTAACTCTATAGATGTCTGAAGCCAAATTTGGGCCCAAGGCCAAGTGATATGGTTCAGCAAGGGATCTGGGGGAAGTTTGATGATTTTGGATACCATCTGTGAGGTATGGGGCATGGCTGGAGCCATGTATAATGCCCTTGGTATCAAAGGATAAAATGGACAGGTTTTCACAATATTACATTTTCTTGTATGCATCAAGTTATGGCAGGTGAGACAAAGCAGACTGCTCTAGACAGGTGGCCAGGCCAGCTTTCTGCCTAGCCTCAGGACATCCTTCTGTCATACTAGGAATAGGTGGCTTCCTCCTGGATACTTTAATCCTAGCACTCTCTTCCAGGTACTCCCTGTCCTCCCCCCCACACACAACAGCCCAGGACTCAGTTGGATTGGTGTCAATAATCAGCTGATTATCAATACTAGTTCTGGGGCAGTCCCAGGTGATTGGAGACTAGGGCTGCCCCAGGCCAGTGCTGACAATATTTTTGTAATGCAAGTTGGAAACCAGGACTGCCAGGACTGATTCTAACAATCAGCTGATTGTTGGGCATCAGCCTCAGAGAGCTCTGCTGTATGGACAAGGCATAATTAAGGGACCATAAATTTAAGATCCCATAAAAGCCAACCATAAAAATGATCTATATTATATGTAGAACATTATTTTATGACTGGTTTGCCAGTTTATGGTGCCTTAAATTGGGTGCACATGTAGCACCTTTGCCATTTCTGCCATGACTAACATGCCAATTGCAGCATAAATGTAAAGTGTAGAGGGGCACTAAACCTCATTGTCTTTGTACCCCAGGTCCCCATTCTGTCAAATCAGGTAATAGTACTTCCCCTCCTTCACAGCAAACACATTAAAGACCATGAGTGCAGTCATGCAGGCTATTCTGGACTGGACTCCTGCAACTGGGTTCTGAGCCCTGGAGTAGCTAATGTAAGCAACTCCTTAAAAACCATTATACAGTTAGAAAACTTCCATTTGGCTATATAAAGTGAAATAGTATTCTTTCCGTAGGTAGTGAAACACTCAGCATTTTTATTTGCCCTGCTGCCTAGTATAATTCACAGGCCTGAGTTATATGGTCTGACTGCTTTCACAAGGCCTAACAATGGTATATGCAGAGTGTTATTTTTGGTGGTCAGCTGGAAACTTTCAAGACAGGTGTAGTCTGATGGATAGAATGAGAGACCTGCTTTCCAGATGAATTTGTAGATATCTTATAAAAAGCATTTTATCTTCAAAGAAGAGTCTGAACAAACCCTACCACAGATAGTTGGACCACCCATCACTAAATGGATGGTACAGTCCCAAAATGTAAATATAAAGTCCTATCCCTGGGCTGAATGACCCTGAGACAGCATTTGTCCTGAATTTCTTAGCCTCGACACAGTTCAGCAAGAAGATGTCAGTGGAGGAAGTGAGTGCCACACCCAGCTCTATCAAGAAGACACAGCTGTAGGGGGGAAATGGATGTCACCACTCTAGTTGTGATTGTGAGGGGTCTGATTCATGCTCTGTGAAAGTACACTGGGTTGGGCCCAATGGGCATCCCAGCATAGTTTAGGTGTTAATTAACAAGTGAGCTGCTCAATCCTGTAAAAAAGTTAACATCTCTAGGTAGGCCTAGAAACAAATATTTAACTGCTGAGGAAACTTTACTGGTGAAAACATAGGCATTTCCAGCATTATTTTACAGCTTGAGCAGCCTTTTTGAGAATCAACATTTTAGACTTAGGCTCTTCAAATGGTAGGTGAGTTCTTTTGTTCTTTTCATAGATTCATAGACAGTAGGGCTGGAAGGGACCCCGGAGGATCATCGAGTCCAGCCCCCTGCCCCAGGGGCAGGAAGTCAGCAGGGTTCATAGGATTGCTAGATAAACATCCAAATGTCTCCTGAAGGTGTTCAAAGTAGGTGCTTAAACCACCTCTGGTGGCAGTCTATTCCAAACCTTGGGGGCTTGGACAGTAAAGAAGTTCTTCCTTATGTCCAGCCTGAAACGGTCATGGATGAGTTTGTGATTGTTCAACCTTGTCATCCCTTGGGGCGTTTTGATGAACAAATGTTCTGGTGAACACCTTTGATTAACTTGTAGGTGGCCACCAGATCACCCCTGAGCCTGCTCTTTTCTAGGCTGAAGAGTTCCATGACTCTCAGCCTCTCTTCATAAGGTCTGTTTACCTTTTGCTGCTCTGTCTTCTAGTGCTTAATAGTGGGTTAGAGCATTTTAAATTATAATATGAAGAAACTTGCTTGAAGAAACAGGACCATTACAATTCACAAATTCTACAAATGGGGTTAGCAGGCATATCTACTAAATAAAAAAATCCAAATTCCAGTTCCAGAATTCCTTGTTGGAAAGTATGATAGAATTATGCAGCTCAAGCTCTAAACCAGTAGTTCTCAACCGAGGTGCAGCATGATCCTTTCAAGGTCCTATGGGATGCCACACAATATTAGCACTGTCAGGTGTGTAAGCACCTAGACATGATTCACAAGATAAACCCAAAGATTTCAAATAGGAATCAATAGTGTCAAAACCATTTTGTCTGGTTTTAGTCTTGCAGCAGAACAGTTATTCTATTATTTTTCCACAGTCAAGAAATGACCAAAAGCTAAGAGCTGGCATTTTCTGAAAGTTGTTTTGAATCTAACAAGGGTTGTCTTGATTCTAAAATGTTTAAAAAGTATTAAAATGAACTGTACTTGGACTAAGCAGATTAAAATATTTCAAGTTAGTACATCCACTTTCCTTCCATTTCTTTACTTTGTAAAGCATGGCATATATTTTCAGGAAGGCTTGCAGGGGCCTGTGTAAAGCTAAATTATAGGTATTATTTTCTTTACTGAGTGGTAGGAAATTTCTAACCCCTTGAGTGGATGCTTCTTTACTCACAAGTGTGCCCAGTGGATACTGTGGATGATGGGCAAATAGTGATGAATTTGACAAGATAGGATAATAAGCCAGGCATGCTAATGCAGTGCATAGTTAAAATTCCCTTTATATGTGTCATTGCTGTTGCTGTTATAATTCATAATTTTTACAGTGCCCAAAAGAGTGCTACTGGGCAGAAGAAACTCAGCAACCCAGCAATCTCATTAGTGCAAAATCAGGCTCCTCTGCCCATCATGGTTTACCTTACATTTATGTATGCAGCACTGCAGCTGCTTTGTACAGGATGAAGCCCTAGATGTAGAAAAATAAGTCTGCTTACCCTTTTTAAACATTTCCTACCCCTTATTTCAGTAATCCCTCACTGGGAACTAGACTTAACTCTTATCAAAAGCTAGACAAAGCTCCTAAGCTTCAAGGCAAGACTACTTTAACCCCCAATATCAATAGCATCTATAAACTGTTTGCTAAGTTGTTGCAAACCATTCAAGTATGGGAATAGGAATCACTTTGTACAGATTCACTATATCTGTTTGCTATACATGCACAAGAGCATTTTGGGCTTAAAGTATTTCAGATGCAGAAATACCATCACTCCCTTTTCAGTCTGACTACTTCTTTCAGGGTGTGCTTGTAGCTTCTTAACACTTCAACTGGTTGGAGTATGGAGGCTTCCAATAGTAATTTAGGACTTCAGGGGAGTTTTCCACTTTGTTGAAGGTGTTTTAATGTGTGTGTATGTTTCACCAGCTCTTTACTTTAAGCACTTATTAGTAGCATCTTTGAAAGCTATACTTTCCCAGTCTGCCCTTTCCAGTGTTCTAAATATAAATGCAGAAACAAAGAACTACATATTAATAAATAAAGAAGCACAGGTGCACTATCCAGGCAGTGGCTTTTTTAAAGCCCTTCATGAGTTCTTGAAACATTATCCCTGCATAATTCATATGACAATATCATGTGCCAATGTTGGACAATCCACAAAGATAAAAAAAGAGATACTGAAAAGATGGACATTGGATTATCACTGTGGAGGGGCACAGTTGTTTATTTTTCAAATACAAGATTGTCAATACATTTAGCAGAGTTTTGACTTAGTGCAGCTAAGGGGTGTGTGTGAGGAAGGGAAGATGAGAGGGATAGGACATTCATTGATACTTTCCTTCAATCAGGGACAGCCATAAGCTCCCCCAGTAGAAAGGACACATGAGCTCCTGTGAAGCTTCAGACTCAGTGAACCTGTATGACCTCTATGTTCCTAGAACTATCCCTGCTACTTCTACCTTTTGCATAGAAGGGAGTGACAGTATACAATCTGTTCCCTCTCCAAGGAGTACTCCTCTGCATGCCATTTTAGGACCTTTGCACATGCCACATTTTTTGCCCGTTCATGCGCTGCAACTGTGTGTCTGTTTGCATGAGTGGGATTTTTGGATGCTTTAAAAGTCTTTCTTGTGCATTAAAGTAAAACTGCTCAGGAATAATTTAGTTTGGCTCTCTGGTAGTTAAAGCCCCATGTTCATGGATTCATTGTGTGCAAACACAAAGACATCAAAAGATGTGTAATGAACCTCTTTGTCCATGAGATGGCTGTGACATCTTTGTTATTCACTTCTTCAAATTGCTTTTGCTTTCAAATTGCTTCTGCTTTGTGTGTGTGTGTGTGTGTGTGTGTGTGTGTGTGTGTGTGTGTGTGTGTGTGTGTGGTTTGCCAGCTCCCGGAGGCATAGGACATGGGGCATAGGACATAGGGCATAGGACATGGGGCATGGGGTGGGGGGCCCCAGGCTGGGAGGCAGCTCTCCTGTGGTGCTTAATTCATTAAAAAAAATTATGTCTGCAAATACTGATGTGACGCTCCAAAAATAAACAAGTTTAAATGTGATAAACCTATTTAATTTAATGAGGATTAAAACCCCTGGTG
Source organism: Caiman crocodilus (assembly GCA_030014935.1). Lineage (NCBI taxonomy): Eukaryota > Metazoa > Chordata > Crocodylia > Alligatoridae > Caiman > Caiman crocodilus. The sequence continues at coordinate 139,431,394 of JAGPOW010003316.1, forward strand.
TGGTCAGGCCCCCTTAGGTATTACTTTTTATTCCTTCTACCCACTTCATTGACTTGAGATTTACAGGAAAGTAAGTTGCTTCCTCTTACACAGTAGTGAGGTATGTGTATGTTGCCATTCCACTTCACAGATTTCCCATCTTTAAAGGCATAGTTGGACTGTGGTTTCTGAAGTCATCAAAATGTTTAAGCATGTGCTTAAACACACATCAGCTTTAAACTGGACTTAAGCAGATGTTCAAAATAGTAAAGAACATATTTTTTTCAAGTTAAATGTGCACATAAATAGAACTGGAAAATGAATGCACTTTTTTGTTCGGTGACCAAATGGAAAAAAAAATCTCCAGTGTCATGAAAATCACTCAATAAATAGATAAATTCATGTTGGGCCAACCTAAAACATTTCATTTGACCTGAAACATCCTCTTTTGTTTTGAAGTTACTTAATCCTTTTGTTTGATTGTATTACTTTTTTAATTAGTTCAATTTAAAAAATCCATTTTGAAATGGACAGTTATATAGTTTCAGTTTGACAATTTGGAAATACAACATTTGGGACATTTCGAAAATGAAAAAAAATAAAAATATCAAAATGAAATGTGTTGACATTTTTTAAAGTCACTGAATTTGTGAGAAATTTCAGTTCTCCAACTCCCCCTTCCCCCAACACCTTTTTTTTTTAAATTTCACTATTTGTTTTAAAATATTATCCAGCTTGCAAGATTGTCCTTGACCACAAATCCTACAAGCCCAGGTTCCTTAGGAAGTGAAGTGACAGAAAACCATTGGAATTTCTGCATTTAAGCAAAATATTTTAATAAATTAGTTATTTTCTGCCAAAAAGGAGCTTTACCCCAAAATTCCAAACCAGCTCTACTTACAGCATTTATAACAAAGTAGGTAGGGCAGATCAGCATTGTATCAACCTGCTCAGGTTTGACCTCACCTAATTTGCCTCCAGTGCATCTACACTTACTTTGTGAAGTACTAACTAAATGTCCAGTAACAAGAGTTACTGTGCAGTAGCACCAGTGAACAGCTTTTTAGTGATGCTACTGAGCAGTAGCCTAATAATACTGTGTAGTAGGGTATTAGCACTTTTTGTGCTGTGACATGCTACTGCACAGTGTAATTAGGCTATTGCACATTAATAATCTCATGTATATGTGCCCAGTAACTGTAAAATGCCTTTGAGAGCTATGTCCAGATTCCTTTGCATCTGTTAGGTGTGTAAGTGGACTTATTGCCTAAGGGCATTTATACACATACCTGTGTCTGCTCCAATGCGCCTGGCACTGCATTACATACATTTGTATAAATGGCAAAATGCATGTCAGTGTGCAGAAATTACATTTTAGTTCAGTGTGTGTTAGTTCAAAAAAGCGCTGCCACCATTTTCTCAGTGCTTATGCACATTTCACCATTTATATAAATGCATGCGCTGCAGTGCCAGATGCTTTTAAAAGAACTGGTGCTGTGGCTCATACAGATGTATAAATGCCCTAAGTGTAATTTATTCCACTTTGCCCAAATCCTTGAAAATCTATTAATGCATCTATTTTTGTAATATACCTTGATCTGACCTTTAATTCACAAACTAAGCAGTGTGCAGAAGGAAAAGGAAGACCCACCCAGCTTCAATCTAAATTTTTCAGGGACTCAAGAAGGGTGGAATAGAATCATACTTAGGCACCTAAATCCGCTTAGACACCTTATAAGTAGAATAGAATCTCACATTTACTGTGCATTCCTTGTAACCTGGCAAACACCTTTTGTCATTAATGAAGATGACAAGCTTTATATTCAGCCATGCTTTCAAGCAGTTACTTTCAAAAATTATTACTGGGCTGCATGGGCAGATCTAGGATTTTGAAAAGTGATGTGCAAATGTGGGGGGGTGAGTGCAGAAAAACTACAAATATTTTTATCCAGTTAAAAATAAACTAAAAGCTTTATAAATATGCCAGGGGCTTAGGGCTGTATTATGCAATTTAATGTAGAAGCAAAAACAAATATAATTTCACTGAAATGCACTTGAAACAATCTGCAAGGCCGTGAAACAAGAACTTCATTACCAGAAGCAGGAATCAGACAGCTGAATTGAAGAACAAAGGATAGCTTGAACATCAAGACCATTAAAAAAAGAAGAGGGTCATTAACATCTGTAGAAGGAAGCATTTAGAAGGGATCAGGTGGATTATAAGAAGCCATGGAGTCAACTGACTCCCTGACCAAAAATGCTGCTGCCACTGCTGGGAAGTTGGTTTTAAACTTTGGGTGGACCAGGAATCAAAGTGGGGTGCAAGTACAGTAGTGTATCTCCCTGGATCCACCCCTGCTGGGCTTCAGATAAAAAGTGAATTTCTACATTGTAAAACACCAGTATAACTGGCTTAGCTTGGAATTGCCATAGATATTATCAGCACACAGCCAAAGGACTGAATAGGAATGAAGACTGAACATTATCTCATTGAGAGTTGAGGCATCAGTGAATTCTATTTGAAGTATACATGCAGGATAATGCTGATAAGCCTGAAAAACCACTGCATAGGTACTGTGGATGATAGAAGATATCAATCACTTTCGATCATTTCAAGAACATAACATTCACTAATACTTTTTTAAAATAAATTAAATGATTGAAGGTTTTGTGCACCAAGCAAATAATTAGATTTTTACTTTTGAAATATCATGAGCTTGCAATCAGGTTTGTGTTGTTAGGATCATCTCCTTTTCCTTTGCAGAAGAATTTTCTTTTTGACTTTTCTTTTTTGACTTTACAAAGCTCCTGTCTTTATCACTTCCCTTTCAAGTTTTTGTTTTTTCCTTCCCATGAAATCTGTTCGGATATATTTTTTATTTCACCCAGCTTTTTTTCCTTCCATTCCCTCTTCTACTTGCAAAATCTTTTTGTATTTTCAATGTCAGAAAACTTTTTTTTGGCAGTGGCAGAGTACAGGGAATATTGAACCAATTCATGTTATGATTCTTGGGTGTCTGGCTCCTTTTCTTTTTTCTTCACAACCTTAATTGCAGCAGCATGAAGAGCATGGTTTTAGTAAGCATTGACCATTTTTTTTTCCATCCCAGGCTGAACAGCAATGAGAATTTGAGCTTTTCCAAGTGGACTCAGAAAAGCTTGTTCACTGGTATGAATAAGCTATCAACACAGTGCAACAGTAGCAGCCAGAATACTTTGTCAGATGGGTAGCTTGCTTGATGCAGACCAAATTATTTTATGCTTGGTTACTTACACGGCATATTTCTACATTTAGTTGTATTGTTATGCTGCATTTAGCTGACTAATGACTCAAGAATTTATTTGCTATCTTCATCTGAAGCACCTGGTCAAAGATTGCAATTATATAAATAAATTATTCTATGGAATTAACAAAGGAAAACCCCATTTCAGGCAAGGACAGTTCAACAGTGATCACAAAACAGTCCTTGCTCACTTAATCAAGGCACTGTAAAAATCTAGTTAAAAGACTACATAGAAAAGAGGGTGAAAGATTGATATATACCTCTCAGTAATCCCAGTGGGCATTGTGGCCCAGTTCAGCAAAGCACTTCTGGTTATACTTGTCTGTTAACCTATGCTTAAATCTCATTGACTTCAGTTGAGGGATACCTGCAGGCTTTGAAGATGCATTATCTATGTTAAACAAGATGCTTTGCATTTGTTTAACACTTAGTATTTGTCTAAGGATCTCAAAATATTTTCATAAAAGTAATATAACTAGTAATGTGTAATAAAAATTGTCAAACTCCACAGAGAAAACAAGCAAGAAAAAAAAAGAAATAAAATGGAGAAAACAGGGAAGCATACTGCTGAGCATTTACAGAGTAAATGGTTCAAACTAGGGGACATGCTTTCTGTCCATCCATCGGCTAACTTAAAGTGTAACCGTCAGCCTCTGCTGAACCATGCTTTGGGCCCTCCACTACCTTTGGCCTCTTTGAATGTTACAGGTGTTCAATATCTTTGGAAAATGAGCCAATTATTTAGATAGCTAATATTACAAAATCCAAGCCTGAACATTTTGCTTTAAGCATGCCCAAGATAACATAGGAAATCTGTTGCTGATAAAAGAACAACATGGAAATTCTTTGACTTCTAGTCTTGGATATTAATTCAATAATAGAATTAATGTCCATTAATGAGTCTCTAATTTGGTTTCACCATTACAATATTCTGTGCCATTTATAGCTATGACATCTGAGTCTCTAACTATGTTCTAAAAGAAATGAAACCACTTTATGTCCTTTTGTTTGTCAAGTATTTTATAGATTTCATAGACATTAGGGCTGGAAGGGGCCTCAGAAGATCATCAAGTCTAGCCCCCCCGCCCGAAAGGCAGGAAGTCAGCTGGGGCCATAGGATCCCAGTAAGATAAACATCCAATTTACTTTTGAAGGTGTTCAGTGTATGTGCTTGAACCACCTATGATGGCAGGCTGTTCCAATGCTTCAATGTATTTTTTTAAATAGATGTATATACAACTAATTTCACACATCTGGTTTATACATGTAGGGATTACCTTTTCTGGAACTAGCAACAAAAAGCTGAAAAATAGTAAGCTAACATTGTTAATTCTTCTTTTCATGAGCTGGAGGTTTTGAGCACAATGCATGACTGGATGTGAGAGGTGCTTTGAATGCCATGAAAAAATTTCGATTGATAAAGGAAATGTTATCCCCCATTTACAGGTGAAAGACAGAGAGAGAGAGAGAGAGAGAGGAAAAAAGAGAGAGAGAAGTTAGATCTCCAAGGTACAAAGTCAGTGGCTAAAACTGAACCCAGGTCTCTTAGAATAACTGATGAAAAGATTGGGAAGATAATTAACTTATGCATATTGGGCAAAATTCATTTGTAGTATAATTTGATTGTTTTGTTATATTTTTCCATAAATGATTTCAGGACATTTAAAACAGGAGGAAAAATTTAAATGTCAGAGCAATTGTTTGTGGTAATCAAATAGAAACATAAAACAGATGTTCAGAACATGTGCTTACCAAAGGGAGAAGTTCCCTGGCAACATAAGCAATAGGTCTACAACATAAATCACAAGGTTTTCATTTTTACATGTACAATCTTGTTTGTCGAGTTAAGAAAGTAGCAGAAGTGGGTCACACTTTACACTTCTTCACTAAGAAAATGTCAGTTATTTAGTGAGAGAAAACTTGATTCTTATTTCAGGTCAAAGGTTAGGTGCTGGAAGCTGCTCAGACTTTTGATTGCTCCCTTACCTGACATATTTTTAATTTACAATGATCTGCATATACTGCATTGATATGATAATGACTCAGAAACAGCTTTTGTACTTGCAAGCATCATGTACCTGTCCAAGGTTTACACTTACAGGGAATCCTAATTATTCTATGGAATTAACAAAGATTTAACTTATCCACTGAAAGTCCAATAGCACTTGCAAAGCAGTTTCTAACAGTCTCAGTTTATGACCTTAAGTGGTGCAAAAATCAGCTTCCATCTGTTAGTGGAGATAAACCAACAGTTAATACATTGAAAAGATCAAGCTAGAAAACTAGCCAATATTCAGTGATTATACATAATTGCAAGAAACAATGGTCTCTTTTCCTAGAAAATATTTTCCTCAAGGCAGGACATGATGAGGAGAGAAGAAATTAACTCTTCTGTTTGTGAGATTCCTGTAGAATATAATTTCCCAGAGAAACATTATCTTAAATAGTTATATTTACTTTAACATAAGCATTAGCTATAACTGCTAAATAAATTTATTAGAGTATTTTGACTTATACCTGCTGGTGATAAAATAAATCTTTATTCTGTTTCTATAGCAGGTATCTTGAAAGCTAAATTTTAACAGATGTGGCAACTCGGCATTCCCATAACAAGGTAAAATATGTTAGGCCTGCATGAGACCAAAATAAAAGAAACTAGTTTTCTACTAGTTTTTCGAGCAGCAAAGACAACTAAAAACTTGCATTATGACAAAGCTGAAATATACTATAATAAATAGATAAGAATAGAAGGTAAAAATAGAAAGGCATGTCTGTAGCCGCCGGGCATTGAACATCTTACCTGGGGCCTCTTTGCCCCAAGGTTTTGTAGATATTCAGCTGGCCGTCTCAGGAAGCCTTGGGGCAAGTCTCTTTCCGCTCCGGGGTCCGCCCCTTCTCGCCTGCCATGACTTTGATCTTCCAGTGGGTGCAGTTTCCCTCCGGAAGGCTACCTCCCCTCTGGCTACCTGCAGTCGGGATCTTCTGTGAGGCTCCTCCACCCCTTTCACCTCGCCCTTACCCTGCCCGGCGGTTCTAGGTGTTCTTGTTGCTACTTTCTGTGGCCGCCACCAACGTGGAAGGCTTTCCTCCTCACCTACTCCCACACCGCAGCCCCTTCTTATCCGGGGTAATATAAACCAAAAGAAAACTCTGCTGAACTTAAACATGGCTTGCTGTCTACCAACACTGGGGCCTCTGCCCCTCTGTCCCTCTATCAAGTCACTACTCATGACTCAACCTGCTAGCCCTCACGCTCCGGGCCAGCTACCTGCCACTCCTTACCCTGCTCCCACTGGTCTAACCCTCTTCCAGGGTTCTCCTGGATGCGGATCCCTCTCTCAGGGTCCACATCACCCTGCCGTTCCTCCCCGGGTCTTCCCAGGGCTGCAGCCTCTCTCCTGGATCCTACCCCCAACCGCAGTCCTCTCTCTGAGTCTTCCTCGTATCGCGGATCTCCCCACACTGCCGTGGCTCTCTCCCCACTCTTCCCCGGCTCACCCACTGCAGCCGCGCTGTCCTCTGGCGTCCATTCTTCTCAGGGCTCTTCGCAGCCTCCGGGTGGCTTGTTTGCTTCTGGTCTTGGCATTCGGCATCCTCTGGATCCTCTCCTGTCCGACGCACGTGCCAGCAGCTGGCCCTGGTGTTCTGCGTCCTCCAGGCTTGCTCTTTAGCCTGGAGCACTCATCGGCAGCCAGCTCCAGCAATCTGTGCCTCCCAGGCTCCCTCTCCTGCTCGGAGCCTGCTCCACCCACTGGTCCTCCACAACTCCAGCCGCTTCTGCTGCGGCCCCCGCCCAGCAGCCACGTGCTCCTCTTTGTCCTGGCCATGGCCTCCTCCTTTATTCTCTCCAGCCAGTGCCTCGGGCTGATGTCACCCGCCGTCCACAGGTGTTCCACGCTGTCGTCCCAGCCACGTGCAGGGTTCTCCGGTGATCCTAAGGTGAGTAACCGCTATTTCCCTTTTCTTCCCTCTTGGTCTCCGCCGCCCACCTCTGCCTCCGAGGCTCCTTTGGGGAGCTTTGGCATGCCCCCAGGACTTCTCCCCCTGTGACAATGTCTTTTAATGTGGAAGCTGATTTTTTTTGGAAGGGGGTTGTGTGACAGAGTTGTATTTTCCAATATAATAAAGGGCTTAGTCTGTCTATCTGCGTGCCTGTTCATCTGTAATGCTTTTAAGCAACTGTCCATGTACTGCTAAGAAGGCTGGTAGTGTTTGGATGCACAGGCTTCATCTCCTCAGTCAGGGGGAGGGCCACCACCACCTCAGTCAGGGAGAGGGCCACCACCACCTCAGGCAGGGAGGCAGGAGCCCTGCTTCCCCAGGAGAGGAGGCGGAAGTGGGTGGGTTTCCACTTCTGCTGCCACCTCAGGCAAGGAGGTGGTTGCAAGCCCCACTGCTCCAGGTGGGGAGGTGGAGACACCGGTGGAGGCAGGCAAGGGGGAGGGAGTCTCCACTGCTGTCACCATTTCAGGGAGGGAGGCAGAAGCAAGGAGGCAATTGCGGTTGCATGGAATGCACAAAGAGTGGTCATTCCTAAAGGAAACAATTCTTGAAGCACAGAAGAAGTCCATTTCCATGTGGAGGAAATGTAGCAAAATGGCTGGGAAGCCCTCTTGGCTAAATAGGGAAACCATGGTCCTCTTAAGAAAGAAGGAAAAGGCATACAGGCAATGGAATATAGGGATAGCCCACAAGAAGAACTGTATAGCAATGGCCTGCACTTGTACAGATCAGATTAGAAAAGCTGAGGCAGCGGTGAAACAAAAATTAGCAATGGGAATCAAGGACAACAGGAAGTCCTTCTTTAGGTACATAAGGAATGGGTTGAAAATGAATGGGAGTGTGAGGTCATTGCTTAACTCAGGAGAGCTAGTCACTGGCACTCAGAAGAAAGCTGAACTCCTGAATGATTACTTTGCTTCTGATTTTCACCAGGCCAAGGGGAAAATCGCACCACCTAGGGAACAGAATGAGCAAGGTTCAAATGACAATCTTCCTACTATTGCCTTAGAACTGGTGTGTGATCAATTAAAGAAACTGCACATATAAAAGTCAACAGGACTGGATGAACTTCATTTGAGAGTGCTGAAGAAGGTGGCTAAAGTCATCATGTAATCCCTAGTGAAGCTGTTCCAAGACTCATAGCATTCTGGGAAGGTCCCCAAGAACTGGAAGAGGGCCAATGTTGTGCCCATCTTCAAGAAGGGGAGGAGGGAGGACTCAGACAACCATAGGCCAATTAACCTAACTTCTATTCCAGGGAAAACCCTGGAAAAAAATATCAAGGAGTCTATGTCCAATAGGCTTGCAGAAGGTAGGATTATGAATGACAGCCAACATGGCTTCATTGTGGGCAGGTCTTGCCTTATCAACCTTTCTTTAATTTTTAAGTGAGTACCTTCATGCTTTCTTCCATGCTACCATTAGGCCATTTGAGAACGTTCATAGGTTCATGGATTCACAGACTGTAAGGCTGGAACGGATCTCAGAAGATCATTGGGTCCACACCCCTGCACCAAGCAGGAAAGACAACTGGGACTCTTCAGCCTGAGAAAAAAGAAGGCTGAGAGGGTGCTTGGTAGAAGCTTGGTAGCACTATGACACTGTGAACCTCATCTCTTTTTAACCATCAGGTGACTTGCCACCTGGATAAGAGAGAGGAGGTTGACATTATATACCTCAACTTCCACAAAGCTATCATATCCCACAATCTTCTCATGAGAAAATGGGAAGACTGTGGGCTTAACTGTAGACGTGAGGTAGGTAGGAAGCTGGCTGCTGGGTAGGACCTAGAGAGTTCTAATAAATGGATCTGTGTCATTGTGGTGGGAAATGGCCAGTGGTGTCCCACAGGGGTCAGTGCTTGGTCCAATGCTATTCAACATCTTCATCAATGACTCAGATGTAGAGGTGAAGAGCTCACTGTCTAAGTTCATGGACAACATCAAGCTATGGATAAGCATGGTCATGCTTGAAGCTAGGCTGCAGATACAGGAAGACCTAGACAGGCTTGCAAGTTGGGCAGACTGGAACCATATTAAGATCAACATTGAGAAGTGTAAAGTGCTCCACCTGGGGATGAACAATCCCCTGCACTTCTACAGGCTTTGCACCACCAACTTGACCAGCACTATGAATGAAAGGGACCTGAGGGTAATAATAGACCACAATCTGAACATGATCCAGCACGGCTAACAATACCCTGGCATGCATCAGTCGATGCATATCCAGCAAAACAAAGAAGTGATTCACTCACTGTACTCAGCATTGGTGAGAATGCAACTGGAATACTGCATCCAGTTCTGGGTGCTGCACTTTGACAAGTATTTGGTAAAGCTTGAGAGAGTCCAAGAGGAGCCACCCACATGATCAGAGACTTGTGCAGCAAGCCATACAAGGAAAGGCTAAGGGATCGGACTCTCTTCAGCCTGAAAAAAAAGAAGGCTGAAAGGGGGCTTGGAAGCAACTTACCACTACATCAGATGTGTACGTGAAGGGCTTAGTGAAAAACTATTCACCAGGGTACCTTTGGGGAAAACCAGGTGTAATGGTCACAAACTCCATGAAGACTATTTCAGGCTCAACATTAGGAAAAACTGCTTCACATCTAGGGTGTCCAGACTGTGGAATAAGCTCTCTCCAGAAGCAGTACAATTGCTTACCCTAGAAATCTTCAAGAGGAGACTGGACAGTTATCTTGCTGGGGTCACCTGACCCCAGTTGTCTTTCCTGCTTGGTGCAAAGGGCTGGACCCAATGAGCTTCTGAGATCCCTTCCAGCCTTACAGTCTGTGAATCTATGAATCTATGAACCTTCTCAAACAGGAAAGGTAGCATAGGAGAAAGCATGAAGGTACTTACTTAAAAATTAAAACAAGTGGATGATGGTGAGTGTCATTGTTGGCTAAGGTGGGGTTAAGAAATCAGAGAAGATAATTAGTGAGATAAGTATAATCTGCTTGGTTTGATAGAGAAGAGGGAGTCAGTGTAAGAATATAACCAGAGAGGTGATGTGGCCAAGAGAACTATAAGAATCTGCAGGTTAGACACAACTTTTAAGACAGATGGCTTGGACGGTAGCACAAGAAAGCTCAATGTGCTTGAAGAATTTTACAGTAGCTCTGAACACACACTGTACCACTTGGCTGCAAGCAGCAGACCAGGCACATGGCTCTTCTAATAAACATCTAAGTGTTTGCAATAGAAATAGAATCCTTTTATTATTTCACAGAGCTCTGTACATGAAACATGGTAGCAGTGTATGAGAACCACAGTGGTGATTTAAAGCTTCACCCCACAGCAAAGAGAAGAGACAGCATGGAGGTGTATAGGGGCAGAGCAGACCTATACACACACCTGACCATGGTAGATAAGAATGAGAAAATAAAGGTGAACCTTTTCCATTACCATTGGTACAAAGGCTTTTTTGTAAGTACTATGCAAGTACTATGGCCCCAGACCCCAGAGAAAATGAAACTGTGGAAAAGTACTGTTTTGGTTTGGATTGTTTTTAACCTGGAATCAGAATCCAGAAAAAAAGGGATGAATAAATGTTACAGAGCTGAAAACATTGGCATCTGCATGTCATTTTGGGAACGTAACAGATTATATTATTAGACACACAATAATTTGTGGAACATCTGATCCTAAGGCAAGGAAGAAATTGTAGAGAGAGGCTGATCTCACTCTGGACAAGTGCATCCAAATTTCACGAGCAGCTGAATTAGCTATAAAAAGAACCAAAACAATCGTTGGTGCGGAACAAGTACACAGACTGGATCAAGTCAAAGGGGCCCGGGAGGCAGAACAAAGGTAGGCTAACTAAGAATGCAGTCACCAGGATCCAGTATTGGCACTTCTGAAAGCAGTATGCAAGTTAGAAGCTTATGGGCAAAAATGCCTGGGCTGTGGGAAACAGAACCATTTTTTATCCCAGTGCCACAACAGCCACAAGAGAAATAAAGCCACAATACAATACATGCAGTAGGGAAAGACACTGACATTTTTTATAAGGAAGATGAGGTCTGAGCATACATGAAAGCAACAGAAGAAAGCCGCTTAACAGATCTGCTATATTTGCAACTTTGTGGAGCAGCAACCAGTCAGATTCCAGCTTGTACTGGTGATATACAATAGAACAACTATACAATTAGTGAATGCTGTGCATTGCAAAGTAGCCAAGCAACACAAGTCATGGACCTGATTTCAGTGTAACACTATAATATCAACATGAGACAGGAGGGAAGAAGCACAGGGATCTCCTTGGCAGATCTTTCATGGGACAACGAAGACTTATTTGTAGGAGAGATGCACCTAGAGGGAAAGCTCAAGTTGAGACGAGGCTCACAAGGCTGCAAAAAACACAGAGTACTAGCCCTGATAGAGCCACTGAAAGAGGAACTAATGAGCCTAACAAGGAGTATTATTAAACCAGTGCAAATTAACACCAATGGGATCAGGAGCTTGATGGAAAACTATCTACCAAACTAAGGATCTTTATAGATCAAAAACCCCTGAATAGGGCTTTGACACAAAGCTGTTATCAATTGCCCACTCTCAAGGATGTAATGCTTGAACTATCATGGGCAAAAGTCTTCATGGTCTGTGATATAAAAAGTAAGTCATGGCATATCAAGCTAAATGAACCCTCAAGGCATCTGGAAACTTTTACAATAGACTGTGCAAATAGGGTAAAGGATACATTTGCAAAGATAGACTCATAAGTGAGGCACCAGCCTTGAAGTATTACTACTTAGCAAGCAACTATAGCTACAATGCAATATGTCAGAAGGAGGCCTAGGAGCAGCATTAATGCAGAACTAGCAAGCCACTCCCTGACCAGTATAGAAACAGGGTATGCTCAAGGAAGAAAGGAACTCCTGGCTTGGTTTTTTGGAATGGAGTTATTCCGCCCCTTCATTTTTGGGGCAGCAGGTGGATGTTCAGGCTGACCATAAACCACTAAAACTCATTAAGAAGCCACTTCTGAGTGCACCAAAGTGACTCCAGTGCATATTATTGACACTTCAGGACTATGATGTGAGCATCCAGGGAAGTCTGTGGAGCAGGAGAGTAAGCCTATCAATTTGCTACAATATATCCATATCTCGAAAGAGAGACTCCAGACAATATGGGAGAGCACAGAATTCGATGGACTGTTACAGAGTGTGTTATAAATTGGTCTCCAGGGGCTGCTAGACTGCAAGGAGCAAGCACCCTGGGAAAAAAAATTCCCTACTGTCAGGTTAGGGATGAACCATGTATACAAGATGGGATCTTGTTTAAAGGTGACAGATCTGTAATTCCTGCCAATTTGAGACAGGATTTCATGAAAAGAATACATGCTTCTCACCTGGGAATAGAAGCATGCCTGCAGCAAGCTTGGTAGTGTGTCTGCTGGCCAAGCATGAATTCCCAGATGAGAACGTACATGGAGCAGTGTGAGGTGTGCAAAGAGCATGAAGAAAAGCAACAACAGGAGAGGCTGCAGCCTCATGAGATCTCAGCATGACCTAGGGAAAAGGTTGGGACAGACCTATTTGTGTTCAAAGATAGAAAATATATGGTCACAGTAGACTATTTGTTCAATATTTTGAAGGTGGACTATTTAGATGACACCCACACAAGCACAGTCATCAGGAAGCTGAAGCCATGCTTGGCCAGGTAGGGAATACCTTTGTATTTGGACAATGGGCCACAATATATAGCAGGAGAATTTAAAAGAATTAGCACAAAATGGGATTTTACTCAAGGAACCTTCCCCAAGGTATGCACAGAGCAATGGGGCAGAATCAGGTATCAAGACAGCCACCAGCAATAAAAAGATCAAAAAGGATTAATTACAATCCTTATCTGGCTTTGGACCATGACAATACCACTTTTCAGAGGCTTCATACCCAGATGCTGATGGGGCAAAAAATCAGGACACTACTTCCCAAGAGGAACAAACTGCTGTAACTGGATGGAGGGAAAATGCACAACACATGGAGGTGGCTAATAGAGCAAAAATGGCAAAACAGAGAGACAGAGTAGCTAGAAATTTGAGGCTTCTCTGTATAGAGGAGAGTCTGGGTTCAACCATCCAGCAACCCTATAAAACAATGGCAAAAGGGCAACATCCAAGCTGTTGTTGAGTTAATATCCTGTGAAGTGATTACCATTGAGGGTCAGTGGTAGTTGAAGAGCAGAAATATGAGGGAATCAATATGTAGGAACAGAAGAAACCAGTGCCCCAATGACTGATTGGGCCCCAACTATCAGTCAACCAGAGTTCAGAATCAGATACAGCAAGGAATATGGGTGGTCATCAGGAAGACAGTCCATCAACTGGAAGATCACAAGAGAGAACCAAATTCTGCTCCTACAGCAGTATGCCAAACAAAGAGTGGGAGATTGGTTTAGTGACCAACACCCCTGAATGACTACAACACTTAGGAGGCTACCTTTTGATTCAGTGGTGAAAGTCCGGTGTCCACAGTATATTATATGCCTTTGTCCCCAACCAACCAACCAACCAACCAATCAATCAGTCTCATATGCACAGTTAAACAAATGGTTTCCCCACCCACCTTTGTTTATTACAAAGAAAGTTGTAACAACCTGCAGTTTTCTGCAGATTGGAGCACAGGTTGTAGTCAGGAGAATTCAACAGTGATACCAGGAAGCTCAATGTGCATGGAGAATTTTTCAATCGCTCTGAACACACTGTACCATGTAACTGCAAGCAGCAGCACTGATCACCTTGATTCTTCTAATAAAGATCCAAGTTTTTGCAGTTCAAATTGAGCCCCTTTATTATTGGAGAGAGCTCTATGAATGAAAGAAGGATGACTTATGTAGTAGTATTTTTGAGTGGATATGAGAGAGGTAAGACCCCATTTGTAAAAGCCAGATGAAAGGATGTTTCAGTAATCATGAGGACCTTGTTGGGAGTTTTAGTTGCGTGCGTGAATTGGAAAAGCTATGTTATTCAGAAAAAAACCCTGCAAGATTTAGATCTTTCATAGTTGTAAGAAACTAAAGATATCCACCCCAATGGACACTAGATTTTTTAATTCCCTCAGAATTTTAAAGAAATTGGGGGTAAAAAATGTACCCAAACACAGGTTGGTTTGGGAATGTTTACAGAATAAAAAAATACATTTTAAAATTATTCCAGAATATAAGTATTTCTTTTTTATTCTTTTAAATTTCAAGCAGTTAAAACTTCTGGGTTTTTTTTTCAAATAAAATTAAAGGATATGTCAAAATGAAAAATTGCTTTAAAAATGAGTGATTCATTTTGAAAATATGGAAACAACCATGATAGAGTTCTGAACTTTGACAACAAGGAGCTCATTAGAGACTTTGTCAAGAGTGGTTTCATTGTAGAAGGTTGCATGTTGCTGAAATGGAACTGGAGGAACAGGACTCCAGACAATGGTGTGTGTTCAATGAATTTAGAAATGAGAGGGAGAAATGAGAGGGATGTTGGTGGCCTAAAAGACAAGTTGAATCAATGGTGGTTTTGTGTTTATTTTCCATTTAAGGTGTGTTACAATGTTACAACAGTACAAAAAAGCAGGCTTTATGGCTAGGTACATGTGCATAGTCCCCTGGCTGAAAGGCAACAACATTGCTATAAAGCCACACTCGCCACCCAGACAGTGGGCTCTGTAGTTTCCCTCTGCCCTGGAACAGCTAGGCTGTGTGAAGTGGATGTTACATGTGCATCAACTGGAGGCAGCTCCAGCAGAGAAACTTCCTGTACCTGACCCCACTGCAGGGAAACTGAGTCAGTGACTGTGCCCCAAGATTGATCATGGTCCCAGGACAGCAACTAGGGACATCAAGCACAGTCTGCAGCCACTTACAGAGAAAGAGGGAGAAGGTGTGCTCTCCACTCCCTACCACACTCCTGCAGGGAATCTTACTGTTTCTGTGGGGGCTGTGGCAATGGCAAAAGCTGCCCGTGATGAAATACAGGTTTTATGGTAATGTTTATCTGTTAACTGTATTCATGGTGCAACACTGTTATGTGTCTGTTCCCCCTAAGGTGTGGAGTGGGGACTGAATTGAAGCAGGGATGCTCACCTCCCGGCCCATGAGCCAGATCCAGCCAGCAGCCTCTGTCATCTGGCCTCCATGTGAGGCTCATATCTGTCTGGAAATCTGGTGGTGGGAGAGCAATGGCATCTCTTTTCTACCACCAAATTTCAAGACCCATAGGGAGCCCCAGGCTCTGTTTGATGGATTGGGTGCCCAATCCCAGCCATGCAGGTCTGGGAGAAAGCAGTGCCAGACACCATGGCCCAATTCCAATGTGGAGGTGTAGGAGGGGGTAGTGCCATGCCCCCAGGAACTAATCCTGTTGGAAAGTGGTGGCACCAGATCCCCAGGACACAGTTTAAGCATGTTGGATGGGGCGAGGGATAATGCCAGGCACCAAACAACCAATCCTGGCAGGGGAGTCAGTGCCAAGCTCCAGAATCTGATTCAGATGTGTGGAGCTTGATCCAGCCCCATTCCACTCATCTGGCCTCCAGACCAAAAGGGTGGCCCCACTGTGTAAAGCTAGAGACAGTGAAGCTAGTATTGCCTATTCCAAGAGACAAGATGGGCCTCTATCATCCACTGAATTAAATGCGTTGTTGATAGTCAATAAAGGTGGGGTTGCTGAATGAGATACTTATGACAATAGGCACAGCAAGGTGGACAAGAAGGGTGTCATCTTTTGGCTGGGGGGTCAGAAGTAGACCCATGGAGCAGTTTTGGGGCCTTAGGAGTAGGGCAGACTGGAAAGTGAAAGGCTGAATTACTTTGGGATGCTCAGGCTGTGCAGGCTGGATTGAGGATAGATAATCGCTATCTGAGTTCCCTTTGCACCAATAAATGCCTTTCTTCAAGAGGAGTTATCTTCTTTACTACTTGGCATTTTGGGTTCCACTTGTTCTGCTCAACAAGAAGTAAAGTCCCTCTCTCAGAAGCAGAACTGGGTGCTAGATCCTTGACTTAGGGCAATGGAATAACCAGGGAGGGTCAAGGACTCGCCCATGCTCTAGCAGCCACACCTAAGCTGGCTTCAGGGAACACTCAGAGATGGGTGAGAAGGGGAATCCCTGACACTGCCATGACACTTCTGAAAGAAGGAGTGAAGATGGCAGCAGATTATGGGTAGAGTGACTATATGTCTGGGGCAAACCAGGACAGTCCCAGCTTCCATAGTGCGATCACAGCTGGAGTGAGGTGGTACATGCTCCAGTCCACCACCTTACTCCTGCCCAGTAGCAGCAGTGCCTGCATGCCCAACTGCCTGATGCACCATGATGCTCTGTGTCCCCACCACTCCCACCAGACTCCAAGCTTGGATTCTTGACCGACCACCCAGAACTGGACTATGGAAGCCAGAACTGTCCTGGTTTCTCCAGGACATAGTCTCCCAAATTATGGGACACTTTCGGTCTTTCAGATCTGCAAAAATGTTTATTTTGTGTGGAAAAACCTTCATCCACAAAGCTGTTGTTTGAAACAGCAACTTTTTTCCTGTCCCAGATCCACCATTTTTGTGTTCAATTGGTCATTTTTTCAGTAGGACAAACAGCATGAACTCATGGCCATTTATTGCTTGTCCTGCTAAACCCATACATAGTGGGTGAGACAAAACTAATACCGATTTAAACCAATTGTTCCTTAACCTCTTTAGACTTGAGATGCCCCCTTCACCGAGAGACATGAGACACCCCTTGAAAAATGCCAGCTCCTAGTTTACAATCTTTTTTGAATACAATAAAATAATAGAGAAGTTTTTCTATTGCAAAGAACTTAGAAAGATTACAACTATGAATTCTATTTTAAATCTATGGGTTCATCTTGTGAATTGTGTTTGTAAACTTAACAGAGCTAGCATTGTGTGGCACCTCCAAGCACCCTTGAAAGGATCTCAGGGAACCACTGGCCTAAGCCCACAGAGTATACTAATGGCCAGGACAAAAGTGCAGCTCCTGAGTTTAACTCATGGCAATTCATAGAAATTGCCATAGGTAAACCAATCCTCCCATTCCAACAGATGTTAGCATCTCCCTCTGGTTCCCCCTCGCCCCCACTCCCGGCCCCAGCTCTGTTGTTGTTCCTGGATGGGAGGGGGGAGAAGGTAGGCAAGGGAGATCATTCTGGGGTTTTCTCAGCCCTGCTAGTGTGGTGGGGCAGGTAGATTAGAGTCCTCCCCTCTCCCTCCCAGGTGATGGGCTCCAACCCACCAGCCCTACTTATTCCAGCAGGGAGGAGAAAACCCCAGTAGGGACCTCCCATCCCTGACTTATCCCCCCTCTCATCCAGAGACAGCAGCTCAAGCTGTTATAGCTGAGAAGACAGAAGTTAATGAAATTGGTCCACTTAGGAGTGGCTTAATTTGAACGCTCCTACAATGAGGGTTAATTTATCATATGATCAGAAGGCTCTGGCATCATGCTTTTCTGTTTCAGCATAGCTTTAGAGCAATTTCAAGGAGCTGATTGTGCAACAAATGTAATTCCTGTCTGTTTCTTAATGACTCAAGAGTTCCCCTCTAGAATTATGTTCCTTGGAGAAAGAGGTAAGAATGTAAGTGAATGAGTTTGGAAGCAATAAAGACACGAGATAGGCAGGAAGTTGATGGCACCAGTAGGAACCAGTAGCTGGGCTAGAACTTCTGTTTCTATGATAGACAAGAAAAAAAGCAGAGAGTTATAGTTTTCCTGAACAGGGACCAGGATATCCCACCTACCAGAGGTAGGGACAATCTTGGGGATAGCTCTATTAAGCCTTCAGTCAGTGCAAATGTAGTTAGGGATCTTCTGGAAGGGATAGACATTTTTAGATCTGCAGGTCGAGATGCCCTCCACCCAAGGGTGTTGAGGGAGCTAGCAGGGGTCATTGAAGAGCCCTTGGCCTGGCTGTATGAGCATTCATGGTCATCTGGCCAGGTGCCGGGGGATTGGAAACTGGCTAATGTGGTCTCTATTTTTAAGTAGGGGAGTAAGGAGGACCCAAGTAATTATAGGCCTGTAAGCAGCACCTCAGTGCTCGGGAAGAGCAATTATGGAGAGAATTATGAAGGTTCACATCTGTGTGGGGCCTGCAGGGCCTGCAGGGGAGATCATGCTCAGGGGCAGTTAGCATGGGTTCATTAAAGGCAGATCTTGCCAGACCAAACTGATTGCCTTTTATGACCAAGTAACTAAATCGTTGGATGATGGTGTTGCTGTGGACATAGTCTTTCTAGACTTTAAGAAGGCCTTTGACACTGTCTCTCACCCCATCCTCATCAATAAATTAAGTGACTGC
>JAGPOW010003316.1:139450055-139494673 GCA_030014935.1 Caiman crocodilus
GGGTGCTGCACCTTGGGAGAAGGAATCCACAGCATACATATAGGCTGGGGAGTTCCCTTCTTGAAAGCACAGAGGCAGAAAGGGATCTTGGAGTCATTATTGACTCCAAGATGAACAGAGCTGCCAATGCCAGATGACAGCCAGCAAGACCAGCCATACCTTGTCATGCATTCAAAGGTGCATCTCAAGCCAGTCCAGAGAGGTGATACTCCACCTCTATGCGACCTTGGTCAGGCCGCAGTTGGAGTACTGCATCCAGTACTGGGCGCCAAACTTCAAAAGGGATGTGGCCAGCCGGGAGAGAGTTCAGAGGAGGGCCACCCACGTGGTGAGAGGGCAGCAGGACAGGCCCTACGAGGAGAGACTGAAGGACCTGAACCTGTTCAGCCTTAGCAAGAGGAGGCTGAGGGGAGACCTGGTGGCTGCCCACAAGCTCATCAGGGGAGATCAACAGCAAATAAGCAGAGCTCTTTTCTCCCCAGCACCACCTGGGGTGACAAGGAACAATGGTCATAAGTTGATGGAGAATAGCTTTAAGTTAGAGATCAGAAGGCAATATTTTATAGTTAGGGTGGCCAAAATCTGGAACCAGCTTTCCAGGGAAGTGGTCCTCGCCTCTACCTTGGGCAAATTCAAGAGGAGGTTGGATGATCACCTGTCTGGGGTCTCATGAACCCAGCATTCATTGCTGCCTGTGGCAGGGGTCAGGCTAGATGATCTGTTCAGGTCCCTCCAGACCCTAGCTACTATGAAACTATGAAGGGGAAAGGAAAAGTCATGATAATTGTTATCAATTTTCTCTTGGAAGAAATAGGCAAGACCTTGTGCAATCAGAGAAGTGGAGGCAAGAGGAAGGAAGGAAGTATCTGAGGCATAAATGAATAGTGGCAAAATAGCAACTGGGAGTACAGGCTTGGGATTCATTTGAATTGGAGAAGTTAAATAGTTTAGGTAGGAAGATGGAAAAACTCAATAAAGGAAAGACAAATTTGTGTTTAATGAAGTCAGCCTGCTCATAGATTCAATTTCTATGAGAAAATTGGGTTTTTGCCAATAATTGTGACATACCTAGTATTCTGGCTTGAGTATGTCATTTATAATAGATTTTTTGTCGTGTTACTATGCCATTCTGAAGGAAGCTTTTTGAATTTCTGTCCCTTTTTCATATTTTTTGACAGTGAAACTTTTCTACAGATCCCACAGAATGAAAGGTCTATCAACTGCTTTATCAATCTGCCTTAGAGATTATTTGAGGACAGAAGTCATCATAAGTCTTTTAGTAGAAAAACAACACAATTGGAATTTAATGAGAACCTGTTGCTGCTGCTTTTTTACCTAGTGAAGAGTCTAAGTTCCCAATATATATTTTTTAAAAGCTGTGTAAAGATGTATGCACAGAATATGCCCCAACCTTATGGCTGATCAAATAAAAGCTTTGCCAGTACTACTTCTTCTCGTTTCCTCTCTGAGATTGTTGATGACAGGTATTTAGCAGACTTTGCAGATTCGTTAGAATCTGACAGGGCTGCAATGTGAGCACTTCTACTATGGTTGCTATGCTAGTACTGGTACGTTGAATCCTGGACCAAGAAAGGCAGAATACAGAAAAAAGATCTTTCCTTGTAGTAAGCACCTGAATAGTAGCAGCAGCTAGGAAGCCAAGCCTGTTCATTCTTCTTCATTGTGAGGATCATAGACATTAAATTCACCTTTGCCCAGCAATGGGAAGAAACTGCTGTTACCATATTTCTCACATGTAATGCTCACTTCATTCCAGCATCTTTTTGGAAAAAGGGAGAGAGGTGAGTGCATGAGTGTGTGTGTGTGTGTGTGTGTGTGTGTGTGTGCATTATGCAAGAAAATGTGATATGTTGCTGCACAATTACAAAATAAAATAAATATTTATTTTATTTAGTATGAATTAAAGTTTTGGTGTTTTTTCTGAAAACCTGTTTTGAATTTCCAGATTTTATTTTTCTTTTCCATCCCTTTTTTTTTAGGGATTGTAATAAATGGATGATATATTTATATACTTTGTTCTGTGTGTGCGTGCACGCACACACACACACACACACACACACACACACACACACTACAGTGGCAAAAAGGGAACAAAGAATCTCACTGTGAACCTGACAAGATAAAAAATTTCAACTTCAAAATTTCGGAATACTTTGGAAAGGTATTTTCCCTTTTTTTTCAACCACGGTTAGTTTTCTTCTGTTTTCAAAAAAATCAACAAAACTATGTGGGTCTTTTTTCTTTTTGGTTTTAAATTAAAATATTTTGCTGTTGTTTTAAAACCGAAATGTTGCAGCATCATATTAGTGCAAAAATCAATAATAAAATTTGAATAAAAACACAGGTGAAAATGATAAGCAATTGTTCATATCCAAGATATGTGAAATACAAAGAATGAAGACATCACTTGGCACATCTACATGTGTGCATTTACTGCGCAGTAACTGGAATTACTGTGCAGTACAGGTGTAAGCCTACACGTGCATGCCCATACTGCATAGTAAATATGGCAACTGACACTGACTTCAGCATAAATTTGATACCTGCATTATGCAGTAACTTGCTTAGTTACTGTGCAGTCATTCATGTGTAGAGGAGGAGTAACCCAGGGGGCCTACCTGCTGGGTCTACCCAGCCACTAGGGAGTTGGCCCAATTCCAGCCCCGTTGATGTTAAATTGCTACATAATGGGTGTATCTACATGAAACGCTATGTCACTGTAGCAAAATTACACTGCTATGGCAATGTGGCATCAGCAGGCACAAACTGTTATGCCATAGCTACATCACGGTAGCAACATGTTCCCTGAGTATAGTGCATTGCTATGGTGACGTAGCAGCTAAAAATAACGGTGTCCACCAGCACAGCACAGTATGAGCTTCCAAAAAGAAGTACTAAATGATGACACAGTAACAGTGATGACATAGGGGCACATATAGATATGCCTAATATTTATAAAATTTAAGACTTTTTATTAATATGAAAAAATATTGATTATCAAGGAAATAATTATTCTTTCAATTTTATGTTGCTCCCTCTCTAAGATGAAAATCTATTTTTTCTCAGACTGTTTAATAAATTTCAGATGGCATTACCTTCAATCATTAATGGAGTGGATTTACTACTGGTGACATTCAAATAAAAAAATACTATATTGTATTCTCTTTTGAAAAATGCAGTTCCCCATGAATAAACTAACATCTTAATAGCATTGACACGATGTATTTTACCAGTGATCTTTGTATTTTTTTCCTGTAATTTTAGCTTATGCTGTGGTGTTTCTAGGATAAGCTGAGGTTTGTAGAGGCTATTTGGAGGTATACTAACCTGCTGAAAATCTTAATGGAATTTCAGTTTGCAGTAAGTCTTCCAAATTTGAAACAGAAACTAGGTAAAATCTTCAGCTGATACATGTTACTTCCAGAAACTCAGGGTGTGTCTACCCAAGATGCTTTACTGTGCAGTAGATTAATGTATTATGCAGTAAGGCATTACCACATGACTGTGAAGTGTCTCTTGCCCAGGCACTGCTTCTCAGTCCTGTGTCCCAATTAGTTGAGCTGGGCAGGGAACCGGGAAAGTGTGCCCTGCCCCACAGCTGTTTCCCAGCCCTAGGCCCCAATCAGCTGATTGGGACAGGGGGCTGGGAAACTGCTGCAGGGGAAGGGACACTTTCCCAGCCCCAAGGCACAGGTCTGGGAACAGCTGCCCTGGAGCTGGCCTCATCCTCCAGAGCCCAGACCTTTCTGCAGTGCCCCCTGGGGCTGGCATCTAGGGTAGACTAGAGCTGGAGACCTATGGCTACGGTGGAGGGTGGGGGTCAGGGGCAGAGCAGGGTAGGAATAGCCGTACTCTGAATTTCTACTCCCAGGAGCAAATTTGCTCCCAGCAGGCACATGTAATTATGCTCCCAGGGAAAGCTTATTGCACAGTATTTTTTGTGTGCAGTAAGCTTACTGTGCGTTAATAATGCCTGTAGATGTGCCCCCACCCCAGGCTAACAAAATTATTGGAATGGTTTGCTACTTGTGCCTGACAAAGGAGGATAAGAAGAATGAACTCAGTGCACATATGAAAAGTGTGTGTGGCAACCACACTTTCTCTTCACACTTGAAGACGTTATCCCAGTTTCTATACTGCTCAGTACTGTAGCTCACAGACTTGTTATTTCTTTGACTCTTGACTAATGTACATATTCATTACACTTGGGATAAGCCATCTTCCTTTCCTGCAGTAGATTGTATTAGTACTATGTATGTTATGTATCACAGCATAACTGAATGCTAGTATAATAAAACTATTACATTACTACTGTTAAATTCTGAGGACCAATTTTGCAGATGACTCTAATAAAGTCCTACCATACTGTAATTCATTGCTTTTTCAAGCCCTTTCACTTTGTAAACTGCACCAACTTAAGAGTCCCTACAGGCTAGTTTAGAAAAGGAAAACACTTTTTACCTTGGGTTATGTTAGCTAACTAATTTGGTTAAGCACTGTTTATAAATATGTTAGCACCGATAGTAAATGAGTTTCAACTCCTTAAAAAATGTATTGACTGGAGATGGCCAGCCCTAGAGGGGAAAGCTAGGCATGAGCCCATGATTTAATTCTCCACTACCACGTACTATGGGCACATCTGTGTGTGTATTTACTGTGCAGTAACCAAAATTACCGTGCAGTATGAGCACATCTACAGGTACATATCCATAATGTGCAGTAAACATGGTGACTTATGCTGACTGGAGTGTAAATTTGATGGTTACATCATGCAGGTATCAAATTTATGCCCAATTAGTTACTGCACAGTAATTGACATGTAGACACCTTACTGTACAGTACCACTGTGATTGTGGACTGACTGGGACTAACTTGAGTTCCACATCAGTCCCCACACAGTGTTAATGAGCTTTAATGCCTGCGTGTGTAGATGCCAACTTATTACCACTTACTGTGCAGTATCTTACTGCACAGTAAATTTAAGCTGGTGTAAATGAATGTGTAGACTTGCCTTGTGAGTGGGTCAAGATGAGACACTTATTACACAGTGACTCATTACTGCTGCACAGTAGTTCAGTACTGAGCAGTAGTGTCATCAGGCATGAACCATGACATGACACTACAGCACAGTATTAATGAGCTACTGCTCAGTAAGTATAACCAAGCAACAATGTGGGGACTCTACTGTTCAGTAACACTGGTTTCTGTGCTGTCCTTTAGTACTTGGTTATGCAAGTACTAAATGATTGAACAATTATTTCACAGTTGGTGTCTCATGTAGGAGCACCCTGTGAGAAGTCATTTGCAATGGTGTAAACTGGCAGAAACATATTCCTAAATCATATTGCTAAAATTGCAGTTCCTTTCTTAATTTGTATGTATTTTTTCACAGTTGTGACTGCATGTAGCAGACAGCAGAAGAGAATCGAGGTTGCAGTGCATTTAGACCCTTTCTGTATAATTCACTATAATATAATAGCATTATTTTTAGCAGACCCTTTTAGATACCTACCCATTTTTCTTTGTAATGCTTTATATAAAAAACCCTATGATTCACAAATCCAATAAAAGTCAACTCTCACTGGGATCTCTTTTTCCTATGGTGTCATTTGAATAAAAGTATGCAAGTATGTTTCAAACCAGTACTGGTTAAAGCAAATCTTGTAGCACTGCGTGGCAAACAGACAGTTTTAACAAGCACCTGGCTACTGTGAGTTTTAGAGTAACTCACAGAGTGCTACAGCTCAATATTTGACATAGGCTAAAAAACCTATAAGATTCTTTCCCTGTCAGAAGTACATAGTTAGTATTCCAATTTCTACACACTGAACAAATTCTTACAACTGAGTTGTGCTCCAGGAAGTACTTTGATAAAGCAAGTAAAATTATATGTGAATGTTGGAATATATCACAAGCTAAACAACAACAAAACACCTACAGCTATCCCTGTAGGTGAGCTACAACACCAACAGATGCTGTGGAGAGGGGAAAAGAGCCCTATAGTACAAAAACAAATTGGTGGCAAGGAGGTCATTTATTAACACTTAAGGAATCAACTCCTGTATGTCAGGACCAGGGAACTGGCATTCATAGGCTTTGGTGCCTCCATTGTGTAGCAAAAATTGTTCATAGGAACTGCAGCTAGAATAGAGGCTAAGGGATATTTGTACTGTGGCCTCCTGTTCAAGTTGCAAGGATGAACTTTGCCTTCTCCACTATCTATTCAACTGCTTCACAGAGTTCAGTTAATCTGGTTTGATGGAAGAAAAATGTTTCTTCATTGAACAGTGAAGCAGGAGGAAAGTTTGTATTAACATGGTAGTCTTTTCCTCCCAGGAACTACTAGTACCCTTCAAAGTGGTATAATGGAAGCACCATTATAAAGTGGCATAATGGAAGCACCAGCACCCCATTTAAAATATTGTCTTCCTCTTACAAAAGTATATGTAGATAAAAAAAGAAGAAAAGAGAAAAATGTGGTATATAATTAACAACTATAAGCCATCCATGAACATCACAAATTTGTGATGTAAATGACTAAACTTTACCAAGCTCTGCAGAAAAGGAACCCAGGAGCGGGGGGCAGGGTGTTACAGTGAACGATAGGCTGAACATGAACCAGCAGTGTGCCCTTGTTGCCAAGAAGGCTAATGGCAAACTGGGCTGCACTGATAGGTGTGTTGTTGGCAGATTGAGGACAATGATTCTCCCCCTTTATCCCACACTGGTGAGGCCACATCTAGAGTACTGTCCAGTTTGGGACTCAGTAGTACAGAAAGGATGTAGACAAAATGGAGAGAGTCCCTGGAAGGGCAATGAATATGGTGAGGGGACTGTAGAACATGACTTTTAGAGAAGAGGCTGAGGGGACTGGGCTTAGTTATTCTAGAGAAGAAAAGAGTTAGAGGGGATTTAATATCTGTCTTCAACTACTGGAAGGGGGGTTACAAAGAGTATATAGTTAATCTGTTCTCATTGGTGGCAGAGGACAGAACAAGGAATCTTAAGCAGCAACAAGGGAAGTTTAGG
Source organism: Caiman crocodilus (assembly GCA_030014935.1). Taxonomy (NCBI): domain Eukaryota; kingdom Metazoa; phylum Chordata; order Crocodylia; family Alligatoridae; genus Caiman; species Caiman crocodilus. The sequence goes on from JAGPOW010003316.1 coordinate 139,457,106, forward strand.
TTAGATATCAGGAAAAACTTTCTCCCTAGGAGGGTAGTAAGGCACTGGAACAGACTACCTGGAGAGGTTGCGGAATCTCCATCCCTGTAGGTTTTTAAGTCCTGGATGGGATGATTTAGTTGGGGCTGGCCCTGCTTTGAGTATAGATTTTAACTAAATTACCTTCTGAGGTCATTTTAAAATACTTTAAAAATATTTTTCCAAGTCCAGTTTTCTATGATTGTAAAAATAACGTGTCCACTTATTCCAGGGCTGCATTTGGTACTTTGTAAATAAATGACTAGGTTCTTTAGAAATAGATAGGCCTGGTATTTGATTTATCTCATCTATATTTAAAAACAAATTTGATTCAATACCAGTGTTCTGGGTTTTCCTTTCACGTTTAAATATCGTAGCATGATATTTGGGAAAAATCTTACAGAAATAGACCAATTCATGTACAATAAAGGAAACTGCTATGCAAAATTATTTTTGCTTCAAATTTCCAAGGTGTCATTATAAACAGCAATAAGTAAAAAAAAGAGGATTTTGAAAATGAGAATTATCTTAACAGATTTCTTTAAAGCAATAAGACACAGCAGGGTATGGGGCTACACTACCTCCTAATAGTTGTTAATCTGAATAAATAATATGTTTTTAATCATCAAGTGTCATTTAATTAACCTGCAATAACTGGCTTATTAATTCTCAATTAAATCATTATTTGAAACACTTAATTTAAATGTGAATGAATATATTTTCCTCTGGCTCCTATAAGGTATCTCTGTATTTGTAATGAATTGTAGGTTAAGCTTTGGCATTTGCTTTCCCTCTTTCTCAATGAATATCAAGGACAGGTTTGAAAAGCTCCATGCTGTTTTTTAATTAAAATAGACCAGAAGAGCAAAAGACAGGAATTCAGAAAGCAAAATCACCCAATTACTACACACTCCAACAGTGCAATATGATTTATTTACATATAATCCCACAATAAATACTGGGGCCAGGTCATCAGCTGGTGTAAATTGGTTTAGCTTCATTTAAGACAATGTATTTACTTACTCAACCATTTATGATGGTTATTAAACACCAACACTATACAAAACATTGGGGGGGAAAGCCCATCCCTTCCCCAAAACATAGAAAGAGAATAACTTAGAAGGCTTGCAAGATTTATATCAGCTCTATTTATGTGGCTGCAAAGGAAAACAGGATTTGTATTTTGAGATTTGAAAAAGGGAAGTATTGTGATGGACCAGAACTGGGAAGAAGAATAGGAAGTACTGAAAAAGGTACACAATTGAAGGCTCGCTCAGGAAAGGGAAATGGATGTCCTGTCAAGACCTCACATTGACATCATTGTACATTCCATGCACTATAATGTTTAAATGAATCCATGTGTAATAAGACATGAAGGATTTTTATATTTTCTTAAATGGCCAGCACTGTAGACAAACATAAATCTCAGAGCAGGCTAGAAAAATGCAGCTTTAACAATATAAATCACATGGCCATGCCCAAACCATTACTTGAAATGCATTAGGCACTTAATGCAATATAAACCAGCTGAAGACCAAACCTATACACTCATGCATATGTGTGTCTGTGTGCATGTGTCATATGAGCATTATAGAATGTGTTTATGCATGTTGGATTTCATACATATACATAACAACAAATCTGACACATGAAGAAATCTGTATTGCATTCTAAGTGGCATGAGTTACAGGTATGGTGAAGTCTAGTTTGTTATAGTTGAATACTGTGGAATTTTAGTTTTAATGTGTTCAACTTTGGCTTATCTGCATACTTCAGGTTCAATAGATTTAATACAATTATTTGCTGATTTGGTGATTCCCTCAAAACATTTCTGTATCCATGTGCTTCTAGCCAGCCCTAAATTACATAGTGGTTAATTGCTGTCTGCATACAAAGGCCAAAATCAAAATGCATAGTCAGAAAATACAGAGGGATTTATTGGGATAGATAGACTGGAAAGAATGATTCCACACAATTTGTTTTATCTTGTTTTATTAATGTATCAAATCTGCATCTGAGAGTGAAAGAGAGTGCAAAATTCTCTCATCAGAGTGTGAAAGAGTTTGTAAAAAAGGATACTGGGCCAGAAGATGGAGATTTGTACCCATCACATACCATTTTACCCTTAAAATCTGGATTGGTATGTGGCTGAGGTCTAGTCTTTTCAAAACATATGTTTGCTACAGCAGTTTTAACATTTCCTAATTTTACCCATGTTCTCTCACTTCTGTAGGCTCTGTTTCCTTTGTGGCTATGAAAAAAAATACTTTAAAAATATTTTTCCAAATGTCTAATGGTTTTCTGTTGCTAACCTTTCCTTAGACTCTTGCTTTCAGGTACCAACTGCAATCATGTACTCTCAACTCTCAGTCAGAATTATTTGGCTCTCTGAAGTGAGAGGGTTAGAGGAAATATAGAACGTCACAAGAAGGAGCCTGCTTTTTAATCTTCATCAAGGGATACTTTGAAACAAGTTCAGGTATTTTACTGCCAGCATATCTCTGCATTAATGTAGCATTTCACAGGGTTTCTGCAATAACTATCGTTGGGTCTTCTCATAAGAGCCCTATAATAGCCATAAATATTCCTCAGGAGAGCTAGATAGACTCTGAAAGGCATATAATAGCTATCATAAATGAATAATAAAATGTAGAAAGGACAAGTCACCATGAAAATGGCAGATGAATATGATGACATGTGTTGTACATGAGTTAATTGTCTGAGTTTTATATTTACAGAAAATCCCAACAGTTTTCTGTTGTGTCAGCAAAGTTTATGGGAAAAGCAGCATCTGCGTCTTTTAGTTAGGACTTGGTACTGTATGAGTTCAATGCAACTTAGCAAGAAACCTATTACATTGTGTATTTTCTGTAAAATAGACTGCTGCAAAACCAACTTCTGGAACTTATCAACCACAGCAGCAACATTATCTTTCTAAATGATAGGGGTGGATCATATGCCCTATACTTCTAGTGTAATTCAACCACTAAATCCTGTATTTGGAAAGAAATTTAACATAAGAATGAATTATTCTCTAACTTAGGACTTTGGGGGTCTTGTGCATTCTTCTGAAGTATCTAATACTGACCACCAACAGAAAAAAAAGAATACTATACGGACCTGGGACCTGATAAAACACGGCAACTCATAAGGGTCAGATTGTGGTACCATTACTTACACGGTGGGCACATCTACCCACACTATTAGCCTGCAACAATAAACTCCAGCACATATTTTGCTGGAGTTTATTGCTCCCAAGTGTCACATTTACATGTGTACCCAGAACTGCAGCACACTGAGTTGGGTTGGAGCAGCCCCAGCTAGCCAGCCTGGGGCTGCTTCATCCAGCTTACCATGCTGCAGAGTGGCTGGTTGGGACACAAGGGTATTCTAGTGCAGGGCTAGCTGGCAGACAGCCAGTCACTCGTGCCAGTCTACACTTCTGGTGCTGCAGAGTAAAAAACTCTGTAGCAGGATAGTACTTGTATTTACAAGTACTACCCTGCAGTGGAGTTAATTAGTTTCCTGCAGCCTAATAGGGCCATACACATAGACTACTCCACAGTAAACATCTTGTGTAGACATGCCCACTGAGCTGAGTAGTGCCTAACTTTACACATGGTCTCATTGGCCTTAATGCAAATATTCAGGGTAGAAGCTATTATTCAGTTTGAATAATTATGATCTGGCTGAATAGCAGCAGCAGGGCAGTAGGCATCTGAGGAGTAGATTTCAATACCTTAATTCATTCTGATTAATACCTTAGTCAGTATATTGTCCTATTAAAATCAATTGGATAATTTGAAGCATAAACTACTTCGTGTTAGTAAGGTGGTATTAAGTTGTAGAGGAGTGCACTGGGTTTGTCTGTCTGTTTTAAAGCACAATTTTAGTTTCATAATTTTAAAAGGTTAAAAAAAAGCAAAATAGAAATATACAAGTCTTGCCCTTAGAATAAATAGGCTCAGAAAAGGAAAAAGGGCAGAGAGGTAAAAAAAAAGCAGACAATATTAATAGTACAAAGAATAACAAAAATCCCAGTAATCCCAAAGGTAGGAAAAGTCAAGTCTCTCTCTGTCTCTCCACAGGTACTTACAAAGCTTATGCCTAGGAGACCACTTACTACACCAAGAAAACACTGATAATAATGCAGCATGTTTGAGAGAGGAGGATCTTGTGAAAAATGATTGACAACAAAATGAAACTTTTTAAATGCTTGTGGTTCAAATCTAGCTTCTCTCACAGTGTCAAATGTTGTTAGTACTGACACCACCTTTTTTTGTTAATTTACAAGGCTCTTTAATCAAAAACCCATTTAAGGAGGAGTCAACTGTTGAATGCTATACTACAAGCCAGTGAGGCTGTCCTTCCTCCTCTGTCATATGAGTGCTCTCAACATCGATTGGCAAAGTGGTTAGAGCTATAGTCAAGGTAGAGATTGGAAGGCCACAGAGATCAAGTAAAATAGTTGAATTGAGGCTGTATTTGATCTTTTCAAAGTAAGTCTATCTTACAAGCTTGAGCCTATGAAACTAGACAATGTCATGAAAAGACTAAACAATATAACCTAACAAAATGTCCCATACAGCTGGTGCCGAAGGACAACATTTTAAAATGCCAAATCCCCTCCTTCTGAATTTTTTCAGTTTTCCTGTTCTCATTTTTATATTCATCTTCAGTGTCTTATGTCTTAAAAAATAAGGGTAATTGAAGTCAGATCTGTGCTTAATTATGTGTATAATTTACTAATATTTAGATAGATTTAACTTCATGCTGTGCCTGTGGCTTATTTTATGAAGTTGAATGCATAGTTGTACAGAGGTGATTTGTGTTGGATGTAAACAGCATTTAAAATGGTATGTTAAACCATAGTGCCACGATGACCATAAGTTACATTAACCTGTTTTATTCATCAAGGATAATGGCAAGTAGCCACAAAACTTAGTTGCAGATACTGCAGAGCTATCCCCTTTGGAGGCATCAGTGTTCTCGATGTATTTTCCTCTCTGGACTATGGATTTTGGTATCCCTCTTCAAAATTCACATTTTGTTCACTGTGATTGACAGTGAGAATCTCAGGCTAGCTGAGAAAAAAGCAACACATTCTGAGGTGCCCTGTAGGAACCTGTGAGCTGTTGAATGCCCTCAGCCAGCTCCTATTGAAATGTAGAGTACAACAATATACAGGACTGGGCCTTAAGAAAGATAAGAATGAGTCACTGTGGCAATATATAACATGAAACCAAGGCAAAGCTGAGTCTGAGTTTGCAGCTGATTACCTTTTATTTTGTGAGGAGACTGTCCATATTTATTTTTCCCTTCTCCTTTCTCAAAATAACAAAAGAGTAGTATACTGGTGGCACAACCCCAAGCAATTTTTTGTTAGCTACAACTGTTGGCTGTAGGGGAAGGGATGAAATGAAGCAATATTTATGGCCAAGATTTTCCTAAGCAGACATCACAAAATCTTATTTGATTCTTTAGAGAAATGAGCATCTAACACCCTGCTCATCTCAGAACACCAGGAAGAAAACATAAGGTACAGAAGCAAACCTTTCAAATGGTTGAAAACAGCTTCTAAAGCCATGCTTTCTTAGTCCATTCATACCAATGTTCACTGAAGCCAATGATATTTTAACATCAATGTGTATTGTAGGGTCAGTACTACAATACATAAAAGAAGGAAAGGAAGCAATTAACCTAGTGTTTGAACTATATTTAAATAATATATTTAAATAAGTATTTAATTAATAAGAATTGAAGCCTTTCATCCATACTGTGTAGATCTTTCTACATTTACCCTCTGATATCAGATAAATATGGTACATTCATTTTGGGCCAAGACTTTGGAAAATCAAAAGCTGAAAGTTTTATCTCTATTTAGACATGCACCTGCTTTTCAGAACTGCTGAGTGTCACAACCTAAATCAAGTGAGTGTCCCTGACACAATAGACCACCCCTCTGTATGAGTGACATTGTTCTAAATTTGTTATGTTCCACCTAATTAAGTATTCCTACTTGGCAAATTTTCATTGGCTACTCTAAAGGTATAAAAGTCTACTCAGTTTCCGTCCAACTCGGAGCGGATCAAACTCTGACCACATTGCAGGAAAGACCTCGCAGAGCCCTGAGCGCTCCACAAAGAGCTCTGAGCACAGGGCAGGGTGACTTTGGCGGACTGATCACCCACCAATGGCTCCCTGTCTGCGACTTCCCAACATACCCCTTCTCTGCGTGCTTGTTTTGTATATGAACTCGTTGCGGTAACTCGATTTGTAACTACCCAAGTGAGCCTACAGCCTGCATCGTGACCACCAGCAGCGTAAGTAAAATCTGTTTTAAACTCAATATGCTGTCCTGCCTCTCCATCGCCAGCCTGCCTGACGTCTGCTGAATTAAACACCATTCCCCTCGGTCGGGTCTGACTGGTCGGCCGGCCGAGACATCAAACAATTTCCAGTAGGGTAATTTACATCTAAACAAGATGTCTATAAAACCAAAATATCTTGATTGGCTCTCCTAAGCAATCTTTTGGGATTATATGTATTGGCCACCATCTCATATCATGGATAATATGTTTAAATAATATAAGATTGCTTTATTACCTTTGTTCTGCAAGCCAAGTATCTGAGTCCAGCTCTTTCTATTAAATTTTCAAATATGATTGTCTATAATCTGTTGAGGATGGGTTCATATGAGACAGATGTCTGGAGGTCACATAGACATCATATGCGAGGAGCAGGTTCAAAGGAAGGGTATAAAGATGAGTCTAAATGCTCACACCATTCTTATGGAGTTACTACTTATGTCATTTCCATTTTAGAACAAAATGTAAATCCAGTTTCACTGCCTATGCATGGTAAAGTTAGTAACTTTTTTCTTGAAGTGAAATTATAATAATATTCACATAGATTCTTCTATTTTTAAACTGTTCTTTGTCAGAATTTTAAAACACTCAAAGTGATTTAGGGAAACAATTTATGTGTATGTGTGTTGCTTCTCTTTTTCCTCTAGGGAACTTGCTGAATTTGCAAGTCAGAAAAGCCAGAAATGCTCACCTCTACAAAACCGTATATAGATATTATTTCAGGGAATTTCCTTGGAGGAAAAGCTTTAAGAAATGTGACTTTCTTAGTAATCAATGCATTATCTTAATATACACATCAACTGATCAAGATAACTTTGAACCTTTTCAATTTATTTTTATTTGAGTCCTGGAAAAATATATGTTATGTAGTAAAGCCATAACAGACTTGATCATCAAAATGGGCAAAAAGTATTTGTGGACTGTATTGCATTTTCACATACACAACATTCTGGTTAATATTAAGTTAGCACTTGCTTTATAAATCCCTACAGTCAGAGTTTTAAATTCTATAATAAAGCATCCATCCTTCTAAGCTACAAGCAGTCACCCACAGACTCAGGCCCTTAGTGCCAAGATATTTCAGCCTGTAATTTAGACAGATAGAAAAGTAGATATTGATAATACAATAGGAAAAATAGGTTGTTTCAAAAAAGGGAAATGGAATACTTCCCTTTTTACTGTTGCTCTCTTTTTTTGGTGACTCAAAAAATTGTTCCCTCTTTTATAGAAAATGAGCAATCTTGTAATAATAATAATAAGATTTAATTTTGCCTTACAGCAGAATAACTCATGCATGGAAAGCTAGTTTGCCATCTGCCTGTAAAATAAGCTAGGATTTCTGATTTTTTTAAACCATAGGTTCATTTAGGTTCATTCAGATTCACAAAATGGATCCTATAACTGCTAAGCCTCAAACATCTTACATTAGGCTTCCTTGCTCCGAGGGTTTGCTGATATCTGGCTCGCCGTTGCAGGTAGCCTTTGGGGTGGTCTTTCCACATGCTGCAGCCTGCCCCTTTCTCTCCTGCCACGACTTTGATCTTTCAGTGGGTGGGGCTTCGGATAGCGTGATTACCCTCCAGCTCCCTGCGTTGTAGGTGTCTTCTGCGAGGCTCCTCCTCCCCTACACCTAGCTCTTACCCTGCCTGGCGGATCTTGGGTATTTCTGTTGGTGGTTGCGTACTCCCTCAGGCACGCCACTAACGAGCTCCCCCTTCGCTCAACCTCCCTATTGATAAGCCTCAGCCCCTTTTGACCTGGGGTAACACAAAAGAAACAAAACTCTTTTGAACTTAACTACGGCTCACTGAGCCTAATGTAGGACATGCCCTGCCCCTGTAAAACTCCCTCGCTGGGTCCATAGCCCCGCTGCCCCTCAGCTTATCAACTGGGTCACTGCCTATTACCTGGTATGCTAGCCCTCTCTTCATGTGCCAGCTATCTGATACTCTTTGCCCGGTATCTCCCAGAGCAACCCCCTATTTGTGTTTTCCCTGACTTGCAGCCCTCTCTCTGGGCCTATCCTGGCTTGCAGCCTTTCTTCCAGGTCTTCCCCAGACCGCAGTCCTCTCTCTGGATCTTCCCCAGACCGCAGCCTTCTCTCCGGGTCTTCCCTGGACTGCAGTCCTCTCTCCAGGTCTTCCTCGGGTCGCTGGTCCTTCCGCGCCACTGAGGCTCTTACCCCCCTCCTCCCCAGCTCACCTGAAGCAGCCGCGCTGTCCTCTGGTGTTGGCTCATCCCTGGGCTCTTTCCCTTTCCCGCTCTGCACGCCGGTGGTTGGCTCAGGCGTTTCGTGCCTTCAGCTGACTTCCCCGGTCCGACTTTCTCCTGGCAGTCACGTGCATGCCCCGCTCCTCACCGCAGTCAGCTCTTTTATCCCTGCCGGCCAGTAATTGGCGCTGATGTCACCCGCCATCCGCAGGTGACTTGAGGCATTGTCCCGGCTGTGCGCGGGCTTTTCCGGCTGTCTGTGTTCCTCCTCGCATCCTGCAGTGAGTAATTTGTTTTTTTCTTTTCTTTTCCCTCCACTCTGCCGTCTGTCTCTGGCTCTGGGGATCTCTCCCTGAGCTCGGGAATTTCCTCAGTCTTTCTCTGCCTATGACAGACCCAAAAGGATCCAGCTCCATCTTTGTCTCTAGGTCTGGACAGACAGTTTTCTTCAGTGGTCTTTGAGGTAACTCCACCAAGTACCAAGCAATTTTTCCAAAAGAGGTAGTTTATACAATGATTGGGGAATAATCTAAATAATATACCTGGAGACTATGTATCCATTGCTGACTTCCTTTTCAAGGTTTAGACAGGGAGAAAATGGAACATTTTTCTCCACACTGTCCTTTCTTATTGTCTTTCATCTGCAGCATGTAAAGCTGGCACCTCAGAAATAAATTTCCAAAAGATAGGATGCTTTGAAGGAAGTATCCACATGGCATGACATTTGTCCAACATTCTCCTGAGATCTCTGACTCCTGCCCTGAATTTTGCTACCACATTCTATTTTTAATGTGTTCGATATATTATGCCTTAAGTTGACAGGTAGCCACACCCTCTATAAAACATGAAAAGTGATATTTGAAATATAAAATCTATTGAGATTCATTTAGGTCTTTTCCTATAGCACTTCTTTCCTAGACAGTGCGTGTGTCTGCATGAGATACTACTGTGCAATCATTACTGTGCATTTATTTAATACTTGTATTAGCAAGTACTAAATAAATGTGTAGTAACACTGGTGAACGTCTTCTAAGTGACACTACTGCACAGTATCTTAATAATACTACACAGTAGTGTATTAATACTGTCTGTGCTGTGATGCATTACTATGCAATATTTCTCACCTACTAAGCAGTCAGCTTCTTGTGTAGAAGTGCCCAGTACCTCCAATCCTAAACGTACCACCTGCCATAAAGTTTCCACAGTGTATTAAATTGCATCTGGCTGTATGCAATCACATTTTGTTGAATTATGGCCATTTACTCAGGTGATTCAAATGATCATCGAACAAAAAACTGTCCCTTTGGCATTTACTCGCCACCAAATTTGTGTCATTTGCAAACGTAGCTATCTAATAGCTTATATTACACCATGGCTAAAAACTATGGATTAAGAAGCTCCTCCTGTCCCCACTGACATTAACAACTACATTTTGATATAGCTAAGAAACTTAATTTAAAATTCATCTAATGAATTAGGTACTTATGAACTCCAAAACTGCCTGATTTTTAATTGGCATGTTCATGATATCGGTATGATGTATTTACTGCACAAATATGTAATAATAGAATCCTAGGGTTGGAGGGGACTTTAATACAAATTTAACACCCCCCAAAAAACCCTTCACAGATATAGACACGCAAATTGTGGCCCACCGGGAATTGGTTGGTCATATAATGCTCCTCCTTGATTTTTCTTACTTAATAGAAGTAAAAGAAACTAAAAATAAATACAAATCTTTCCTAATGTTATTTTTACACATAAGCCCTTCCTGAAGTTGCCATAGGAATGTTGTGTGTTAGGAAATGGAAGGGAAGGTGGTCCTGGCAGTTATGAAAGGGAGGGAGTTGGCCATAAGACAATCTCTCCATTAAATCGTAATGTACATTATGAAAATTTTAGTACCTCCGCATTAAAGAAAAATCTCATTATTTAAATGGCTAAAAATCTTTAATTCACGCACACAGACATAAAACCACTTCCTTTCATATTTGCATACCTTGTCAGAGACAAAAACATCAATTCCTTATGTGAAAAAAAATTTTAGAAAAATTTAAGTGTTTTACTATTATTTAGAAAGTAAAAAGTATGAACACCTTATTTAGCAAACATACTGCATATAGTCTGCAGGAAAAAAAAAATCATAGACTAGAGGCTTAATAGACCCTTTCTATCTCTGATAGATATGTTTAAATGGGTGTTAAATACTGCTATGTAATTCATTTCAGTATTAGCTTTGTTGGTACAGTGAAAAATGTATTTAGTAAAATGGAAAAATATTTAGTCTGTCTTCATCATAGGGAAATCATATTAGAAGAAAGAGACAGTATATAATTCAACAAGAAATCTTACAGATTCTGTTGGAATTTTGTCAAGCTCAAGCTGACAGCAAAAAATATAGTTTAAAGGAAAAGTTTTATTTGTAACCTGAAATTTAAGACAGCTAAACCAGAGGAAACTTTGTTTCTGAAATGATCTAACGTGACAAAGTTATTGTTCCAGATGCTTCTGGCTGCAGTGCCGATAAAGGCAGATAAATTAAGCACACAGTCATACATCAAATCTTATAATCTCAACTGAATTATATGCAGGGAGGTGTGTCACTACAATAATTTTCTCTTCTTTAACAGGAAGGAATACTACTGAAATGCATGCACTGTCTGTAGACAGCAGTGAGTGTCTACTCTCTCACATATTCCAATGGCATCAGGAGTCTAGAGCTCACAAACACATCATGATTTTCGTTACAGAGATACAGAAACATGTAGCAAGAACCTAAGAGTTTCTCATTAATATACAGAATAACATAATATAAAGCTATGTTTCAGTGAATAAACAGAGACAATTAAAGATAATAAAAATAATAAGCATCTGTAGCACATAATTTCAGTGAGTTTCTTGAGGTCAAGCATTTTGTTTATTGTTAAGGAAAACAGTGGTAGAGAGAATGGTTGTAACAGAACATAGACTACAAAAATTCAAAGCACTGTAACAGTAATTGCACATTAAGCTTAAGATGTACTTCAACTTGCAAGTGATCCTCCACATGGAATTTTTTTCCCCATCTGCCATTGTTACTCTCTTAAAATGAATAGATGTGCACAACATATGCTCTTAGAGTGCTGTTACAGGTTACCTTTAAACATTTTACCTTTACCCCTTTATCTTTATCTTAAAACATAAAACATTTTAAGTCTGCTGAATGTTATGATGTCTATTGCAGAGCATTTAGGTGCCCTGCTCTTTTAAAGAGCTGAAACTTCTAGGGAAAGAGCCCTAGCAGTGAGTTAGAAGCCCCAGCTGATGGCTAAAAGGGCAGCCAGAATGAGCAAGTGGCCCAAACCTCCCAGCAGTCATCTGACCAAAAGGGATAGGGGCTGGCACATGTATAAAACCCAGGGCTGAGGCCAGGAAGGCAGTTTCCCACTAGCAGCCAGAGGGGAAGGAGCCTCCAGGGAGGGAGTGCCCAGTAATGCTGCAACTGCCTGGTATGCTGCACCTAGGGCTAAGGGGGCTCCATGAGCCCCATGGGTACCTTTGCCTATTAGACACTTAGCGCCAGAGATGAAACCTGATCCTTTTAAAGGGTCAGAACACATCCTAAACTTTTGTTTTATGTTATAGCCCAAGGGCTTGTGTTTTGCTTGTTGTTGTATAAGACCAGTGGTTTGGATGAGGCTACTTGGGGAAGGAGGAGGCCTCATTGGGGGCCCACTGCAGTGTAGGGACCCCAGCGCCAGAAGAGGCATGGCATTTGGGGCACACAGGCCCCAGTGCCAGAGGGGGTGTAGCATTTGGGCTACGGAAAGCCCAGGCACCAGGGAGGCACAGAGCGAGACCAGGGCTGCAGACAGCCCAGGAAGGATAAGGGGGCCAAATTACAACAAGACGTAGACCAGACAAGGTCGATACCATCTGTGAGGCTTGGGGGATGGTAAAGGGGTGACTCAAGCCACACATAGCCCATAACGCTAGGGTGCCCCAAAACACCCATTGTGTCATCTGTTTTGAAGCGGGACACACCAGGGGTTCGGGAACCCACAGGGTCTAGAGAATCAATCAAAACCATGTCTAAGAATACTTAAAGGCAGTCTCCCTATTAATCATTCCACCAAAGATGTGGCAGGAAAGAATAGAGGGTGCCCACTGGGCCAATTTGGCATGGTAAAGGGGCCTTGGGGAGATAATGGCTGTCTATAAGTACCCCATCTCGTGACACTGTCATAACATTGGAACAGTTTCATAGCAGTCACAGCTGTCTCAGACCTGCACAACTGTCTCAGACCTGCAGTAGAGTGCCTTGTGAGCAGGGGTACAGTTAGGAACTAGGACTGGATCCCTCCCCTGGGGTGCAGAGGAATGAAGAGCTTGGAGCTTGGAGGCAGAGGAGCCACCATGTGGCTTCCCTCACTCTGCAGCCCCCAGGAGCTAGATGAAGCCACTTGGGAGGGGAAAAGTCTAAAAAAAAAAAAAAAATGTTTTACTTGAATGGACAAGGGGGAGAAATAATGGGAAGTAAAGAGAAAAGAGCAAAAATAATAATAATAAGAGCATGTGTTTCACTGAATTGGAATTGGGTCAGGTGGAGGGAGTTGGTCTGGTATTCACACCAGGGCACATCTGAGACTCAGTGGGCTTGCTACATGTCACACAGGGGGTGCATCTACATGTGATGCTACATTGCCATATGGTGATGTAGTGTCAGCAGTCACAAACTGTGATGCTGCAGCTATATCACTGTAGCAATGTGGTCCCTCATTATAACGTGCTGCTATGGCAATGTAGCAGCTCAGAATAACCGTGCACAGTACGCAAGGTGCAGTCAAACTGTTACTAAACTGCCATTTAGTACTTTCAAAAGGAAGTACTAAATGATGGTACAGTAACAAAGATGCAGTAGGATCATATGTAGACATGCCCTGGGGTAGGAATTGGATTAACCCCACCACTGGAGCAAAGCAGGCTCACTGCATGTATGCTACATCAAGGCAGATCTAAGACCCAGGGGGTTTGATGCTTGGGTTGGGTAAGTAGGGTTCTGGGTGAGCCATTTCAATTGAATTGCAGTTCAATTCAAATTAATGCTGTGGGGGAGGGAAGCTAAGTCACGATGCAGTGGCTGGGAGAGGTGGAAGATAGCTGTCCATCTGTGAAAGCCAGTGCTCATGCTCATGAACAGCTAATTGGCTTTGTAACTGTTCCTCTTGCACAAACAGCCAGTCAGCAGAGTGCATCAGGATGCTAAAGCAAGCAGCAAACTGGTGTGCTGCACCTGGGTGCTCAGGGTGGTCAGGGTATGCTGAGCTCTCACCCCATAGGGGTAGGAAGAGCTGTTGGCTGGGGCCAGCACCACTCCTCTAGGCAGTAGATTTCAGGATGGTTGAAAGTTTACCCACAGAGCAAAGAAGTGGGAAGGGTTTAGTATGGTACATCCTGGGATGCTGAAGAAATGAAAATACAGAATTTTATTGCACCAGATCAGACTAACAATACCCTATAATGACTTGGGTAACATGGATCACAGTCAACTCTCACTTGATCTGGTAAAACCTTAAAATATTTAGGGGGCACTTAGATGGGGTAACACCCTTTAATCAGTGAATACTCAAATTTTAAGTGCCTTTACACAGGTTTAAAGTAACCTTTAATACCACCCTTGGAAGGCAGCAAACAAGGGGTTTTTAAACCATGTTCTACAGTGCAAGGTTGAAGCATAACAAGTATATGGTAAATGGCTTTCTCCTTGACAGGATCTGTCACCTAAGAGAGCAATGCATTCCTGTTTATGGAACTTGTATTCAAGCTCTGGAACTCATAATGTCTAACTGTCATAACTCTCAAGTAAAATGCAGAAGACTTTTAATGTATCATAAATATTTTCATGTTTTGAAAGAAAAGTGTGCCTGAAAGATGTTATTTTCTATTCCTTTTCAAAGCTTTTGAATATTGAAAATGGTAGCTGTGATTCTGATGATGGAAAACCACATGAAATGAACACAATTTCAGATTCACAATTCATATTAGGATGGAAAGATAGCATTTTAAATTCTACTTCCATTTGTTCCTTTTCCAATGTTCTCTATCTTTAGCTTGTAAAGACAGTGTCTAGCCCTCTTAATTTATAACCTGAAACAGAAAAAAGGGTAATTAGTTAATTATAAACTAGTTTTTCCAGTGGTAATAGTTAGAACACTGTTTCCTTTAGAGTCACTATCCTGACTCTTATAATCACCACTGCAATTGCCCCACATTTTCTCAAACATAAATGTGTATTGGAAGCTAGTGAAGACTTGGAATTCAGATGCAGCATTTTCTAATCCTTATTCGGACAGTGATTTTATGAATAAAATTGGACAATTAAATTAGACCTAAACCCATTTGATTCTCATAAGCATATATATATATATGTGCTCATTCAATTCTCAGAAGCATATGTATATTCTCAGAAGCATATATATGTGTGTGTGTGTGTGTGTATACTCACATATATATTTATATATATATATGCTTCTGAAAATCAAATGGGTTTAGTCCTAATATACATACACACATACTCATTTACCTTTCTAGAAACCTACTTCTCCCCATCAATTTTGTAGAGAATCTAGGCACTTAACCCTGAATCACTCTTTGGAGGCACTTCCATCTCTCCATTAACTGTAGAAGGATCCCAGTTTTCTAGCATATTAACTGTATCACCCTCATGGAGCAAAGTGCTTATTTTTAGTGCCTATGAGTACCTGTACACACCATGAGTTTTAATCCTCATTAAATTAAATAAGTTTATAAAATTTAAACTTGTTTATTTTGCAGCATTGCATCAGTGTTTGCATGCATTAGGTTTTCAAACAAATTAAGCCTGATCCCTAGCCGGTGCCTCAGGAGAGCAGGATGGTCCAGCACTGCTCCCACCCCACCTACCCAGTTTCCAATTGGCAAGCCTCCCAAAAAAAGAAAAAAAGTGGAAGCAATTCAAAACTGAAAGCAATTCAAAGGGGTGAACTACAGAAAAGTTTCAGCACCATCTGGTGGACAAAAAGGCTCATTACATATCTTTGAGTGTCTTTGTGTTTGCATGCAATGAATCCATGGATGAGTGCTGCACAAGAAAGGGCAAAAAATGTGGTGCATACAAAAGCTCTCTATATATGCCTAAAATAGGTATTTTGCTCCAGGAGGGTGATGCAGTTGACATGTTGGGAGCCTAGGATCCTTCTACAGTTAATGGAAAGACAGAAATACCTCCAAACAGTGATTCAGGGTAAAATGCCTAGGTTATCTACAAAATTATTAGGGAGAAGAGTGGTTTGGAGTGGGGAACTTACCTGCTCCATGCTCCAGATGGCATGGGGTAAGCTGGGCTGGACCAGGCTGGGTGCTTAGATTCATAGATTGTTAAGGGCTGGAAGGGACCTTATAGATCACTGGGTCCAGTCCCCCTGCACTAAGCAGGAAAAGATAACTGGGATCAAGTGACCCCAGTAAGGTGACCATCCAGTCTCCTTTTGAAGATTTCCAGGGTAGGTGATTGGAGGGAGTTTATTTCACAGTCTGGACACCCTGACTATGAAAGAGTTTTTCTTGCAATTGATCCTGAAGCTGCCTTCCAGGAGGTTGTATCCACTGCTCTTGGTCTTTCCTAGGGATGCCCTGGTGAACAGCTATTACCAAGGTCTTGATGTACTCACCTGATGTAGCAGTAAGCCACTAGCAAGTTCCCTCTCAGCCTTCTCTTCTGTAGGCTGAAGAGGCCCAAATTCCTCAGCCTTTCCTCATATGGCTTGTCTTGCAAGTCCCTGATCATATGGGTGGGTGTTCACTGGGATGTCTCAAGTTTTTCCACATTCTTGTTGAAGTGCAGCTCCCAGAACTGTAGGCAGTACTCCAGCTGTGGTCTCACCAGTGCATAGTAAAGTGGGAGTAACATTTCCTTATTTTTGGATGAGATACAATAGTTAATGCATGCCAGCATGTTGTTTGTCCTGCTGGCCACAGCATCACACTGCCAGGTCATGTTCATGTGATGGTTGATCACTACCTCTAGATCCATTTCAGCTGTGATGCAAGTCAAATTGTCGCCACCAAGCCTGTAGGTATGCTGGGGATTGTTTGCATACTTACACTTCTGAGTGTTGAACTTCATCTGGTTCTGGTCCTTCTAACTCTCCAGCCTGTCCAGGTCCACCTGCATCTGAAACCTATCTTCTGGCATGACCACATTCCCCCATAAATGGTGTCATCTGCAAACTTGGCCAGCAAGCTTTTCAACCCCGCAATTAAACCACTGATAAACATGTTGAAAAGCACCGATCAAAGCACAAATCCCTGAGGGACAACACTGACCACGTCTCGCCAGGATAACATTCATTCATAGAGCCATTCATGAGCACTCAATGGGTCCTACCATGCAACCAGTTTTCCACCCACTGAACTGTTGAGCAGGTAAGCCCACAATCTTCCAATTTTTCCACAAGAATATCATAGGATACTAGATCAAAAGACTTTTGGAAGTCTAGGTTTATAATGTCAACTTTCTCTCCCGTGTCCAGGTGGTGAGAGACCTGTTCATAGAATCATAGAAGTAGGGTCAGAAGGGACATTGTAGATCTTCAAGTCTGACCCCCTGCCTGGGCAGAAGGGAAACTGGGCTCAAATGATCCCATTCAGGTAAGCATCAAGCCACTTCTTAAAGACCCCCAGGGTAGGACCCAGCACCACTTTCCTTGGAAGTTGGCTCCAGATCCTAGCCACCCTAACTGTGAAGTAGTTCTTACAGATGTCTAATCTAAACCTACTCTCCAATAACTTGTGGCTGTTATTCCTTGTTATCCTGGGGGGGGGGGGGGGCTAGGGGAAACAAGGTCTCCCCCAAAACCTTCTGGTCCCTCCTAGTGTGTTTATAGATGGTCACCAGGTCCCCCTTCATAATGGAGATGAAATTGGTAAGCCAAAACCTACCCATGATGAAGCCCTGCTGATTGTCATTCAAAAACTTAACTTCAACAAGCATCTCTCACATAGATTCTTTAATGAGTTTTCCCTGTATTTTCCCTGGGGTGGAGGTTAGGCTGATTGGCCTATAGTTGCCTGGGTTCTCCCTCTTCACCTTCTTGAAGATGGGCACAATGTTGCCCTGCTTCCAATCCTCAGGGTCTCTCCTTTGTGCCATGATTTCTGAAAGAGTTTTGCCAGGGGTTCCACAATAACCTCAGCCAGCTCCATCAGCACTCTCAGGTGAAGTCCATCTCATCCTGCTGACTTATAACTGTCTAGCTTTTCTAGCTAGTTTTGCACCAGCTCAGCATCCACAGTGGGAAGGCTATCATTGCCACTGTGATCCTTATCTCACTTGTTTTTCTTGCATGGAGTGGAGTAGAGCCAGCATCTGGAAAGGGGAACTTTTGGTGAGAGAAGAGCAGAAAGGTAGGAGTCAATCAAAAAGCAGTGGGGCTGTCCCAGCTGCCCCCCACTTCCTGCTTTCACCTGCCCCTCTGCATGCCTTACTACCCTGGGATCTCAGGGAAATGGATTGGGTGGAGGTGGGAGAAGCAGGGGGTAGGATGAGCCAGGCATACATGAAGGGGCCCCATGGAAGCAAGGGGTGGCAGCTGGGCTCAGCTGGCCACTGCTGGCATGGGCTGGGCACCACTCCTCCTGCCTGGTGGGGGGATCAGATAGGGCGGGGCAGGTTAATGGGGTGTTTTGCACTCCTTTGACTATGGCACTCTGGGTAGTTGCCCACCCCTAAGGCTGGCTCTAGTTGGAACAGTACTTCCTTGAAAGAAGCAAGACTCTAGTTCCAGAATTATTTCTGTTTAATGACTGTCTATGGTAATATGCATAAAAGTCAAGGCAACAGGAACCAGAGTCAGAAATTGCCTGCACCATGAAGGATGAAAGCTGCCTCTACCAAGGCTGAGCTAAAAAGATATGGCCACACAGAATTTAAGAGCCTCCGTAGCACCAGTCTGGACTGTAATAAAACTAGGCATCAACATATTAAGACTAGATAACTTTTGAAAAGGTCCAGAACTCCAACTGCAGGCACCTTATGAACTTTGTAATTCAACCTGGATGTATGGAATGATCTTAGATATACTCATGCATTTTGTGGCCATTGGACCAAGACCATTCCAAGTAACTATTTGGAACTTAGGCACAGATATTCCACCAAAATCTCCACTCAGGTGCCTATAGAACTTATCCAGACCTAGGATCTTGGACCTAAAGCCAACAAAATGTGACAAATCATTAAATGCACTCTTAAGTGTTTTGTGCTACACTAGTTTGCGCTTAGTATTCCCATTTGTGAAATAGGAATGATAATAATGATAATGGACCTCATATGAATGCTGTGATACTGAATACATTTTTGTTAGTGAACACCAGGGATCCTGGTTTTCTCTGATTTAAAAAAATCCCTAATTTTTGGTTTTAAAAAAAGTAATTCCAAATCCAGATTTTCCCATGATTAAAATCTAATACCATTAACACATACATACATACATACATATAGTGGTGTTAGATTTTAATCATGGAAAAATGTGGATTTGGAGTTTCTTTCATTAAAACCAAAAATTGGGGATTTTTAACCGAAAATTTGGGATTTTTTTTTAAATCAGAGAAAACTGGGATCCCTGGTGAACACTGTCCCATGTTGCATCATAGGAAATGAGGCTGGTCAGAAGCAATTCCCAGAAAGAAAAATGGAGGCATGGAGAACCAAGGACTACCGCTCTCACAATTCTGAAGAATTTAACACTAAACAACCTTATTTCCAAACTCACTCACTGATTGGTAAAATGTTTCAGCAGTTTGGGGTTGTTGTTTTTTTTCAATCCTGAAAATAAATAGTGAAATACCAGTTTCCTTCAGGGTGGAAAGTCCATTTTCTAATCAGCTCAAGTGCTAGGGATTATAATTAGTATTAGTATTCATAAACAAGAAGTAAAGGCAGGCATATTTCCATGCAGTTTATTTTGTCAGTAAAAAGCCCTGGTGCTGCTGGTCTTCACACAACTGCTCCTTCTTTTGTTTCTGTGAGACTCCAAAGAATGAAAAAAAAAAGAGAAAACCCTAATAACAAACAAAGGAAGAAACCAGAGGACATGCTGGGAATTGATTTGGAAGTGCTTCTAAGATTTTCTGAATACCAAACCCTCTGTTTATGTCTATATATTTAACACAAAGACTTACGGTAGCACAGCAGTTTGTGAAAATCTATTTTGGAAAATCTTGGAAGACATTCTTCAGTCTTCCTATTTTCCGCTTGTTAATAATTGTTTGCCAAGGGAGGTCACGGGCTTCCTCGCAGACGTGACATTCCATCACTAACCTTTCATTAGAACAATAGTATGAAATACTTATGATCTATATGTGGATCTGAAAACGGATAAGTACTTCAACAGTGATATCTCTTTACTAGCACATAAGCTGAAGCTGGATGCTGAAGACAAATATTTAATGAAAACACATTCTAATACAATAGAGTTCAACAAAACTTTGATAATCATTAAGTGTGGACTTTGTAACTGATTAAATAATTGAATCTCCTGAGAAAACAATAAAAAATATCATGTGGCTAATACATTACATACTGTGACATTTAATACTTCATATTTTGATCTCATCTGTTTGTTATTAAGGAAACTCTGCAGACGTCTTTTAATAATAACACAATGCAGGGCTGCAAATTACATTAGGTTTCTAACACGCAAACTTTTTGCTAAGGAAAAAAATTGGTGAAATCTCCAGCATGTATTTTTATTGTGTGATCGCACATATTTGATCAATTCTGGATCACTTCAAAAACTAAACACAGAAAAGGCTGAAAATGAAGAAATGTTCTAGCATTCTGATTGTGTGGATCCATGCCTAATCTTACAGGTTTTTCTTTATAATTGTCGTAACCAAATCAGTTGAGTGCCCCTGTCACAATAGAACTGCCCTAAGCAATTGCAGTTACTTTTAAATTTGGTATGTTCTGCCTCATTAGCTAGTCCTACCTGGTGGTCTGTCATTGGCTACTCTAAACGTATAAAAGTCCGTGCAGCTTCCGCCCCAGTCAGAGAGCTCTGAGCATGTGGTAGACTGTGGAGAACTTTGCCACATGGCAGAGAAAAGCTGGTGGACTGATCACCCACCAACATCTCCCAGTCACCGTTTGCTCCCGATCTATCCTTCATCCTGCATGCTCGTTTCTGTCTACAAACTGGCCTGCTCATTCTGTTGCCAGTTATCTGTAACTACTCAAGCAACTCATTACCTGTAACTACATTAGCAACCTTACCACCTGCATCAGGGCCACCGGCGGAATAAGTAAAGTTCAAGTAAAAGTTATTTTTGCAACCAATACTCTGTGTTCTGCCTCTCCATCTACCAACCTGCCTGATGTCCAATTAAATTAGTGATCCTCTGGACGGCTCCGGCCGCCCGAGACATGGTGTCATGAACAGGATTTAAGGGGACGGTGGTGGAGATTAATTTAATTGAGTGTTGCCCCAGCACACTGTGACCTGCTGCATGGAAAATGCGGATGAACTCTGGGTGCATATCGCCTGCCACCAGGCGGTAGGAGGGGATGGAAGAAACATTGATGGCTACTTTTCAGTGGAAGGGGAAGGAGCCGTCATGAAGGAATGGAGAGCAAAGCTGTTTCCTGGGAAGTTTGGGTGTGTAATGGGCAGTGACCGGGTTTGCTATTGGCCCCTAGATGAAACTTTAACCCTATCCCTAGCAGGGGTGAAGGTGAAGAAGGCGGAAAATCTTACTCCCGCTCAAGAGTTTGCCCAGTGCACCCGGTACCCGAGGGAAGGAGGGGAAACCACCCCAACGGACTGGTTTAACTGTCCGGCTTTAGTGCCTGGATCGCACGGTCATGAACTCCTTGACCAGCTCTGGGAAGGCCTAGAGACCGAGGCCCACCAAGCGGCAAGATGAGGGGTGACAAAGTGGAATAAAGGAAAAATAATAACTGAGTTATTCTGTTCAGTAGCAGGTCTACTACAGGAGAATGCAAATCTAGAGGCTCAGTTGCACACCACGGGCAAGGAGTCACTGGAGCAGGCAGCTGGGGGCTCCGAGCCGCTACTAGAAAATGGCGCCGGCCGCATGGCGCCACAGCCAGAAAATGGCACCGAGGAAAACCAAAAGGGCACGGAAATCCCCCTGGGAGGCAGGCCGGCCGCATCCCCGCCTATGGCCCCACCCCTTGGAGTGGCACCAAAAGAAACCCCGCCCCCTGACGTGGAGCTAATAGTGGAACCCTCCAGTGCTCCCGCCCAACAAATTTAACCCTCTTCTGACTGCGGCTCACTCAATAGCATTGGTGAAACATGTCGCAGATGCACAAGGCACCACACGTACTACTGTTACATATCACACGCGCACCTGACCAGAGTTACAAGAACTTTGTAGGGAATCAAAAATGAAACCTGAAGAAACTCTAGCCATATGGTTGGGACGACTGATTGTGGAATTCAGATCTGATGTACTAGACTCAGAAGAAGCAAGTGCCTTAACCCGAGAACAGGTGTGGGGTGGAGGACATGCCACCGATCTGAACATGGTCATGGAAAACACACATTGGCCGATTCCGCTCCCGGCACTTGTGGTGGGACAAGTGACCCATAAATCCCACGCCTGGCATGAGGGTCACCTGCAGAAGATGAATGCAGAACAACTTCTCTTGGCCATAATCAGAGTGTCGTAACTTTCGTGGAACCCAAGAGTGCATCCACTGGGACTGGTGCAGGCCCAGCATAGGGAAAGATGGGCTCATCGCCATTTAACAAACCCCGGAGCAATTCCAACAACACTGGAGGCCATAGATGTCTGTGTACAGAGGGACAGACACTATCACGCTCTGACTCTTTTTTAACCCAATGGCAGGTCAGCCAGCAGGGAACCTCTTATGTCATCTTCCACAACTGCAGGCCTACTTATGAAACATAGCGAGGGAACTTCTATCGATGCAAAAAACTGACCTTCGGCGTACCCGGTCAAGGCCCTGAGGCCGGGGTGTCAGGAACTCAACCTGCGGTGAGAATCGCGGTCGCTACCCCAAAGAACACCGGAGGAAAGAGCCATGTTCAGGTTTCTCCTCAATCACTCAAGCTCACAAAGCAGCAGTTGCGTATCCTGGGGAATGTGGGCCAACGACACCTAGCAGCCAAATTAGGTTTCAAATTCACTGACAAACCAAAAAACGAGTAACGTCCGGTGGCATCGCCGGCAGCCCCTTCCAACTTAAACCTGGCCCCACTGACCTTTGTCCCTACACTGAACTTACCATTTACAACCGCGTCAATTCAAGTAATCAACAACAAGTACTCTTCATCCTTGATACTGGAGACCAAGTCAACGTAATCACTCCAACGACACCACACCAGAAAACCACAAAAACAATTAGGGCACAAGGACTCAACGCTGTTGCAGTCACAACAAAAGTTAAATTTGCAATCCAAGGCCATCAACGTGCTCTAGAGGCAGTGCTAGGGGACATCAATATCCTGGGAATTCCGGGAATCAAAGTGCTTAACCTCAAAGAACAGCTGCTACAAGTGCTACCCATTGCTATTCTGGAGCCAGTTTGGCATCGACCAATGCTCCGCAACACCTCCACCTGGTGATACCAGCTGATCCCAACCAAGAACCCCCTCAAAAGGTCCCTCACCGACCTCCTGCGATGACTCGAGCAACAGGGCTGCATCAAACCAGTAACTGCTAGCACCTACCTATCACCGGGGTGGGGATTCACAAAACCTGGAAAATCCGACGAAGCCCAGTTAATCGTTGATTACAGAGAGGCTAACAAAAGGTGTTGCAGAACTTCAGCAACCCAATCCTTCCACCCTACCACAAAGTATGTCCAAAATGGCCCAATTCCAGCGAGACAAATGGGTCAGGGTCACCCTGGACTTAAAGAACATGTTTTTCTCAATTCCAATTACTGCCTCAAAGGAGTGTTAAATATATGCATTGAGGGCACCATGTACAAATGGATGGTCTGCCCGCAGGGATACTGCAACACCCCGTCATTGGCCACTGGTGCTATGAACAATACCTTAACTTTCGTGCCTCACACACCCTTCCATCAGAAAAGGAATTAAGAATCTGGAGTTACGTTGATGGCATCGCTATTATGAGCCATGACAGCTCCATCGTTACCAGCATAGTCAACCAACTAGTAGCCCACCTTCAAGGTGAGGGATGGACAATCAAAGAGGAAAAGTCATGCCTGCATCCCGTAGATGACATCACGTTCCTCGGCACCCAATTCTTTGGCCCCATCCGTCATGGAATCTCGCATGATGGACCCGACATCGACCCATTAAAGAAACCCCCACCTGTAACTAAAAGACATTTTCAACAGCTTTTGGGTCACATAAATTGGTATGGGCACTATGTCAACCCCAGCCATCTAATGCTCCTCACTAAGTTACAGTGATAGGTCCATGACAAGACCCGAAAGTCCACACCTTGGACGGAAGGGAATCAGCAAAACCTGCATCATCTGTTAGCCACTGTCAAGGGTACACAGCTCCACGCAATCAACCTCGGTGAACTCGGTGAACTTGGTGAATCGTGACTCTTGGGTTCACCACTAGCCACGTGTGGGCTGTTGCGCACAACCCTCACAATGAACTGGTATACACTGCTCATAAGACTCTTCAAGCAACACAACACCAGTATGGAGCCGTAGAAAAAATCCTCCTAGCTGGACAGCTAATGGAGCCGTTAACAAAGGGGCACGGAATGCTCCGCGCTCCCACTGCCACTTTGCTGCCTTTGCTAGATGCAGAAAAAGTTGATCCGCATTTTCAAGGAGAACGTAAGACGTGAAACACGTTAGTGCTCACCCATCATTACAACTGGTGCTGCTGGAAATTTGAAGACATAACACCCGATCCTAGCCCGGGGGATAAGAAAAAGCCCCCAGTGCTGTATGGAACCTCTGCCCCGACCTGGATGGCCTCGGATGGAACCTCCCAACACGGCAGAGGCTACGGGTACTATTGTAAGGCCTGCCACAATGTGGAAATACTCTGGGCCCACCCAGATGACAACTCTGTTAAAAAATGTGAACTGTTGGGATTCCTTAAGGTACAGCAACATTGTCTAATGCACCATGATGATACACTTCCAGTTCCAATCATCATAATTGACTCGCAGTACATCTATAGAATCCTTACTGGCACAGCCCATCCCATCAAAAACTTAAATAATTGGGAAGACATCTGGGAAACTTTGACTAAATTTACACGGCTCCCACTAGTTAAGCACACCAAGTCACACCACCCTGATACCGACCCAGTGCAACGCTGGCGCCAAGCTGCTACAGAGCTCACCTCATATGGAGTTCAACACGATTGGGAAAAAGTAGCACAAGCCTGTGAGATATGTGCCAAAGAGAAGTGCCATCGAACCAAACATCAACCTGGAGCTTTCAACCCCTCGCAGTTCCAGGTGGGAAAAGTCTGGCAAATAGATCTGCTCGGGCCCCTCCTGGGATCCAAACCACCAAGTAAGGGATTAGTTATCATCGATTTGGGAACATGCCAGTTACAGGTCATTCCCTTATGAAAAAGCAACGCCACGGCCGTTGTCTCCGCCTTAACCGCTGCATTTGCTGCCTGGCAACCTCCTCGTGAAATTCAGTCTGATGGAGGTCCCTTGTTTAACTCTAAAGCCCTGGAAAAATCTGCCTGTCTTCACAACATTGCGTGGCATCTCCATCTGCCATACCACCCGCAGTCCAACGGCGTCGTAGAGAGACACATCAGCTTATAAAAAGAATAACTTCACCTCAGAGAGGGAGGAACGTACAAAAACTGGACTAAGAACAATCATGATGTCCTCATTTCGCTGAACACCGCAAAGCCACTATGGGACGAGGCCAATCCCAAAAAACCCTCTACCCTGGGAACCTAAATTACAACCAGATGAGTTAGTGTAGGTTTCAATACCGCACCCTCATCAATCTCATCCACAAGTCTACAAGGGAACAGTTCAATGGGAGGAACAGTATCTCAATACCTATTCCGTTCTATAGAAGAAAAGCCTGATCGTCCCTCCGTTATCGTTCGCCATAATTGGTTAATTTGCTGTTCCACCATTCACCCAGTTTCCTTGTAGCAAACCCAATTACAGCTTTTTCTTGTTTCTTTTGTCACTTTGTTTCTTTGCAAGCCTGGCGGTGATGAAGCGGCAATCTACAGCTGCTCGGTCACAGGATCTGCCAAGTACCAAGCCGCAGAACACCCAAGGCACACGTGATGGAGACAGACCCAGGCAGAAGGAAAAGCATCACAGTGGAAATAGAAACCTGACGCGTGACGTCACCATGACACCTACCGAAGCCCTTACAGTTGGACTTTTCATAACCAACCTGATTTCATTAGTCAATCTTGTAACCATTGCGTTAGTTATTTATATAGAATATTATGTTTTACAGTTAATCAAAAAACATTTTGTAAAGTTATCTGCTTATGTATATACCCGTTTACCACTTGAACCTTGTGAAAATGACGAGTTCCTAGACAGAAATTACTTGTAACCTGGTTCCCTTATCTATTGTGATATGGCCAAGAAGGCATGTCATAATCAAATCAGTTGAGTGTCCCTGTCACAATAGAAGTTCCCTAAGCATTTGCAGTTACTTTTAAATTTGGTATGTTCTGTCTTATTAGCTATTCTTATTATTATTATTATTATTAAGAATATTAATAATTATATTCTTATTATTCTTATTAGCTTATTAGGTGATCTGTCATTGGCTACTCTAAACGTATAAAAGTCCGTGCAGCTTCTGCCGGTCGGAGAGCTCTGAGAACGTGGTAGAGTATGGAGAACTTTGCCACATGGCAGAGAAAAGCTGGCGGACTGATCACCCACCAACATCTCCCAGTCACCGTTTGCTCCCGACGTATCCTTCATCCTGCATGCTCGTTTCTGTCTACAAACTGGCCTGCTCATTCTGTTGCCGGTTATCTGTAACTACGCAAGCAACTCGTTACCTGTAACTATGTAAGCAACCTTACCACCTGCATCGTGGCCCCTGGTGGCGTAAGTAAAGTTCAAGTAAAAGTTATTTTTGCAATTAATACATTGTGTTCTGCCTCTCCATCCACCAGCCCACCTGATGTCTGATTAAATTAGTGATCTTCTGGACAGCTCCGGCCACCCGAGACAGTAATAAACCTTCTTTTCTGGTCACTTTGATTGGCAAGACACATTCCTTCTGAGTACGCAATACAGATAAGACTATGGGCCTCCTTCTGCAACCTTTACTCAGTAAGTAAAATGAGATTTTTCTAGTATTTGGGTACAACACAGAATCATAGAAAATTAGGCTTGAAAGTGACCTCAAGAGGTCATCTTGTCCAACCTCCTGCTTAAAGCAGGACCATTCCCAACCAGATCATTCCAGCCAGGGCTTTGTTGCACTGAGACTTAAAAACCTCCAAGGATAGAGATTGCACCGTCTTTCTAGGTAACCTGTTCCCATGCTTCACCACCCTCCTAATGAGAAAGTTCTTCCTAATATCCAACCTAAACCTCCCTTATGCAACTTGAGACCATTGCTCCTTGTTCTGTCATTTGTCACCACTGACAACAGTCTAGCTCCATCCTCTTTGGAACCAGCCTTTGAATAGTTAAAGGCTGCTATCAGATCTCCGCTCAGTCATCTCTTCTGCAAATTGAATAAACCCAGTTCCCTCAGCTTCTCCTCATATGTCATGTGTCCCAGCTCCTACCCATTTTTGCTGACCTTTTCTGAACTTTATCCAACTTGTCCTTGTCCTTTCTATAGCAGGCAGTGTCCAAACTGGACACGGTACTCCACATGTCAGTGCCTTTGCCAGTAACACAAATACAGTGATTGCTTAGACATGCATTATTGTTTTGTTGCTTTTTTTTTTCAAACTAAGATATGATGTTTACAAATAAATCTGTGTTCAGTATAGACATCAGTTTTCAAATTACTATCTTAACTTTAAAATGATGAACAAAAGGACAATGATATTCTGAAATGCATAACTCTAGAACTATTGGTTCAGAGAT
The DNA here is from genome assembly GCA_030014935.1 of Caiman crocodilus. NCBI lineage: Eukaryota > Metazoa > Chordata > Crocodylia > Alligatoridae > Caiman > Caiman crocodilus. Next base: position 139,484,768 of record JAGPOW010003316.1, read on the forward strand.
GATACCTTTTATTAGACCAACTAAGAAGTAGCAACAATAACAACAAAATAATATTCTTTTTCTCCAAGCTTTCAGGCACATGTGCCCTTCCTCAAGCTCAGGGAAAAGTAAAGATGGTAAAAAATTCCCATAGATAGAACATAAACTTCATTTTTGCACAGAGGAAGCTGAAGGTGGAAGTCTGTTCCTCTGAGTCCATGAGAGTGTCTTTGTGAGCTGTTCTTTGGTGTGCAGATAAAGCAGAATTCCTTCCCTGATGGTATCAGATGTCAGAAAGGCAGAGAGATATAGAAATCTCTTTTGTTGTTCATCAATTAAGTTTAAATCCAAGATCAACTAAAATTTGGTATCTTCCTCTGAATGTTGTCATTTTTTTTATTATTAGAAGCAGTATCAGAGGCCCATATAAATGCCTGGAAGAGTGGGTACGTTTGGATGGCTCAGGGATGTACCATGCAGATGTACTCTAAATTTCTCAGGAAAGTTATTTACCCCAGGTGTAGAATCACAATAAGCAGCTATATTGCTTCTTGTTCTGGAGCTATAATGCACAAGTGGGATGGGGGGTAAGTGCTGCTGTGTACTATATAGATATCCCTGAAGAGATTGCAAACCAAGGGCTTTATCATCCAAATGCTTAATCACATAGACAGTCCCACCACATTCAATGGGATTATTAATAAATGGAAATTATCCAGCTTTTATGTATCTTGCCACCTAGTGGCAATACACAGCTGTAAGACTGTGCCTGTTCACAGGAGAGAACCTGGAAGACCCGAGAACCCTGTACGAAGTGTTCTGTCCTTGGAGAACTTGGAGTCTGGCTTTCAAGTTTCCTGACTCCAGAGAGCAAGCATCTACTCTGGACTCATTCAAAAGATGTTTGGATGCATATCTTGCTGGGATCATTTGACCCCAGCAGACTTCTTGCCTATGACAAGGGGGTTGGAATTGATGATCTTGTGAGGTCCCATCCAGCCCCTAATGTCTATGAAATCTATGAATCCTGCCCCAGGCCAAGAAGCCCAATGCTTCCAGATTTTGGGACTAGCTCCCAAGTTTCTTGACTGTCAAAAATGTGAATTTCAGTCAGTAACTGCTAGTCCCAGAAAGCTTAATTCATTTCTGAAACACTCATGTTTTTCAGATTTCTACTTCACAGGGAATTTAGAAAATGTTGGCTTCCTCATGAATATCAGAATTTGTCATGAACCAGAAAACCTGCATTTCAGCCAGCTATTATACTAGCCCTTCCCATCTGCTCCTCATTTCCTTTAGGCATATGACAGAGGTGGGTCACAAAGAAGAAGACTGAATAATAGCAAGTGACCAGAAAGGGCTGATTGTTGTGACCGTTTTCCAGGATAACTCCTGCTTGTAAATAATCTTCTAAAACAGACTTTGAAAAGATTCTCTCTACATCCTTGTCGTTAAAAATAAATGTGTAGGATGCCTGATTGAAAAGCTATCTCCAGAACAATAGAGAAAGCAATACAGTTGCTTCAGACAGCCATCTGGTCTTCCAACAGTTGGACCCTGTTAACTCTGATTTAGGATTTTTTAATTTAACTCTCTGCTGTCAGTGGAAAGTGCTTATACATACAGTATCAAGCCATTTTGTGTAAATCTATGCTAATACTCTTAAAACCACACAGCACTCAGAATCCAGGATTAAAGTTTTAAACCAGATGAGATATATATTGGGATTCCCAACAAGTTTTCTTTCTTTTTATAATGCAAATGTGTTAATGCTCTGACCTCAAAATTGCAAGACATGATGGCTAGTAATAATCTGCCAAAATACTGTTTGGCTTCAACATTGAGAAAAATGGGGTGTATCCCACAAAATAGCACACAGAAATCAAAGGGTTATAGCTCAATAAGGATTTTCCTTTTTTTTTTAGCTTTCATTTTAATCACAATTTGACATAATGCTGCATTGTAACACTTTTACCTTTGCATCTGTTAAGTGCATTCATTATTCTACCAAATATAATATTTCTGAAAATTACAACTTGTTGGAAGAAAAGATATTTATAATTAAATGATAACTACTTGGAAAAAAATGCCAAGGCATTTATCTGAGCAGTAAGCTATTTATAATAAATATATAATAAAATAATGACAATGATAATGACTATAAATAATTAAACACCTTCTCCTATTGTGAATCTCATCCATAGATATGAAATGTGAGTAAATATTATTATATGGATTTTACTAGTGGGATAACCAGAGCCCAAAACCACCGTTAGAATACAGTGAACAAAACTCAAGTCTTATGACTCCCAGATGATGCTCATCCCAGCTACTACGCCCAGGCACAATACTGCTATTATACAAATAACTGTGAAGTAAAGAACAATTTCACTGCCTGCTTTGTTACTCCTTCCTTCATTTCTTCCAGAGTGTGAATATACTGCAGTTGTGAGGCCTCCTTTGGTGTCTTAAAGGTTATTTATGAAGCTATATATACAACTGGGTGAAATAAAAATCAGACTGTGTGACTGCATCTGTGTGTGTGACAGAGAGCAACGGGAACAGAGACAGAGACAGAGACAAAGAGAGATTAAAGAATTAGAGATAATTTAGAAGGCTCCTCACTTCAGTGTCTTTACTTCATTCATATCAAGAAGAATATTACTGCTTATCTAGTCAGAGATACAGCAAAATACTGTGGGCCAAATCCACTCCCACATTATATCCCCTATACATAGCATTGGTAATGCAACCAAGTTGTATGCCCTCTCTTGGGAATTTCCCTAGTGTTTGGTTCTCATGGGGTAAAGATACAGCATAGATGTTTTCTGCAGTGGGGTTGTGCAGCCTGCAGCATGCCCCTTCCAGTGTAGGAGCATAGAAAGGCATGGTCAGAGAACTCTATTATGTTCTGATTGTCCATCTTTTCTTAGCAGTCAGTCCCTGTGACTACTGGTGCCAGGAGCTACAAAGAAAATCAGGGATTTAAACCTGCTCCCCGGCATCTCTCTTTACCCTCACTGCTGTGTCAAATGACAACTCTGCACAACAGGGAACTCAACCGTGTGTGCAATGTGCAAAAATTATTGATATGCACAAAATAGTTCATATTCATAAACCATCAAAACTGGATGAAAGTGAATCGGGACATTGTATGAACGCTGTCAACATGTATATCATCATTCAGCCTAATTTGAGGATAGTAACCAAGTTTGAAGTTTATATATTCTAAGCAAACTAAAAACCAGTAAAATAATGTATTAATAGTCATCAATTTGATAGCCAATGTTATACAATTCAACCAGATGTTCACCCATTAAGATATGGCCAATTTTTTCCTTGTCATCTTGCCAGGGAGGGAAAAATACGTTACCAGAATTTAACATGCTGTATGATTTTGAGAATAACCCTTCAAGCTGTCACTCCTGTTGCCAATGCTACTGAGTAACGGCATTAAGCAACAGGAGCATGGACTGATTTCAAGCCCAGGTGCCGAGCAATTTGAAATGCATGAGCTCCTTGTTGTGAAACAGTCATTCCCTCTGAGGCTCTTATTGTCCTCATCACTCCATGAACTGTGTGCATGTTCAATGTGCATTTCCTTGCTTTGTAACTAGTGTTCCACATGCAAACTTTGAAGAAGAGCGAACATTTCTGTCTCCTCCTGTCTTTACAGGATATTGTCCTTATGAAACATACTGCACCATATTTCAGAGCTGCCCTGAAGGGTTCAACAGATACAGTGGCAGTGGTAAACAAGAGCTAGGCAACAGCTAGCCTCTGACCCAAAAAAAGACCATGGTCTCATACTCTGCATAAAACATCATACACAGAAAGAAACTGACAACACTGACATGCACTCACTTAAAATAGTTGGGAAATCATTATAATAAATTGTAATACAATGTTATTATGTTATAATGTAATAATTGTTATAATAACTATTCACTGCAATAATGTATTTTTTAATCCTCATGCTAGTGCACTTCTTTTTCTGTGGACCTCCTTCTCACTTCATGTACCTTACTTGAGGTAATTATGAACCAGTTATGTGACAAAGATTTTTAAAGGAAACCTCAGAATCATTTTAACATCATTAGCTAGATATGTATAATGTCCCCATTGATTAGTCTAAAAATGTTGCAACCATTCACTTTACAAATGTAATTCAATGATATCCCCAATTCAGTGTTGTGCAAAACAGTGTTGTTTTTAGATACTGTTTTAGATAGTGTCATTTTTTAGATACAAAAAACTCAATGAAGTCATACAGCAAGCGTTGAGCCAAAAATGGCCCAAATTGTACTCCTCTCCCTCCTTAAGCAGGTAAGTAGTGTATATTTGGGTGGGCTACAGTTGAGTGGAGTGGGGGCCAGGCACACTTAATAAAAGCACCTGAGCCCAACGAGGTGTGGGCCAGGCATGCTCAAAGAAGAGCACCTCAGCCCAAAGGGGGTAAGACCCTGGGCCCTGGATAGAAGGCAGAGTGGAGGCCAGGCACACTTAATGAGAAACTCACCTGATCCTGGAGGGGTGGAAGACCCCAGGCCCAAGTGTAGGAGCAGAGTAGGAGCCTAAGAGAGGGGTGTAGTGGTTTGGTGAGGAGCCAGGGGTGAAATAGGCCCACAGTGTTGAATACTTGCTCAGTCCCATTGAGGTGAAGGCCACAGGAAAAACCCAAAAGGCTGCACCAGAGCTGACTGAAGGGTGAAGAGTGAAGCCTGATGGCTCTCTGGGGTCACTCAAAGAGAACAGGGCAAAATGAGTGTGACCCCAGACAGGGCAGTATGATAAAGACCGTGTGAGAGCTAATGGAGTACAAGAGGCCTCCAGGGAGGAGGGAGGAGGGGGGCAGTGTGTGTTTGGTCCATGAGGGCAATATGTAAAAGACCCAACTGTGTGCCTAGTTTGACCCAGCCTTGAGCTAGACAGTCAACATTTAGTGTGACATCTACGAGGCATGGTACACATGTAAGGGGATACTGGAGCAAGTATGCATCTCCCATTAAAGCTGGGCACTTGAAGGGCAGCCTCCCACCTTATTGACATCTCATTTACTTTACAGCAAGGTATGGCAGAAAAGTGAGGTGGGCAGTTTGCCCATGGGCGGGAGGCAGGCTGATATTGAGATCGGGCCTGGGAGCTTGTTCTTCTCAAAATATGGATAAAGCTTAGCCACATAATTCTCACTTTGGTCCACTTATAGATATTTTAAATTAATCTTACCCTGCACAAGTCACCTACTTTTGCTTAGAAGGGATCTACTCTGGCCACTTACCACTCTTAGTGGCTGTTTGGACAGAAGGTGGAAAAGAGCTCTCCCACCTTTTAGATCAACAATGTAGTGTTAGAACAGTTGCTTCTACCTCCTCCCCACCCTCAACCAGAGGTGAGGCTAAAATATATACTTTAGGGCACAACCAGCAAAGTTTCCTAAAGACTAGACAACAGACTAGGCAGAGCCAAGAACACCATGCATCCGTGTTGCCCCATTGGACAGCCAATGGAGAAAGGTAGATGGGGTCAGAAGGAGAGAAATCCAAGAGAATCTGACTGTGCCTCAGTGCCCATGTCTACATGAGACACTGACTGCACAGCAGCCTAATACTATTGCATAGTATTGTTGCATGGCAAAAATCATGATGTGACATACTGTGCAGTCGTATTAGGTTACTGCACAGCAGCATCACAAAAAAGATGTTTGTCAGTACTACTGCACAGTAACTTGTTTATATAAAGTAATAAATGACTGTGCAGTAACAACTGTGCAGTCAACATCTTGTGTAGACACAGCCAGTGAAAGGGACACAGTGCCTTGGGACAGGAGATGACCATAACTTCTGTTGTCTACATTCCTCTACAATGATTATTAAATGTGGAAGCACCATTGGCTATTGGACCTAAGTACTCTAATTTTCACGCTTGGACACATGCACAGCTGGTACAAGGTGCTAGATTTATCAATAGGTGGTGCTCCTGAGTTTGCATGAAAGACCATATGAACATAGCCAGAGTCCTGATTTCCACCTAGCTGCAAAGCATAGTATCTTCTCTTAGACAAGTGGCATCATTAAGAAATGTTACATTCTCTTCTCATGTGTTAAAAATAGTAGAAGCCAAAGTACCATAGTTAATACAGAGTTGTGACTGCTGAGTTTTAGTGGTGCACACGCTTGGAAAAAACTCTCTGGGCCAGCCAAGAACAGGGTCCAATTGTGTTAGGAACTAAAGTCAGTTGCACTATTTTCTATGTATATACCCCAAATAATAGTTTATAATATGATCTTTATACACATTGGTAGGGGATTGGTAGGGGATCTTGAGAGAAAATCTCTCAAGATATTTGAAATAATTATTGTCTAAATTTAAGCATGTGGATAAATCTTGGTGAGATCGAGGTTTTGGTCATGAACATCCACAAAACCCATCATGACTACCTACAAAATTCTTGTGCTTTTGTCATGAGCCTACTGATCATAAGCCTACTGACTGACATGAGCCTACATGAGCCTACTGTCATGAGCCTACTGAATCTGAATCAAATAGTTCCCTATTCTCACAGGCTTATTGTCCATGCCTCCAGCTACTTTATTTTTCATACAACTTCAAGCCCCCTTCAAGCCATATGATTAAGTTAAAATTTCAGGTCCCATTGAAATAAAAGGAGGATACAGATCCAAAATAAATAAATAAATAAATAAAAGGTGGGGTAGGGATTACCTGATCTGCACCTGTCATTGATTTCACTCATTTGAGTAAGTTACTGACATGCATGATGGTGTTACAGAAACTAATTACAAATTCAAAGTAAAACCATCTTGTATGCTACTTTTTAACATAGGTATTCTCAAATAGTTAATTTTTGGCTAAGTGATAAGCAACTGAAAACAAGCCTTCCAAGCAAGTGTCAAACAAACTAAACTGTTGGCAAGCACCCGATTTATAAACTCTTAATCATCATAGTCATGTTGAAAGGCTCCATTTATTATTCACACTAAATATTAATTGTTCTTATATACTTTAGCAGATAATTTGTGAACAAAAACAGGCCCTTACAGTTGATAAAACTTGTATCATCCAGTCACTGAACAGAAACAAAACCATGTGATTTAAGTTACAATCATACTATACTGGCCACAAATGGTAAATTGCAAATTTACAGCCATAAGCCTGTGTCCATTGGGGATATGCAAAGCTTTGGTAGCTGATTCAATCTGGAGAAGATTCAGCCCAATTTGGAAGTTGAATCACCAAATCTGAATCAAATTGGGAGACCAAAAAAACCTCCCAAATCAATTCGGAGCCTCTGAATTGATTCAGAAAAGATTTGGAAAAGATTCAGAAAAAGATTTGGAGATTTGGAGATTCAGAAGGCAGTCTTTCAGGGGAACAGAAACTGAGAAGGGGGAGGGAGAACAGTGGGTGGAAGACTGATATCTATAGCTGTCTGTCTGTACTCAGTAATTAAAAGTGCCTCGGCACAGTGGAATTTCTTAGCACAACACGATTCCTCAGTGTAACAGATCCCTCTGTACGGTGGGAAAAAACCTTGGTGCAGTGAACAGTCCCCACCAAGCTTAACAATTGCATTGTTTGAATGCATGCTACCTATTGGCTTGTTGTAAATTATTCCTACTTGGCAACTAGCAATTGGCTCGCTAGCCATATAAAAGCTAGGGCAGTTTCCACCCAAGTCGGAAAACTCCGCATGTACTTCGGAAGAGAGTTTCACGTGCATCTCAGAGCAAACTTGGAGGCCTGATTACCCACCAATGACTCCCTGTCACCGACTGTCCCGATGTACCCCGTACCCTGAATGCTCAGAAAACATCGGTGTGTTATTTAGAGCTCTACCCAGATTGCAACTTTTACGGAAGGTGCCTACACTGTGTACCTGTGTACTTCAGCAGTGTAAGTAAAGTTATTCAATTCAACCAGTACGTGTCTGTGCCTAATTCTACTCCATCAGTCAGAGTACCTACAGCCCCACCGGCTATTCTTGGCCCCCACACTGGTCAGTGACTGTGATCTTTCACTGTGATCTGAGTCCCCTTCCAATCACAGTGGTCTGGGGAAGAGACATAGAAAAAGTATATAACTCTCTGTCTGCAGCCTTTTGTGAGCTGTTTCTTTCTGAGCAAAAGAGGGGTGGGCAGCTAGCCTAGAAACAGGTGGGTGGGCAGAGATCTAACTGGCACAAGGAAGGCCCCCATTACAGGTTACCACCTCTGCTGTTTTCATCCAAATCTGACTCAACACACATAAGTGACACGAGTTTTGCTTTCAGCAGTTTGAGGTGCAGTTTCCCAAAAACCCCTGTACCTATCTCCTTAAAACTGGACAAGCTTCATGCCATCAGAAGCAGTTACCATTTCTGCTGTTTTCATCTAAATCTGCCAAAAAACGACAAAGTTATAAGTATGTCAGTGATTCCCAATTATAGTCTATTTCCAAATCACCGAATCTCTCCCAATCAGTGCCGAAACTTCTGAAGCCAATTCAGCTGAATTGATTCAGAGCAATCTCCAGATCAAATCATTGTCCTTTGAATCAGATGAATCTGAATCAAATAGTTTCCTATTCACACAGGCCTAATATCCATGCCTCCAGCTACTTTTATTTTAATAATATTTATCAGACAATTATAATAACAAATTAAGGAGCACTCAATCTATCATTTTGCAGATAATCTATATAAATTAAATCTCTTATTCTGGATGCCAGATATGTCAGCCTACACCAGGGGTGGGCAATTATTTCAGGTGGAGGGCCACTTAATAAGTTTTGGTGAGATGTTGAGGTCCACATGGGTAGTCCCACCCCTTCAGAGTTGCCCCACCTCCTTGTTGCCATCTTTGGACTGGAAGTCCACATCCTAACCCCTGACCTTTGCCACCAAAAGTCCTTCCCCTTTTGCCCTGGAAATACTTCAGTGGGGAGGTTACCATCTTTGAACCAGAATAAAACCAAATCAGCCCTGGCAGGGAAGACACCTAGCTCCAGCACATGCAGCTTCCCTCCCTGCTGTGTGAGTGCAGGGGCTGTGCATGAATGGCAAGGAGCACTGGCAATACAGGCAGCCATGCAAAGGCTGTGCCCCTCACTGTAATGTGCAGCACTGACAGCAGCCATGTCCCAACAGGCACCTGTGCCCTGAGTACCCCACCTTCTGCTGCTGTCACCACCAACCAGGGTTGTGTGCCATAGGGGGTGTGTGGGGAGTCCCCATACCCCCCAATCTCCCTCACACTCACTCACTGCCCACCCTAGCACCATCCTGCTCTGTTCCCTGTCTCATGGGCTCCACGCTGCCACAAGCCCCAGCCCCATGCTCCAAGCTCCCTCCCAGCTGCCACCCCACCCCCAGTGCTTCCCTACCTCCTGTCTGGAGCCAGCAGGAGACCAGGGAAGTAAGCAAATCCCAGGGGCAACAGCAGCCCAACATGGAAGCTGCACACTGGCCAGCTGGTCCCTTTTCCTATGAGGGTGGGAACCAGGCAATAGGGTATACTTTTGGGGCCGTATGTACATGTTGGTGCCTTGCTCCCACCCTCATGGGTGGAAGGGGTGGGATAGGCACAATTTGTTGTGGGGGCCTGCAGGCCAGATGAAAGTGCTCAGCAGGCTGGATGTAGCCTGTGTGCCATATTTTGCCCACCCTGGCTTACACACAATTTGTAGTGATATAATGATGAAGAACCATTCAGTAAATACTTTGCTCAAGAGTCAACATGGCCTAGATACCATTTACAGTGCATCTAAAAATGCTCAATATATTGTTAAAGTGCCATGAAGGTCTCCAGGGAACTGTGAAAATGTCAGCCCAAGGGAAAGTGAGCTGTTCAAGTTTGCTGACGACACCAAACTGTGGGCTGAGGTGGGGACACCAGAAGAGAGGGAGAGGCTGCAGCGGGATCTGGGCAGACT
>JAGPOW010003316.1:139502176-139533943 GCA_030014935.1 Caiman crocodilus
TGGCAGCTCATGTTCATCTTGGAGTCAATAATGACTCCAAGATCCCTTTCCGCCTCTGTGCTCTCAAGGGGGGAGCTCCCCAGCTTGTATGTGTGCTGTGGATTCCTTCTCCCCAGGTTCAGCACCCTGCACTTATCCACATTGAAGCCCATCCTATTGTCATCTGCCCACTTCTGTAGTCTGTCTAAATCTAATTGCAGCCTCTCTCTCCCTTTGAGCATGCCTACCTCTCCCTACATCTTGGTGTCATCGGCAAACTTGGACAACGTGTTTTCCACCCCCTTGTGCAAGTTGCTGATGAAGGTGTTGAACAGTGTAGGCCCCAGGACCAAGCCCTGGGGGACCCCACTATTCACATCCCACCAGGTTGAGTACAACTGTCCACCACCACTTTCTGGGTGTGCCCCATCAGCCAATTTCTGACCCATCCAACTGTGTAGGTATCAATGCCACAATTGCTCAATTTATTAATGAGAATGGAGTGAGAGACAGTGTCAAAGGCCTTCTTAAAGTCCAGAAAGTCTATGTCCATGGTGACACCAACATTCAGGGATTTAGTTACCTGGTATTTAATTATCTAAATCCCAGGTCATTCCCCCAAAAACCAGAGATCCCAGATAAATTTCACTAGGTTACAGACTGATCATTGTGATCTGATGCTGATACTGCATCTTTCTATCTTGCTTTGCATCTTAAGAGAATGCTATGGTTGTGTTACTGCTACATATTTCCAATTTCCTGGGATGTATGTGCTTGTCTGTATGCTAATCTTGGATGCTTGGGGTGTGTCCAGATGAACACACATGTGCACTTTGTGGTGCTTCAAAGGCTTTTGAGATGGTGCATGTGAAGAGGTTCTCCACACTGCATATTCACAGGACAGAACAAAAATTTGATACCAGGAAATCCTGGTATCTAAAAATATGGATTAAAACAAAAACAAGTGGGCTACAGTGTGTGCTTCCTGGAACCTGAGCCTGGCAAGCTACAGCCATGCTCCAGCAACCAGCCAGGCTCTGCATGCCCAGATTGTCACCACTGCAGCCCCAGAAGGCCCCCAGTACCCCAAGTAAGGCTGATTAAGTCAGCTCAGGTGCTGGCCCGAGACTTTCCTACCCCACCCAAGACAATTTGCCAAGTTCCAGACCACATGTGCAAGAGTGTTTCTCAAGGACAAGTATGCTTCTATTTCTCTCCAGGGAAAAGCACATGTGAATTCATATGGATGTGCCGTCGAATGCTACAATGCCAAGAACATGAATATCCTTGATGTTTCCCCTAGACTCTTGCCACAAACAGACTTTATAAACAAAGTAACTCTTCCTGTTCCCCTGGACCACTGTCCTAATGCAATATTTAGTCTTCCTAAAAGGCAATTTCTAAAAGCAAATTTCTAAATATTATTCTCTAGCCATCACCTGTTAGTGAAACTTCTGAACTGAAGGAATTGTCTAGTTTAAGGCAAACAGTCAACAGAAGGCAGGATAGACTTGCACTTCACGGACTAACCAAATCAGAGCTTCATAAGCATTTGTAAGCAGCACTTTACCTCATCATATGCTAGTAAGGGACAGTAGGGAGAAAAGTTTTTAAATAGCAATGATCATAGGTGACTTGTAGTGGGGGCAGAGGAGGCACATGCTCCCCCTGAGACTGGCCATTGGCAACACTGCAGACATTCGCCACTTGCCACAACCCCCCTCACTGTTGACACTACTGCAGCCACTTGCAGGCGATCCGTGCTTGGCCTGCCCTCACCGCTGACATCACGGTGGCCACCTGTGAGCAGTTCCCACTCACCAATGCCATGCCCCTGCTGCTGACATTGGCGCCTGCAGGCAGTTGCTGCGCCCCCCCGGCCTCAGGAGTCACAAGTTGTTCGTGGCAATGATTATTAAATCATAAATAAATATAAAATAAATCAATAATAATGATATAATAAAATAAATAACAGTAACATATGATAAACAGAAATAAACATTGTCAAAGGCTTGCTACATTGTGGGTTTGGGGATTTTTTGCATTGACATATTTGCACCAAAGTACTTTTGACTTTGTGCTAGTTTAAAATAGAGATTGCAACTATTGATGTACTGCTGTAAACAGTTTAACTTTGTTTGAAATGGAAGTAAATTGTACTAGTGCAAATCTTTGCTCACGCTAGTGGAGTGTATGCATACTAGAGACTTAAAATGCTGCAGCTGCATTGCTGTAAATACATCACAGGAAAAATCATTATTGTAATCAAGGCCTGAGTGGCATTACCATAACCTATCTTAGAAAAGGTTATGACAGAGAGAGCTTTTCAATCTGAACACCACCAGTCTCTTAGAAAATTTGAACCTAGATCTTTGCTTCACATCTGCATTCTGACATTAGATTATCAAGGCTAGATTGACAACGGAGACAATTTCCTCAATAGAATGTAGGTTGCCTAAGTGCAATCTTTAGAGCTTCATATAAAGCAGGCCTAGCCACTAGCTAAGCCTGGAGGGGCCTAGAGTCTCTCAGTGTATAAGTTTCTGCTGTATAAGTCCATTAGGCCCCTCCATTTCTGCTACTGAGAATGTACACAGCATCTCAAGAGCTAACAGTGCTGAGCAGCTAGGGTTCATAAAACATGCATTTCCTCATCTCTCCCTTCTCTAAGGCACGATAGTTTCAGCATGACTAGGAAAGATGGCTGGGGAGGTGCATAGGTATCTTCAGTTCACATAAGGACTTGAACCCAGCTGTTTCATTCATCAGAAGTGAGTGCTCTAGCCCATGGGCTATAAAGCATAGGGTGCTGTCAACCAACATCCCCTACATGTTTTGTTTAGAGCCTGCTTGGGTGGGTAAGTTCTGAGAACACCTATTAAATCAAGCCCTGCAGTCGAGATGGATGCCAGGGGTTACTATTGGGGTTTAGGCCTTAGATGGGGGAAAAGAAAGCAATAATCTAAATTGTGGAATCTAGGCAAAATTAAGCAGTAAAATGGCAAGGAGTCCTGGATTTTGGTCTCTGGAATTTTTACACGTTTTAGACAGACACTGGATAAAAATAAGAAATAATCCTAAAACCAAAAACCTGAAGCTCAGTTTCCCTACCCACAGCTAAGTTCTTTAAGTGTTAAGCTACAGTCAGGCACCCTCTTGCTTTTTCTCCTTCTTGCTCCATTACTGTTGTGTTCTTGGCTGTTCAGCTTCAACCAGGGGGGTAGGGGAAGGAGAGGAAGTAGCCTTTGTACCCAGTTATACTAAAGCAGTGTTAGCTCAAATTATATTTTTATTAAAGAAATTCCTTTTGCACATTTATAAATAAGAAATCATGTACATTTTTATTCTATATTTGTTTTCAAGTGCTTATATCTTAGTAAAAAAAAACCCTGATTTTGGCATATAAATATTTGACCTAGGAAGATTTTTTTTTTACTTAATTACAGATAGAAAAAAGCAGCAGAATATGTTTTATGAATATTTGCTCATATTTTTAATACATTTGCTTTGGTCACACTTATGCCCCTTTGTGCTCACCTTCTGTTAATATTTGTGGAATCAAATGTTATCAGTCTTACTCATCACCGGAAGAAATGTCAGATTCAACAAGCCAGCATAGCACCATACACCTAGACCTAGAACTGGATCCCTGGGAACAGACTCTACAGATCTCTATGGAATGTTACTGAATGAGGAAACAACCTGTATAGCCCAGACAGATAGTGACAAGCATAAATGGATACAAGCCCTTTGGTACTCAGATTGGTACTCAGCCAATCAAGGAAAGGAAACAATACCATGCATCTGCTGATTGTTGCAAAGTTTAAAAAACCACACATACACCTACAAAGCTTTTTGAAAAATTAAGCACAAAGAAATTATGATCTCTTCAAAGGTATTTTACAAGAAGACAAATAAGTTGCTTAAACTATTTTTGTCAGTTTATTTAACTTCCTATCTAATCTAATAACTCAGAGATACATTACAGTAAGTTATTTTTTTTAATTGCATGGGATCAGAATCCTTACACCTGAGGGAATAATCCAGCTTCTAAGTAATGGAGTTTATGAAAAAACTGCCTATGAGCAGGACTGCCAACTGCAGCATTTCTTGATCTTTCCATTAGTACAGAAAACAACACTCAACTCAGTGAACCAAGGATCCTGTATGATAGCCTATTTAATCTAATATATCTTTAATTCCAATTACTGAAGTTTCTAAGTGCAATGTTATAGACAAAAATGAGATGTGCCTGGAAAAAAAAGATGGAAAAAGCTCCATTTTTCCTATTCTTTGTTTTTTTATAAAAACAGAAGAAGTATAAAAATTCAAAGTAATTTTGGTGGTGTTTGCAGTCAATTAAAACAAAGATAGTTTAAATTTTAAGTGAAACTTTGAATGCCATATCTGTCTGCAGAGTATGCTAATAATTTTGGCACTTGTAAATAAAACAAACAGTGTAATGCAGAATAATTACTTATTTTCAAAAACTTCATAAAGGTTTTTATTATATGGAGTTACCCTAGGGGTGCAGATCAGTGCATTAAAGTCTCTCTCAGTAGACATTGATACAGTAGACCATAGCAGCACTAAAAGAACTATAATAGTCTATTATGTCAATGATCTGTGCATGAAGGATTTCCTTAGTAGCATGTATTGGCACAATATGTCATGATGACTTTAGAACATATAATTATGATTTCAATGGAAGAACCAGAATGGTCCCATTAAGTTCTCGGTGAAATTAAATGGCAGTATCTTGTGCACTTGAACTGCGACCATAATAATTCTGAAGGGTCTCTTGTGATCACCATGGAAGAACTGAACAATGATTGCCACTGAAAGCGGATCAGGTCCTTTTAGTGTAAGATTTTCTTTATTCTTTTCTGTGTTATTTTTCCTCTTTTTCCATTAACATTAAAAATAATGGGAATGGCATTGTTAAAAAATGTAACGGGTTCTCATTTAAACCCACAAAAGCCAAGAAACTGATAGATGCAGCTTTCTCTCCATCCTTAACTCATTTCATTTCACCTCTACGTATTATAGAGGTCTGAAAAGACTGTGTGATCTTATTGACCATATGTGCTATAATCCTTGTTAAACACAAAAGCTGTGTAAAAATAATCCAACAAAAGCCAGGAACTACAGAGTTAAGGCTTCTTATTCCATCCTTAACACACTCTCACGTGCCTTGGGATTCTGTTTAATATTCTTTGGTTCTGAGCAGCCTATCCCTAGAAGTCCTGAACTAATGTAGAGACTTGACAGTGTTTTAGTTTTCCTTTTCTTGGAAATTATTAGACAGAGAGGTGAAAATAATGTACCTGCCTTTCAGTGCAACTTTTACCACTTTACTGAGTAAAGCAGCCAAAACTAGGCCAAGCTTTTCAAAGGTGTTTAATGATTTTTGGTGACTAATACGTTTTTGGATGTCCTACCTGAGGCACTCTTAAAGCCATTCACATTTTTTAAATATGTCGACTTTGGGCATGTTTATGAATCTTCACACTGAGTATTTGAAATCTGAAGTTTCCATATCACTAGTCACTTTTGAAAACCATGGCCCTGTTTATTTTTATGAGTAAATATAAAAAAACCTGCTAAATAACTGTAGACAATATACCTCTACTGTCATTTTCAAACTGACAACCACACTATGGTATGTGATTCCCTTGACAATTCATGACCCTTTATGCTCAAGGCTCTTCCTTAAGAAAACAAATTCCACATTGACCTTTATAAATGCAGTATTGCATTCAGTGAGCTTGAACAAAGGAAAATGAATAGGTTACCTGTGATATCAGGTTTAGTCAAGTTTGGAGAAGCAACACCTGAAAATCTAGAGTAAATAATAGGAGTAAACACTAGTGTCTCTCTCAAGGCATAGAGTCAGAGGATGGAAACAGCATGAAGATTAATTCAGTGAAACATGAATTAGTTCTCATTTTTCTTCTATGTACATACCATCTCCATGAGAAATTATTATTCACATTTCCTTTGCATGCAGAGCTCACGCTTTTCCAAAATGCTAAATAATACTGCCTTTCAGATCTTGATTCCCCACTGACATCTATTAAGGTCTTTTACACCCATAAAAAGTGGGTGAGAATAACTTCTGCTTTAGTTTGGAGGCATTCCATGTGCCCATTGCACCTTGCATGATTTTGTAATTCGCTACCCAAGATGCATTGGAGAATCAGGAATGTGTTCTCTAAAAAATTGATTTTTGTTAAAAGAAAAAATATTAAATGATAAAATTATCAGGAAAAGACTTTATATGTGAGGGAAAGTATACTGTAAATACTGTGCTCTTTTCATTATAGTTGTAAGTCTTTAAATTTCAAGATTTACTCCAGAGATGAATATGGACCAACAGTTGATACAGGGTGCACCTACATGTGATGAGAGACTGCTGTAGAATGTGCTTCCCTGTTATAGCACATCACTACGGTGACATAGTGCCTAAAAATAATCATGCACATTATGCCAGTGCAGTCAGTACAGGTTGTTTCTGTACTGTACTTCCCCAGAGGAAGTACTAAAAGACAGTGCAGTAACAATAGCACCATAGTGGTACATGTAGATGCTCCCACACTGCACCATATTTCACCCTTACTACCCTGCAAAGTGGAAGCATCTTTGCATAACATGATAGGGGTCAACAGTTTGCTCCTACAGAGAGTGCCCCAGAAATGGGAAGGGAATCAATCAAAGAGAAAATGATCTTTCTGAGATGTCTCCTTCAGCAAAATGTTGCTTTTCTAGTGGGAGTCCCACAGTGGTCCACCAGCTGCCTAATCCAAGTCATGATCTAGCCCATTTTGAATTGACAAAAGTGATCACTTATTTTCTAAAAAGCTTCTGTTTTGACAGTCACGCTTCCAGATGAACCATGATGTTGAACTTTTCAATGAAATTCCTTTGAACAACATTATATAATTGATATTGTTACAGTCAAAATAGCACCCAGTATTGGAAAAGGTTAAGCATAATCCACCAACTCAAATAAAAAGAAAGCCAATCTTTTGGTGGTGGCCTTCTGTGCTTCTTCCTTATTATAGGCCCTAAATGAACTTTTCAAAAGCTGACAATAATCCCATATAATCCACTTTGTAGAACACTAAATAGGATCAAAATACTATATTAAAGAATAAAAAAGATAAAAGTAGCAATTACTGTTTAATCTGTCTAGTTACAGAGCTTCTATTTGCTTATTTCCACATAGAGCACATATTGCCCACAACACCACTATTCCCTAGATGATCACAATCACAATAAATATAAAATGTATGCAGATGGCATATGGACGTGGTTTTAAAAGACTTAAGTCTTCCAAGTTTTTCATAAAAGATTGAGAAGATAAAATGATTCTGCATTGTTTGTAGCTCCTAATAGACTCCTTGAATGAAATGCAATGCAAATTTTATTCCATTTTATGTCATATATTGTGCCTATAATAAGTGAACAAATTATTGATTTTCAATAGGGAAATTATTTAAAGCATTTATTTTGTGCATTCTGGATTGCTATTAGCATAAGCATATAGAAATGACATTTACTTAAATCCTGGAAAATGTTATGTTAGAGAAGCAATTGCTGACTTTGCACTACGTACTGTCATGTAGTAAAACTGTCCAGATGCAGTTCCTAAATATAATTGACAAGAAATATATGTGTGTATAGCTCCTCAATTATATGAGTATGTGTACATGCATGCATGTACACACACATGTCCATACATAACTAAAATGATATATTTTCATATTTCAGAAATTATCATATTTTTTTCTTCAGGCCATTACATCGATACTGTATCACATCAAGCTGTTCAGTCTTACTGAAGAGAGTCTTGAATCAGTTTCATACATTGTTGTAATCTTCAATATCATGATCTTCTGTGGCAGCTATATTCCTATGGAAAAAGGAGCTGTCAGCCACAAGGGAGAGGCTTATGAACACAGTAGATAAGATTTTCTCAGCTACTGGAGCCCAATTCTGGAACTCACTGCTGCAGGAGATTAAAACACCACAAATCTTACAAACTTACCGACTTCAGAATAATATGAACACCTCACTTCTTCAGCTAAAAGATTAATTAAACAATAATGCTCCCCCACTCCCTCCCCCGCAAACTACAACAAGAAGTGGGGAGAGATCCAGGATTTCTAGAATCTGTTCGTGGCTTGGATAACATACCTGACAAATGTAATAATCAAGGACAATAAAAATCATTAAGTTGAGGTATATTAGTGGTAATCTGTTCTGTTCTACAACACTGAGTTCAGAAAATTTAAACTTCTGAAAAGAGAAAATGAAAATTAAGAACTTTTCACATCAAAAAGTTTGAAAAAAAATATAAATTTAGGAAACATCTCCATATAACATTAATACTGTCCCCCAGAAATGAACATTAGCCAGCTAGAATTATCTACAGGGACTCCAGCTATGTTCACTATTTAGATGTAACACTGTTGAATTGCAGAAGGATTACTGGATAGATAGATGTGACTGTGAAAGTTCAGGGTCACAAAGCATACCCCTGCAGGGGATGGGGAGTATGGCTGTGGGAAGTTTTGGGTGCTGATTCAATTCAGAGGTGATTTGGCCTGATCTGGTGGCTGAATCTCCAAATCTGAATTGAATCAGGAGAACAATAAAAAGCTCTGAGTCAATTCAAGACTTCAAATTAATTCAGAAAGGATTCAGAGAAAGATTTGGAGATTTGGTGATTCGGGCAGTCCCCACTCACTGCCACAAGGAGTTGGACCCAGGCTCCATGCCAGTAAGTAGGGGGAAGGTGGGGCTGGAGGTGGGGAGAGGGGACCATGGGGGGACCTTCACCAGACCACATCCCTTGCCTGATCCCCCAGCCCTCCTGAGCACCACCCTGACCCCTGCCCACTCTCCCAGCCCCATCAATGACTGCCCCCACTGTCAATGGCTGCCCCACCATTATTTTTTTTTTAAGACCCAGTATGCTGGGGCCGGGCAGGGCAGCCATTGGCAGGACTGGGAGAGTTGGAAAGGGGTAGGGGCTCATGTCAGAGTCTCCCACACAGTGTGGGGCAGTGTGGGGGGGGCAGCAGGGACTGACCCCGCCTGGCAGGAGCCCTGAGTTCAGGGCTTTTTTTTTTTTTCAAAGAGCCAAGACACTGGAGCTGGGTGGGGCAGCCTTTGACAGGGTTGGGAAAGCGGGTGGAGGATGGGGCCTATTTGATTCGGAGATTCAGCCCACAGGGGAGGGGAGTCCTCCCTGGTTAGTAAGCTCCTGAAATTGGAGGTCCCATTGGGAGGGCCCCCTTAAAGTTACCAGCTTCCTTGTAGGACTTGGGAAAAGCCCAAGGGCATTTGGGTTTCCCTTTGGGGTTCTTGCACCATAGGTGGTGTGATATTGTGCCATATATTTTGTGAACTCTTATGTTTGTAAATTAGTAGATGAGTAGAGTCCTAAGGCTCTGCTGGGACTCCCTGTTGCTATTATTTTACCTGTTGTTTATTTGTGGCTTATTTATTGTTCACCCATACTTATCTATAGTTTGTCTGTTGGGTATCTATGTTTATTTTAGGGGTTATCTGTTTCAGATCAGATACTTATCTGTACCTGGAGAACTGGTGTAAGATTTATAGCTTTTACCCAGAGGGTATTGTTTACGCTATTTGTTTATATATCCTATATATATTGGGGGGGGGGGGTATAGTACATATGTTTATATCCATGTTTTTTTTTCCTTGTGCTAAGTTAATGTAAATAAATTTGTATATAGTTAAGTCCCCTGACTGTCCTGGCCTGGTTCTATAAGGATGGAAGGAAACAGAGCGATCTGCAGTTCCCCCACTGCACACCTGCCAGCTAACAATTCCCTTCAATTGGAGAAAGGGACTATATATCCAAGTTACCTGGGCTACAGAAGATTCATTATAAAAAAGCAATATAAAGCAATTACAGCAATTATAGTTACTGCACTACAACACTGGTGCCTATCTTGAGAGCTTAATTTCTTTGTTGAGTTCCACTTTCCAAAGAGCTAGTTGCTATAAGCTGCATTGCTGCCATTGGCTCCATTCAGCGCTATAGTCTAATTTCCCTGGTGTGTTAGTAGAATATGTCAAATTTAAGTAGTGTGCTTTAATTTGCAAAATTGTACCTTGAGAAAAAGAAGCTTAAATTACCCCAATATAGATCAATAAACCAACTCTGAATCACCCAAAGGGAAACAAAATATCATGACAATCTGAGCAAACATATGACTGCTGAATGAAAACACCCCCCTAGAGACCAGTACACCCTGAAACAATAACTTTGAACTACACATTTAATCTCAAGGAGTGATCTCATGTATACTCCCCAGTGCCAGCATTTGACAGCCTGTGTGCTGTATAAAGAAAGTATGTTCTCAGCTCCTAATTTCAGGCTCAGCTGTGTGTGTTCTAGGTATGTGCTTTAGCACAGCTATTCTCAGCTCCGCATGTAAAGGAGCAGAGCTATTTCAAATGCTGACTCACATGGAGAGTAAAAAAAGGGGCAGATGCTTCACTATCCCTGGAGCCTACCATATGCACAGGTACAGACCATCCAAGAATGGCAAGGTCCATGCCAATCATGGCCCTCTAAATACATCAGAGAGAACTAGTAGAACAAAGGGCCTTGTCCCCAGCTCTAATGGGAGAATGAGTTAAGTGGCTCAGATTTCTCCAGCGGTTCAAGGACCCTCAGATCTCGGCTCACATAAGATGGATAAGAAGATACCACTCTATAGGATCAGGATCCTCCAAATACTGACACACATATGGGAGGGATTGATAAGAACAACTAGATGCCAACTAATGTTTGGGGAAAAGAGATGACCTTGTACTTCAATGCTCTCCTATATCTTATCTCTCATTTATTTGTCTGCCCATAATCCCCTCCTCACCCACCACTGCTCTAAATAAAATAGAACACTCAAAAATGATGAACTGACAAAGGAAATGTTTGTAGGTACTTTATTTTTTTTTCATAAACCTATATATCTTGTATTTTCTGAAGTAAAATGTGATTGTTTTTAGACATATTTCTGAAAAGTTAGTGTTCAACCAACTGCAAAATCAGTTCTTAAATATCATGTCACTGGAAAGTAAATTGCAAACCAGAGTGTCCAGAGGTGAGAGCTGTACGAGAGTAGAGCTTAGGTACTAATATGCTTTGGATAGTCAACAACAGTCCTGGGGACCTAGGCCAATTAGATCCTAGAAGGTTTTGGTTCCATGGAAGGGGTAATAGAATACCTTGGCCAAGGAAATATGTCAGAGAAGCCAAAAAGACAGTGCCAGACTCAACTCAAACTAAAGAAATCTGGAATACTGGGATCTTGTGTTAGGTTTCAGAAACAGCTGTCTGGTTGCTGTCCGTCATGGAGATCTCAACCAGAGTTATGTTTTTTTATTCTATGTACACCCAGGGGCCACAGGCATAACTGAGCTCCAATGCACTATGTTCTGTATGCACATGTTGTTTTACTCAAATAGTTGTCAATCTAATTAATTTATTCATTCAGTGAAATTACTATAGCAACTTCATAACTGTACTTAATACTTCTGTGAACACACATACAGCCAAATGCTGTTCCTTAGTCTATTGCTCCTTCTAATCAGCTGTTTTGTCCATTAGCTATGGGCCTACCGATATAAAGTAATGTACATAGGTATCTTAATGAAATGAGCCTAACAATAAAATGGAGGGAACTCGCAAAAGTACCAATTCCAAATCTGGTCCTCAGGGGATTACATAATATTAAAGCACAGTCCTAGTTCCCAGTAAAGGTGAGATTGCATTCCCTTCCTGGTCCTCTACATGGCACTTTTGATTTTCTAGGTACCACAAATGCCATGTAGGTGGCATTAACCCTAGGTAGCCCTAGGTGCGGACAATTACACATGACTATGTAGTCACACAGACTGGGCATGCATAGTGGTAGTTGAAGTTTATTACATGCTCTTTGTGGATGTACATCAGCTTTTGCTACCCAGAAATAAAGTGCGCCAAAGTCTACATATAGTTTGGGATCCAGGCCTAGCTAGGACCCAGGCTCCCCTCCTTTCTAGGCCAGCAACTGCATAAATGTAACTTAGTTTCTATCAATACTACCTGATCTTTATTTAAAAAAAAAAAAAAAAGGAAGCCAGGGAAGCATTAAGACAGAAATATAAAGAAAAATACAAGTGTTCCTTGTGGTGGGAAAGACAATCGTTTCCTCTGCTGATATTTCTTTTATTTATTCCTAATCCAGGTTACTTTTTTCATTGAAGGAACAGGACTTGCTTTTAAAAAGTAGATTTGTAAAGTAGGCTTATTTAAAAAATGCAATCCAACATCACTGTTACAGTAGTTCTTTACTTCTGGTTAGTTCACAATCTATAATGAATAAGGCATAATGGAATTTTCCTGAACATAATAGAATTTTTCCTAATGATTGAATTATCATCTGTTTTTCATGTTTTAAGAAATAACTTTTGTTCTTTGTTGAGTGCTCAATGTCATCTTCCCTTTTGTCAGAAAGTAAATTAAATAGCTCAAAGGAGCTTTGTGCAGAAGTGTTTGCGCCTTTATTCTGTCCCAGAATGTTGGGAATACAGATCGCCTCCTTTCTTTGCAACAGCAAGTGTAATAGCTCTGACAAGAACATAAGAAGGATAGTTGTGAGGGAAGAAAAAAATGCAAATACTATGGCTAAGGGCCCGGTTAGGGAATAACTAGCACAAGTGTGATCCATTATTACCATTTGAAGCTTTGTTGAAGTCATTTCAATTCCAAGATATTTATTTTTATGGTTGATTTGAAAAAAAGTTTGAGAAATAAAAACAGAATTCTTCTACTTATTTGTTTTGTTTTGCTGAGAAAGTAATGTATAAACCAGCTCCTGCTTGCACTTCGCAGAGTCTAATTTAAGCTATTTATCAATAGAAACTACAAAAGGAAGGTTTATCCTAATCGAATAAGACACTAATATCTTCTAATGCCACAGATAACAGGATCCTTAATTATGAAACAATTGCAGTCTCTTTGTCCTCTCAGTTGAAGCAACACAAGACGTAAACTTTGAAATCAATAGGAGTCAGCACCTAGGGTTAGAGTCACAAAAAAAGATTTAGGTGTTTAACTACAATTGTATGTGTTTCAATCCAAAATTTAGACCCTTACAGCCCTACTCAGGTATCATCTAACTCATCAGGCCCCCAAATTCCTCAGGAACATAAGTTTCTGTCAGTAAAAGTCCTTCACCAAAAATTTCTGTGGTTGGGAATGCATATAGATGCTGAATTCCCAATGCCCAGAGACTTAGGTAGTTGTGGATTCACTGGCCACACTACTTACCTTTTCCCCAGTCTCCTATATAATCCCATCCCTACAGAAAAAGTTGCTCCTGGGGCAGCTGAGAGGGGGAGCAAACCTCACAACCAGGTTTTCAGTCTGCATTCAGTCCTGCTCATCAGCATCAAGCAGATATGACAGTCTTTGTAGCTATCTTGTCTTGTGAGAAGGTAGAGATAACCCAATGTACAAATAAATATTGTACTGCATGATAATATGGTAATAACCTAGGAGACAGGTCATCCTTTTTCATAAGAACACTTGTAAAGACATAGACTTGGACATTTGGATCTTCCCTGGAAACCTTCCAAGGAAGAGAAAATGACCATGATACTCACATTGTGCTCTTTCTCCCCCAGAACATAATGGCTACATATGTGCTATGCCATAGCTACAGTGCCTGACTTCTCCTGAGCAGAAGTCATTGGCAATGCTGGTGAGTCTTCAGAGATCAAAGGTATACAGCATAGTATTACTAACTGTTCTTCGCTGTGATATTTTCTTTCTGAGCAATACTGTCCCACTGATGAAAGTCTCTTCTTACAACATTGTCATATATCCTGGATTATACTGATTATTATTCAAAAACATGGCCCAAAGGAAAACAAGCCATGTCTAAGGGTTCTATTCTTTATTAAAATACCAAAAAGATGCCTCATGAGAGACCTTCCTATAGTATCATAGAGCCAATGGATAGACATCTTGTACAGGATACTCAACTCTCAGTCAAGCCTTGCTACCTTTTAAGGCTATAAAAGCTACATTTGCCACCCTGTACAGTAAAGCCCACTTCTTACAATCATGGTTTTAGTGAGGTATTAAACATTCTGTGAGCCAACTCCTCAGAAAGAATGTTATTATATATTAAATTATAATTTAAATTATAACTACCACAGTAATTGCTTCAAACTCTGATTACAGGTTGCACTATCAGAAACCAGTGATACAGGTGTTAAATTATCATTATAATAGCCTCTCAGGGCAGAGAGATGGCCCAGAATATCATTCAGTTCCTGCTATACTTTTCTAACATTTTGGGAGATCTTATGGCATGTGTGTGTGATTCTTCCTCTTTTACAAAGCCATGTAGTCATCCAGTGACCTTTTATCTCCCCCTCTACATTATAATAAAGTGTACTATCCTTATTGAGATTAAATATACAAATAAGTATCATAATAATTGTATTTATGATATGTGTTCAGAGCTACCCTCAAACACAGTGGGGTAGTATGAGTTACATTTAGAAATGAAAGGCCACCTACCCATTGTCAACCTATTGCAATGGGTTACTTACACTAAGGCTATATTGATGATACAGACCAGTTCTCAGTAAAATACATTACCTTACACTGAACCTCGCGCTGCTGCAGCTACTCTTCGGGTGAAGTTACATGGTACGCTTAAACTGTGCTGCATATGTGGAAAGTTAAGGCATATTAAAGATGGAATGTGCTGTGAGCAAGCACATGGGAAGGGTTAATACTATTTCTTGCCTGCACAGGTCTGACTTCCCATTAGAAAGCTGGTAAGTAGTGGCATGGCCAGGAGCCAGAACATCTAGATTTTATCCCTGCTCAGGAAAGGCCAGAAGCAGGGAGAAAGAGGGGAGTTGCTAAGAAAGGTGAATCCTGAAATGCTGGAGGATTGTAGGTTGCTCATTTTATCTCCATGGAGCAGACTAAAGTGAGCTGAGACACAAGATAAGTTGCAAGGCCTAGAGTTAACACTCATCTAAAGTGGCATAATTCTGAGATGCTCAGAGATCACTTAGTAAGAATCAGTGAACATCAATGTTCAGACACTCCCATTTTAAGAGTCCTTATTATGGTCTATGTGTAACATATAACTTCACCCTGCTTCTAGTACCTAACAGGATCTCTCCATGCTATGTCGTAGTCTGCAAAGGAGATAAACAATTTTGGTACCTAGATTCCATACAATTCCCACTATATAGTACCACTGAGCTCTTTTTCAGATCTGGCCCTGAGAGCACTTATACATGTGCCAGGCTAATAGGCATGCTTTGGAGAAGACTTGACTAATCTGCATCATGTGTATTTTCTGTCCCGTTCTCACACTTCAAGATGACAGCAGGGGTGCTTTTACTAAAGGTTGTTGAATGAGCTTTGGTTAAAGCACCCCATCACCATTTTGAAGAACAGGATGCTAAATACACATGAAGCTTCAGACATTTTAAATAAAATGGCTCCAGAGAGCTGCTTTAATTAAAGTGCCCCTTTAACCCCAGAGCACATATAAATACTACTATTACTATTTTGGGATCCTAACCATGAAAACTTTCATACTCATACTGTTATATTCAATAACCAAGTGCTGGGGAAGTCACTTGGTGAAAAAGAGAAGACCTGTTTTCATTGCCACACCTTGCTGCATTATGAGCTAGGGCTTTATACAGGGTCTACTGCAAGGGCAATACATTATCTACCAGGCTGTTATATATTCTCGGATAAGTTGTTTTCTGCCTCTTGTGTTGCAGCTGTTCCATTTTGTACAGCTTATTCAAAATCCTTTAGAGCAAGGCTTTGAACCACCCAGGTAAGGGATACACAGTTGGGGGACGAAAAGGGTGGAACAGCCAGCCCATCTATGGGAAAAAAACTGATCCAATCTTGAAGATCTTAGTGATGCCTAAATGCTTGATTTTGGCACTGAAAATATTCAGCACCTAATCTTTTTTGTGGATTTGGCACTTAGAGCCAGAACCAAATTGTTCCCAAAGGTCCCTCCAAAGGACAATCCGGAGTTCCTAGAAACAGGGAGACACCTAAGGCCAATGTAGAATGCCAGAAACAGTTGCATATTTGAATTGCTGCTCCTCCTGAGGGCCTAGACACCTCAGTTGGAGCTTTTCATTTGGTTCCTGTTGCACGTCAAGATCAAGAATACCTACAGAATTCATAAAATCATAGAAAATTAGGATTAGAAACAACCTGAGGAGGTCATCTACTCCAAAAGCAGGACCAGCCCCAATTAAATCATCTCAGCCAGGGCTTTGTCAAGCCGGGTTTTAAAAACCTCAGAGAATGGAGATTCTGCAACTTCTCTGCATAACTTGTTTCAGTGCTTTACTACACTCCTAGTGAGAAAGGTTTCCCTACTATCTAACCTAAACTTCCTTTGCTGCAACTTCATACCATGAATCTTTGTTCTGTGATCTGCCACCATTGCGAACAATCCATCCACCTCTTTGGAACCCCCCTTCAGGTACTTGAAAGCTGCTTTAAATCCCATCTCACTCTTTTCTTTTCCAGACTAAATAAGCCCAGTTCCTTCAGTCTTACCTCAGAAGTCATGTGCCACCACCCCCTAACCATTTTCATTGCCCTCTGCTGGACTCTCTCCAATGGGTCCACATCTTTTCTGTAGTAGGGAGCCCAAAACTGGAGACAATACTCCAGATGTGGCCTCACCAGTGCTGAACAGAGATAAATAATCACTTCCCAGTCACTGGCAAAGCTCCTACTAATGCAGACTGGTATGGTATTAGTATTCTTGAAAAGAATGGCACACTGCTGATGCATATCCATTTTATTGTTTACTGTATACCCCCAGGTTCTTTTCTGCAAAGCTCCTTAGCCAGTCAGTTCCCAGGTTGTACTAATGCATGGGATTGTTCCATCCTAAGTACAAGACTTTGCACTTGTCCCTATTGAACCTCATGAGTTTTCTTTTGGTCCAATCCTCCAATGTGTTGAGCTCTTTCTGAATCTTAGCCCTACCCTCCAGTGTATCTATTAGTCTCCACAGCTTGGTGTCATCTGCAAACTTGCTGAGGGTATAATCTATCCCATCTTCCAGGATGTTGATGAAGAAGCTATTGAACAAAAACAGCCCCAGGACCAAAACCTGGGACATTCTACTTGAGACCAGCTGCTAACTTGACATCCAGGCATGGACTACTACCCTCCTAGCATAACAATCCATCCAGTTTCTATCCACCTTAAAGTTCATTCATGCAACCCGTACATACTTAGTTTGCTTAGAAGGTTGTAGGAGATCATGTTAAAAGCTTTGCTATTGTCAAGGTATACCACATCTACTGCTCTTCCCACATCCACCTATTCAGTCATCTTATCATAGAAGGTAATAAGCTGGTCAGGCATGACTTGCCATTGGTGAAACCATGCTGACTGTTCCTTATCACTTTCTTCTCCTCCTTCTAATCCACTAAAGTGGTTAGAAATGGATTCCTTGAGGACTTTCTCTATAATCTTTCCAGGAACTGAGGTGTGGATGACAGGTATGCAGTTCTTTGGATTCTCCTTCTCTTTCTTAAGGATAGGACTCTATTTGCCTATCCTATCCAGGACCTCTCCTGATTGCCATGAGTTTTCAAATATATTGGCCAGTGGCTCTGAAATCACATTGGCCAATTCTCTCAGCACACTCAGGTGCATTGCATACAGTTCCATGGACTTGTACACATACAGATTTTCTAAATGGTCCTGTTGGCTGCTCACCTTCTCCCCAAACTGTGCTGCCAGGCGCAGTAGTCTAGAAGTTGACCTTGTTTGTGATGACAGAGCTGAAAAAGGCATTATGTCAACTGTTTCTGCATCATCTGTCAATAGCTTGCCTTCCCCATTCAGTAAAGAACTCACACTTACCCTGATCTTCTGCTTGTTGCTGAGCCTACTTGTAGAAACCCTTTTTGATACTCTTCACATCCCTTGCTTGCTGCAACTTCAATTGTGCTTTGGCTATCCTGATTTCATACCTACATGCCCAAGCAATACTTGTATACTCCTCTCTAATCACTTGTTTATGTTTCCACTTCTTGTAAGCTTTCCTTTTGTGTTTTTTTCTTAATGAAGAGTTCCCTTATAAGTAAAATTGATCTTATCTGTCACACTTGCTAGTGTTCCTGCACATCAGGATGATTAGTTCCTGCACCCCAAATAAGTTTTCTTTAAAATGCAACCAGTTCTCCAGGACTCCTTTCCCCTTCAGACTGGCCTCCCAAGGGATGCTGCTCCTCAGTTCTCTAAGTGAGTCAAAGCCTGCTTTTCTGAAATCCATGGTCCTTACTCTGATGCTTTCTTTCCTTCCTTTCTTCAGGATCCTGAACTCAATCATCTTATGGTTGCTGATGCCCAAGTTGCAATCCACTTCTACTTTCTCCACCAGTTCTTCCTTGTTCGTGAGCAGCAGGTCACGAAGAGCATAGTTCGTCATTGGGTTCTCCAATACTTGCACCAGGAAGTTGTCCCCAACCTTCTCTACAAACTTATTGTATAGCCTTTTCACTGCTGTATTATCCTCCCTGAAGATGTCAGGTGATAGAAGTTCCTTATGAAAACCAATACTTGTGATCAGGAAACTTCCTCTAGCTGTCTGAAGAAAGCTTCATACACCTCATCCTCCTGGTCTGCTGGTCTATATCATAAACCCATCAAGACATCAACCATGATAAGAATGAGAAGGCCTCCACTCTTGCCCCCTCCTGCTTGTGTTTTTTCCAGGTCACCCACTTCCACACTTACCTCAGTGCTTTGGTCTCCATCCCCTGATAAATGTAGTTTAAACCCCTGCTCTCTAGGTTAGCAAGCCTGCCTGTGAAGATGTTCTTCCTTCTCTTCATCAGATGGATCCTGCCTCTTCCTAGCAAAACTTCAGTTCAGTAATATTTTAATGATTTGGGTGATCAAATGAGCACACATCTAGCAAAACTTGTGGATGACACCAAGTTGGATGAAGTTGAAGACTCCTTAGAGGGCAGGGTCAAGATTCAGAATGCCCTAGATAGACTGGAAAAATGGTCCACAATCAATCAGATGAGATTCAATAAGGACAAGTGCAAACTCCTGCACTTGGAACAGAATAACTACATTCACAAATACAGACTGGGAAACAACTGACTAGACTGCAGTACTGCAGAGAAGAACCTTAGGGGTATAGTGGACCATAAGCTGAATATGAGTCAACAGACTAAATAACCCTAGTTCTTCCAGCCTTCCCTCATAAGTTTTGCTTCTGGAACACTAATAATTTTTGTTGCCTGTGCTGGACTCTTTCTAATCTCTCCCCATGCTTCTTGAAGTGTGGGGCCCAAAACTAGACACAGTACCTAGATGAGGCATTGCTAGCAATGAATAGAGTGGAAGAATCAACTAACTTCCCTTGATTTGTAAGTGACACTTCTATTGATACAACCTAGGATGCAGCTGACTTTTTGTACAACAGTTTGTTCATATTGATCTTATGGTATACTGTAGCCCACAGATCCCAAGTTGTCCTTGTTGAGTTTCATCTGGTTGTTGAAATGCATATACACAGGATTATTTTTATAGTTCAGGTAATTTTGTATCCTAGCCCTGACCTCCAGAGTGCCACTCCATTCAGCTTCTCTAGACGTATATTATCCCATCATCCAAATCATACCAGAGCTGGGACATACACAGGAGGAACATCATTTGATACCCTTTCCAATTAGACTTTGAGCATGGAGGACTACTTGCTGAGCACAATTACATATCCAGGTTAAAGTACTTTTATCTAGTCTGTATTTCCTTAGCTTGTTAATGAGTACATGATAGGAGACAGTCTTGGTTAAGTCAAGATGCATCACACCCACAACTCTCCCAGCATGGTTTTGATCATCTACGTATGAACTTAGGCAGCAGCTACATGAGACATCTGGTGAGTGTATAATAGCTCACATCTTCCCCTTGTTACAGATGAACTGTTACCTGCATTTTCTGGCCTTCTCCCCAAGTGTCCTTGCTTAAATTGCCTGCCACATCTTGAGTTTACTCATTGGGCTGGTAGCTGGAGATAAGGAGCATCTAGTTGACAAGGTTGTGGCTTTACTCGTCCCTCTAGCATGCCACATTCTCAGCTTGACAAGGTTGTTTGTGTAAATGTGATATCATTTATTAGACCAACTAAATAGCTGGAAAAATTGCTCTTTGAAACATTTTGGGTACAAACACCCTTCTGTACCCTTCTTCTGTACCCCAAAGCTTGCAAAGAACAATTTTTCCAACTATTTAATTGGTCTAATAAAAGAAATGGCATTTACCCAAAGAACCTTATCCGCCTATGTCCTTAAGTCAACACAGCTACAACCCTGAAACATTCTCATCTTGGATTTTCTCCTCAGTTATAAGCAAGGATCCTGGTTTTCTCTGATTAAAAAAATCCGCAATGTTCAGATGTGAACAAGTAATGGAAAATGCACATTTTTCCATGATGACACACACACACACACACGCACACACACACACACACAAACATATGCACATATATATATGTGGCATCATGGAAAAATGTGGATTTTGGGTTATTTGTTCAAATCTGAAAATCTGAAAATTGGGAATTAAACAAATATATATATATAGCATATACCCTGGTTTTCTATTACCACCCCCACCAACTGATATACAGTAATGTTTTATTTTAATCATGGAAAAATGTGGATTTTGGGTTACTTTTTTAATCTAAAAATTGGGGATTTTTTTATTAGAAAAACTCAGGATTCCTGCTTATAAGTATTTTTGGTTCTTCTTCTCCAGGCCAGTCTCTCCCTTTTGAAATCTCTAACTGTTTCTGAATAAACTCTTCACCAAGCTGGCCTGCTTACCCCAGTCAGTTCCTCTAGTTCTGTTCTCTTCCAGCTCTAACAAAAGTTTTTATCCACTCCCCAGGTTTAAAACACTTTTGCCTCCCTCACTGCTATGGGCTTTCCTTGATAGTGCTTTCAGGGGTGTGACCTTCAGCCTGTCTGTTTTTTTCTTGAAGGGCTTTGTCCCTTCTTCCCTCATTAGGGATTAAAAGGCTTCCATTGCAAGGTGTATAGGATCTAATGCTCATTAGCACCAAGCTCCAGTCTGGATCACATTTGAATGTGTACATAGGTTTAAACCAAACTGCCTAAGGCTGTTCTCAAGTCAAAACAAAAGTGCATAATGATTGCATATGCCTAAGTATTTGGCTGCTAGATTGGGGTTGATATAGAACCTTTTGTAGGACTTAGGCACTTAATTTCCCCTAAATTCTGTTTTTATGCCAATGACTGTGTTTTCCAACCAGTGTGCAGAGGCACAAAAGTGTGCCATTAGAAATTAACAGGTGTGCTGAGGAATTTTGCCATTGCAATGAGCTACAGTGAGCTACAATAGGTATGAGGATAGGGAATGCCTTAACAGTTGTGCTGCAGAAAATTTTTATTAATGTAGGTGTGCCTTGGGCTGGAAAAGGTTAGGAAACATTGGCCTAGGATGATTCAGATATGGCCTTTTGCTGTGGTAACACATCATTTCTTTTCAAAGTAAACCAAAAGAGACTCTGATTAATGATACTGATGTAAGTGATCTAGTTTATTTTTTCAAGAAACAGAAATTTTCATGGCATACTGGTGCCACAGTACTATAAATGAACTACATATGTTAATAGTTATTTTAGTGCTAATCATGACTGGTTCTTAGCCATTTATGTGCAAATTGGAGAGAAGCATAATGTTCTTTGTAATAATATAATAAAGTAGCATGCTTGCACTGAAGGTTGCCCCCTTGGGTATTTCGGTAGTGAAGTAATGCATCCCTGTATTACCTATGCAATAAGGTAGTGTAACAGTACCAATTTTATTTTGCAGAAGGTGGGCACAAAATTGAATATGTTCCTTTCTGTGGAAGTGTTTATCCAATTTAAGCTTATTTTCATTGAGGTCATTTCAATCTGTTGAAATAGCTTGTAATACGCAAAACAAGAAAGACTCAACAAGGGAAAGAAAGAAGATTAAAAAGAAAGAGAAGAAAAGGATTACTTAAAGAGGATGTTTTGTAGTGAGGACAAAGCTCTAAGCCTGAGAAAATGCAAGGCTTGATTTATAATACAGTGCATGGCACTGATATGCTGCACTTGTTGATGTAAAAATATTGGTAGCACTGAATTTATTGGCCATCAGTACATTTTAGACCTCACAGGATGATCACCCACAGAATTCTCATTCTGTTCTTTTCAGAATACTAACCAAAGTAATTGAAACTTTAATTAAAAGAACATCAAAGTACATCTTTCCTTCTAATAGGCAGCACCTGCAACACTGAAAATGATTTGTTTGGATTGCTAGATGTTCTAATGTTACAGAGGCAATTGACTGCACCCATATGCCCATTCTGATGAACAAATACATAGGATTTGCAAGATGATTCATTCATGAAAAATGAGTTATCCCTTGAAAAAGAAAATTGTTTGTAATATTCAATGGAGCATTTTAAACATAGTTAACCATCTCTTCTGAGATCTATATCATTGGCTGGACAAGATAATTAGGACTTCAGAGTTAATATTTTTGGCCTTCAGGATATTTAGCATAAAATTATGTTTTAAAAATGACCTCAATGACATGTCTAGATTATACTTTATCTTGGGCTGAATACTATAAATTGCATTCTTCCATTTCTGTGAGTATATGGCTGTGCCACAAAACACTAAATTATTACAGCCAGTCTCTCACACCTGCAGAAATAAAATACAGTGTTCACCATTCTTATTTTCTTATGAAGAAAACTTCTGGGTTTATTCCAGGAGTCTAGATCTAAATCTATCCTGAGACATGAAATGTAGCCCTTGGAAACAACTGTTACAGTGTATTACCTTAGACTGTATTGAACATAAGGGCATGGCTACTATGAAGAGCAATGCATACTCCTAAGATTTAAAAAGAAAAAGGGGGGGACCTCTCTCAAGAGAGGCAAATAATAGCATGTTGCAACTAATGAAGCATATATCATCCAAAGAACCAAGTGCATTGTAAATACTAATTGAGCCTCAAAAAACATTTCTGAAAAATAAATAATTACTATATCTTTCCTGCTTTACAGAAGAGTAAACTGAGGCAGAGAAACATTGCTAACCTGTCCATGGCCATGCAGTATACCTATGTTAGGGGTAGAATCCAGGGGTGCATCTACATGGGCAATTAATGTGGCTGAATAAACTCAGGTACAGCTCACACTGGAGTATATTGTTCCCACACATTGCGTTTGCACATGAGCCCGGGACCACAGCATTTTGAGCCAGGGCAGAGTAGCCCTGGCTGGCAGGGGGGCCAGAGGATCAGCCTCCCAGCCTGGAGCTGCTCCAACCCAGTTCAACATACTGCAGAGGGGCTGGCTGGGGCATGAGTGAGCTTCAGTTTAAGGATAGCCCTCAGCCAGCCCAATCAGTGTCTACACATGCATTGTAGCAGAGTAAATAACTCCACCACAGGATAGTATTTGTGTCTGGCAGTATTATACTACAGCGGAGTTCATTAGTTTATGATGTCCTAATAGCACTGCACATGTAGATAGTGACAATTTACTGCAGAGCTAATTAGTCAACCCTGCGGTAAAAGCCTCATGAAGATGTGCCCCAGGAGTCCTAATTCCTAGTCTTATCAATAAATCATGCTTTTTGTAAGGATTTTCTGAAATTGTGTCATTAACATGCCATAGTTACTGTGCATTAAGTGTATTACTTGTTCGTTAAAAAGGTTAGCATCTTCCCTCAATTAGATAAACAAAAATTCTTTATGCAGCCAATGACTAGTGAAGTTTTAGTTTTAAAACATTAGAGGACTGCAAAACCTGAAGTTATTTCCAGAAGGAAATTCTAGCATATTGCTGTGTTCCATCCTGTAATAAATTACCAACATGACATACTGCGATAAGAGCCAGAGTCTCTAACCTAATTTCCATTTTTTGAAATAATTTTTGTAGGTCATCCAGAAAACTGATGAAATCCAAGGTGGCAATTCCTTCCTCTCAGTATGGTATCAGAGAGAGAGGAAAAGATATGTAGGGGGGAAAAAAACATTCAGAGACACCATTTCTCATTTCTCACCTCCCAGGTAGGAAGTTGATGATCAGAAACTTGCTCAAAGCAGAGGTGTTCTTCCTTATATTGTCCCAGTTCACTGCCTGCTCACAGCAAGTGGGATAGCTTAGAAATTGAACCCATAGATCAACAACTGGTACTTGGTAGTTGTAATAATATTTTCAGTCTGATACTTTCTACAGTCAGCTGGTTCACTGTTCGGAGAGCAGCCATTGGGCTTGGCTGAAATGACAAATAAGGGTCTGCTTTAAAATACTGTAGAACTATTCACACAGATGTAACATGAAGAGGCACTATGCAAACTCCTAACACAAGCCAGCCAATGTGGCTTATTCCTGATTTGGTAAAGTCGTTGTATTCCAGCTCCTCTTCTCTTTAACAGAGATTAGTAGTCATCCTCAATAATGGTACAAAAAAAACCCCCCAAACACAACACAAAACATAAACAATCCATATTCTGCCCTCCCTGATGACCTTCTCCTGTTCCTAGAAGGGTCTTAGCCATGATGTTTCATTTCAAAACTAATAACCTAATCAACCTTTATTTTGTTAATTAAAACAAGTCTTTACATTTAGGTTGAAAAACATGCTGAAGTAAAGACACAGGGTTTTTTTGCCATCTCTTCTGCTAACTAAGGAGAGATTGCAGGTAGTCCAAGGGATTATTAATGTAAGAGCTTCAGATCAGACCCAAAATTGTTATCAGTTCAAAAATACTAGTCACGCATTCCTAACAAAGTGTTAAAATTGATATGCTACCTTGGTGGAATCCATCCAACTACAAAGGGTCTCCATATGACTGTACTGATGCTCTGGATAAACTCAAAAACAACATGAAAGTAGGCAATTGATCATGTTTGGAACTTTGGGTGAGTGTATTTCACCCTCTAAATTTAATACGTGTGAGTAAGAGCAGCACAATCCAATGATGTACTTGAACTAATTTTTTAAATGCTTATTGAGTTTACCTTTACAAGCACTTTACAAAGTCAAACTTTGTGAATTTCCTTCTCCTGGTAAATGGACTATGGCTTTATGGAGCATCCTGTGATGCAGTTTGGGATCGTAGAAATTCTATGAACCACCATAGTAGGCAGTGAAGAAATGAATAGGCACCCAAATTCACGAACAATACAATGTAAGCCTAGTAAAAGAGCAAATGGCCTATATACTGTGCCCACTGGTAGGCTGTGGCATGAAAGATTTACTTTTAAAAGAATACACCTTTATGTGAAACATAACTATAGAATAGGATTTACACAATCTGGTTGCCCACATACAATTGTCCATTGACTTTGATGGGGAATTCTAAATGAGAGCAGATTTTGGTTCAAAGTACAAAAGGTAGGATCATGTGTCATTGAAGTCAACAGCAGCTTTGATCTAATAAGCAGATATGGATGAGCTTGAAAAATGTATGTATTAATTGTGTACCCATTCACATTTATGTACATAATGGGTGCACCTACATGTTCATTAACATGCCATAGTTACTGCGCATTAAGTGTATTACTTGGATAGCCAAGTACTTAATCAATACCCAGTATACTGTGCAGTAGTGCTGACAGAGGTTTTTACAGACTAACTGCATGGTAGTCTAATACTACTGCAAAGTAACGTATTAGCACAGGTTTTGCCTGGCACACTACTGTGCAAATGTTATTAGGGTATTGCACACTTAGCACCCAATAAGACCTCCACCTTGAGCCTCATCTTGATAGATATGAGAGTTCAGGCATTACCTGTTTTTGTCAGATTCACTGCTATATTTTAGATCAGGAGGTTATTATTACTTATTTTCTCCAGTGAGCTTCTCTATCTTGACAGTCATCTAAATTAAACTACTCTTAGGTTAAAAAAAAAAAGTTTTTGCTTTTCCAAATATTTTTTTAGCATCATCTCAAATCTTCTATAAGTTACTTTTCCCCAAATTTACTTTTATTAGTATGTTCTTTCTTACTGATTGCTTTTATTTGTGTGAGCTTTAAAAAGGTGTTCTATTATTAGGGATTTCTCTCTCTTTTTTGGCATTTAATTGGTTTTTATGAAGGTGTACAATGACTAGGCATTTCCTTTAGACATATCATTACTAATAAAGAGTATTAGCATTATCATCATCATGTGCTTACGTGCTAAAGAAGTATATTCCCAGTATACTGAAGTACTGAGGCCAGATACATGTAAGCTATCTTTTTTATAGGCAACAGCAAAAGTTCCAGTTAATGTCCTTCTGTGTCACTGGTGCTTGGTATTTCTGTAGCCTGTTTACATGGCTTGACTGTATGTGAGAAATATTAATATTGCATGATTTCTAGCTCACCACCTGCAAGAAAAATATGTTACACATCAAATAGTCTGCAACAATAATACACTGGTTTACAACCTGTGTCAACAAGCAGTGCCTAAATCCAGCACTAATGTATTCCTAGGGGCATGGATGTCGGAGTTGGAGGGAAGGCACAGCATTCCATTCCACCAAGTACCTGTTGTGAGCATTTTCTGCATTCTGCTCTATGTAATTAAAGTAAAACTGAACATTCTGTAATGCTAATTAAATGTAGTAGACACAAGATAGCAATTCAGCTATTCAAGACTGTTGTCATGCTTTTGACCACTTGATGTACTCCCTCTAATTAATACTATGTCATGTTCCCATATTTCACATGTCCAGCTGCTGCTCAAGGTAGCCTTTTCCATGCACCCATTGTCCAGAAGGGGTCTTGGTCACTTTTCAATGTTAGTATTCAATTTTCAAAAGGCATTTTCTTCTTGCTGTGTTAAGTATTGTTTCAGCTTTATGTTAAGCAAGTCATTATGTATTTGTGATTTAACTCAAATGATACAACATTTTGGGGACCAAGTCATTATGAAGAAAAATATTAAGCAAAATTGTTAAATTGTTGAGCTAAGTTTACTTAGAAACCAGCAGGTACAGTGTGTCAGCTATTTTCAGATACATAGCATAGCTGTTTTAAAAAACAATATATTATTGGCTTATAGGGAAGGTACTGTCTTACTGTAGAGAATGAGTATTCACAAATTGTATTAAAATATGGCTTCTCTCTCTCTGCCTATGAAATGCAGAATGCCAAAGGCCAAATAAGTTTTTACACACAGAAGCAACTACAGAATGAATGGCTGCAAGCAAACACTGAACTATACAACTGTCAGAGGTACAAATGACAAAGGTTCCTATGTTGCCTCTTATTGACCTCCTTCAGACCCCACTTTAAGCTCTTTGTGCTCTTTTCTGACATCTTCAGTCTCTTGGTTCCCTCCCTCCTGATAACACAAGCTTGTTTCCACAACTCAGCTTGACTCCTTCTCATTTGAGGTTTCTAACTCCCTTTTATCCAAATTGATAACATTCCCTTTCTAAACATGATATTATCTTTGAGGAAAGCTTAGACTGAGGTGCATAAGACCGAAAGAAGCAGCATCAAAAAGTGGGTATTCTATGCACAAACACTTCCTATGGCAAGATCCTTCCATGTTTACTGTACAGCAAACTGCAAGATGGCAAAGCAGGAGAGACATGTGAAAGTCTCAGGCATTCCAAGAAGAAAGGGATGAGAAACATAGGCAAGGAAGGTTGCAGCTTTCAGCCAACATGAAACTAAGCCCTGGAATAACATCAGACTGAGTATAGCCCCAAATATGAAGGCCTACAAACATCAACTTTAGCAGCCAGTAAGGAACACCAGGCCCCAGAAACCCAACATTTCACGTTCCTGGGAATAGTTAGCATAGCACATAGTGTGGTGTTTGCAGTTTGTCAGTGAATAATAAAAACCATTCTCCATTTAGAAAAGATGTATATGAGCACATATTAATATAATGAACTTCTTTCAGTTATGTGTATTTATCATCTGAATAACAGCATAGTTTATACTACCAGCAGTTAGGACACCCTTTGACCAGAACAAATACAACAATGAAACAATGAAATATATCTAAACATTCACAGATGCATGTGTATTTAGGTGGCAGTGTGCACACTCACATTATCTGCTGTGTTATCAAGTCTTATAGTTCATTGCAATATTTCATACGCTTCTTCTAGTTGCAGTTTCTTTAATGTTGTCTAAAATACCAGATCTCAGTTAAAAAAATATGAGCAAGAGAGTATTTCTAGCACTCGGAGTTGATGAGAGCATGATGTGAATATAAACTTAGAAACAAAGACAAAAATAACAAACTACATTTTTTAATTTTATATTTTAAATCACTTGATTTTAATCCAATCATGATTTTGAAGTTTGATTCGTGGACACTGGTGCTGGCAACATTTGATCTGCTTCCTTTAACTGCATTGTTGTACATTTACAAAAAAAATGTATATTGCTTTGTTGATTCAACAGAAAAAGGGAACAGATGATATAGCAAGCATTATCAAATAGAGTAACAACACAGTTAGTCTTGTTGTGCTATACATGAGAGAAAAAGACACCTGGAGGAAGGGGACAGGCAGAGGTACAAGAAGAAGAAAGACAGCTGAAGGGAAAGAAACAGTAGAACAAGGACACCCAGAGGAAGAGTCTGGTCCACGTAATTCTAGGAATCACACCAATGTGAAATATCAGAGTAGACTTCCCTTTATGTACTCTCGAAGGAGACATCCCAACATTCCTGCTTCTTAAGGTAGTCCTGTGAGGATAGAAACAATAATGGTGCAAGGTCAGAAATATATATATTTATTTGGTGGACTGAAAAATCATGGCTCTCATTATTGTTTTATTTAGGCAAGTATAAATCAGGAATAACTCCACTGACATAAATGAATTTACACTGTGAGTTGCATCAAACCTCTTTTTCCAGGCTTTATTTACAAACCAACACCTTTGTATCTTGTTAAAGCATCTTTCTAAATTTTAGAAAAAAAGCTATGTATTGGTTGTGAGGTTTCAGGGAGTAGGTTCTGGTATGTGTCAAATTTACCATATATATACTCATGGTACCATATATAC
The DNA here is from genome assembly GCA_030014935.1 of Caiman crocodilus. Classification (NCBI taxonomy): domain Eukaryota; kingdom Metazoa; phylum Chordata; order Crocodylia; family Alligatoridae; genus Caiman; species Caiman crocodilus. Next base: position 139,531,317 of record JAGPOW010003316.1, read on the forward strand.
CCATAAATATATACACACACACACACACACACACACACACACCCCATGCTTTTATAATCAATATTCAAAAATGATCCTGCAAAAAAAAGTCAATATCATTGGGAGAGGCAGAGAATATGGTAGAAACTAGACTTCAATAATACTGCTGCTTAGACTTCCATATAGTACCTGGATATTGATAGAATTCAGTACATAAATACTGAAGTAGATTTTATAATGTGGAAAATAACAATTTTAGAATAAAAATGAAAAAAGAAATTGAACACTTTTTAATTTCATTCCCATTTGAACTGACAGCTATCAATGTAAAACTAACTATGGCCCATAGCAGGGATCCTGACTCCTTTTCTTTTTACCAACTCCATTTTCAACACTTTTATTCAGGAGTTCTTTAGAAAGCGGTGCCCTTTCCTGAACACTGAGAAGGATGAAAGGAAATGATCAGGGTTTTTTTTTACTGTCTTGATATAGATGCCTCAAAGAACTCAAAAGCAAAAACAAATAATGCACAGGCAGCAGATACAGAGATGTTCCAACTGGCATTTGAAACACTAAGAGCTCAGAATGTTTTTAGTCTGCAGGACCTTTTGTAGGGATGACAGTACTAATCAGGACAAGAAAGATACCAAATTCTGGATAAAATAGGGAGGTTTCCGATTAAATGGGATTTTTCATGAAGTACATCTGCTTTCCACAGCAAATATAAACTTTTCACCCCTTTCTTTCCTCCATCCCTAAAGCCAACACAGGAGAAATGGAAATTGTTGGTTTACAGGGGAAAAATATGTGAAAACTAATATTTTAACATAATAGAAACATTGTATATTTTTATCTTTAAGCCATTTTTATATTGGCATCTTTAGGCACTGCAGTGCTTCATGGCAATTGTTGTCCAGCTACTGTATGTCCTCAGTTTCCTCAATTAGTAGGGCTTCTGCCACAAAGCATGCTGCCCTTGACCCAACAGGGCCTTGAAACTTTCTTGATGCATTGAAGTGGCTGCGCATGAGAAGACAGTAGGGTGCATTATATGACATGATGTATGGGCTTAAGGAAAGTGGGATATCAAAATTTCAGCTCATAGGGCGCTTCCACACATGCAAGCACATGCGCTTGCAGCAGCTCAAATAGAAGTGGTGCAAAGTTGAGCTGGGGTTTTTTGCCTCAGAACATGTGCTCAGACATGCACATTGTTGTGGAGCAAATTGTGCCACTTGGGACAAAATAACCCTTCTTGGCTCCTACCGGATCTGCAGCCAGGGGGAACTAAAGCCTGGGGCGAGGACCTGTGCTTTCCCCAGAGGTATAAAAAGCTGCCCTGTCCTTGTCCCAGCAGTATAAAAAGCTGCCCTGGCAAGTAGCTCAGGGCAACTCACTCTCGGGAGCTTCTGGGGCCCAGCCAATTGGTACCTGGGGACTCTACCCCTTGTGCCAGCCAGACTGCTGAAGCAGCCCCGAGAGTTCCCTGCATCCTCTACCCACAGCAGCGGTCTGGCAGTCGGGGCTGCTGCCTGGCTGTGAGCTCCTGTGCACCTGCCAGACCAGGATGAGGCATCTGCCCCTTTGGGCCAGCTGTCAGCAGCTGTGGCTGCAGGTTTGGCCTCTGTGTGGCACTACTACCAGTGTACCCCTTGCCCAGCCACCTGGGCAGCTGTTGTCCAGATGTTCTGGGTGTGGTGGCCTACTTTGAACTGTCAAACCATGTCCTCCTGGCCCCACTTGGCCAGGAGATCAGCCACAGCCAGATGGATCCAAGGTGCCAGCTTTGAGCAGGCAGGGTCCTGCCTCTGGCCTCCCTGGCAGGAATTCTGGTGTTCCTTATTTGATAACTGAAAAATCCCTGATAAAATAATCCCAAAGTCACTCTGTAAAATACCCCAAAAACCATGTTCCTCCACAATTAAAAGACTACGAAAGAGAGAGAGGAAGAAAGAGAGAGAGTGAGAATGATCAGTAGGGCAATGTTTTACTGGTGTATCTACAGTGTTAAAGCATTGCCTGTTGGGGGACTATGGCTGCACAGGGGCTATGCCCCTCCCAACAGGAGCCACGGCCTCCCAACAGGGGCCAAATGGTCCCCGCAAAGGCTACCACCCCCCTACAATGCTCACGTGCCCCACCCATCCCCCCAAATGGCTGCCCCACCCAGCCCCACTCCCCACTTGCCCTCCAGGCCCTCATTGCTGCCCCCCCCAAACCCAGGCACCATTACATAAAAAAAAACAGAAAAAAAACAGAAAAAAAAAGCCTCTACTTACCATAGAAGCAGGTGTGGGGGAGGGGGCAGCTGTGGGGCCTCCTGGCAGCACAGGACAGGAGGGCCCAGGTTAGGGTTGCTGGACCGGGGATGTCCCTTTACCCAGTGTCCCTTGCACTGTGTGGGCAGGGCCTCAGTGAGCCAGATGGCAGCCAGACTTCTGGTAAGTGCAGGTGGGTTTTGGGGTATTATTTTTAAACTATGAGGTGGGAGGCAGGGATCAGGGGGTCTTCAGGGGATGGGGCTGGGCAGGAAAGTGTTTGAGGAATCTGGAGGACTGGTGGGAGGTGGGGCTGGGCAGGAAAGTGAACAGGGGTTTAGAGGGGGCTGGTGGGGGAGGGTCCAGGAAAGGCATGGTTTGGGGGGCAGA
>JAGPOW010003316.1:139534043-139546950 GCA_030014935.1 Caiman crocodilus
GGAATCTCGACGAATCTTCCGATGTGGGTCTGTGCATTAATATTTAAATTTTTTTATAGGTTGCTTGTGCGTGAGGATGCAAGAAAGGCATGTGATGTGGGGAACAGGGGAGTTGTGTAGCATGTGCAAGTCCCTGGAGGGATTGGGGTGTTGGAGGGGTAGTGGGGGGAGGGGAAGGACAGGGAAGTGATCGGGGGTCTGGGGGAGTGGGCAGGGCCAGGGGGGGCCCCCCATGGTCCCCTCCCCACTTCTTCAGCCCCCCCGACCTCTTATTTTCAGGCACTGGATGCTGCAGCACGCTGTCTGCCAGTCCCCACATTTCAGCACCAGGGTGAGGGGCCAAACACAGAGATGCTCTGGCCGCCAGAGCATTTCCATGGAGGATCCAGCCTCCAGTTGCCTCAGGGCATAGTCCTGGGCTCTGCCCTGCCCTGCTTTTTTTAACTTCACTTTTTTAAGACCCCTGGATATCCAGGGGTCTAATTTTCTCCCCATACTGCAAATATTTTTTTGTTCCCACACGTGCCTCTTGCCCCACCTCAAAGGGGTTTGAAATGGGGCAAGAGGCATGTACACACTCATCTGGACATGCCCATAAGGAGCAGTGGTAGTTCAGTGGATACAAAACACTGTCATACCCTCCCCACCCACACACCCCCTACCACCCCCAGCACAATATTTTCAGTTTTCAGGCAAACATTTTTCAATTTAATTTTTTCCCCTTAATAATTCACCATTGAAAAACAAGCCAAAATTGACAGATTGTGCATAGCCTCAGCTCAACAGAACACAGCAGGATAGGTTTTCTTTTTCTCCATAAATGTGTTACAAATTAACAGTACATATAGGTTACATAGAAGTGATACATTTTAACAGGGAGAATCACAGTTCCACTGGCTAAAAGTCCAGTGTACAAGCTTTCATAGTACTTCAATCAGAGAAGAAAATAGCTAATGTGGTAGAGATCTCAACCTCACTACATAAGACTGAAGCCCTGCTTGATGGCTGGAGAAAGCCATGCTCTTCCAGGGCAGGGCCACCTTGCACTGCAGTTCCAATTGTAGGGCTGCAGTTGCTGTTTGAAGAACCATGTATGCAAGTTTGGCGGCGGGGGGGCAGTATATTCCCTTCTACCATGTGGTACTTCAGAGCCCTTAGAGCCCAGCACCTATACCCACATGTGCAAGACTATAGACAATGCATAAGTGGTGACAGAGGGGGAATATAATTCTGTGCCACCTCCACTGCTACCAGGCCCTGCCCCCAGCTGGACTGCAACTCTGTGCCCCATTGTTGATGAAGAAATCTGGGGAAGCATGTCCTCCTATGGCCCCCACCCATTCTTCACCAACGTGTAGCACAATGGACACTAGGCTCTGAAGTGCTGAATGGTGGAGATTACCTATTCGCATGAAGCACATCAAAGATGGTATCTGAAATGCCACTGGGGCTGCAGATGCAGGACTCTGAAGTGTCCTGTAGGGGGGAAGATCCCCCCACCCTAAAGGGAATTCATAACCTTACACATGAAGCCCTATGCAGACCTGTAGGCATCGGCCTGAAGTGCTGTGAAGAGGTAGATTTCCCCTCCCATGGCACTTCAGAGCCCTGAGCTTTTAGCCCCCACTACAGGATTGCAGGCACTGGTTACAAGGACTACTCATAGGGCACCTCACCTTACAGCCCCATAAGCATAGCAAATAAAACTGGCTCTTTGGTTGCAGGAGGTCTTTTTGAGAGGGAAAGGGTCTTTGCCTTCAATGCTATAGCTGGGCGAAGCCCTTACCTCAACCCCACTACAGCCAGAGCTGGGGTTCTGGTTGTGGTGGGGGAGCTTTGGCTTCAGTGCAGCTGGGGTTCTGCTCCCCACCACCATAGCCAGAACTGGGACTCAGGATATGATGGGGGAACTCTTTGTCTGCGATGTTGCCGGGCCAAAGTCCAGGGCTCTCAAGTACTGCAGGAGGGCAGGGGGAAGACCTGAAGCCCGTGTAGACACACGTGATTGCTACTTCACCATAACACACAGTAAGGAATGTAGCGTGTCACTACATTTTTGTAGGGCAACCTGTAGACATGCCCATCAGGTGCAATGTATCAAAAGAAGAAATGATACTTTCATTTTGGAAAAGAGAGCTACCATATTTACTTGAATACAGGATGGGTTATTTTCCTCCAGTCAGCATGGAGAAAAAAAACTCTCACCTTACATTTGCATACAAGGAAACTGCATTAAATGTATCATCTATCATTGAACAGGTGCTAAAAGCAGCATTCACTCGGTGATAGAACCCAACCATGAAGTTGATAAAATGCAATGAACACTGAGCAGGACTATGAAGTATGTGGTTCATACTGGACAAGCATCCTAACAGGAGCCTTTGCATGTGTGTATATGTGTGTATGTGTGTCCCTTAAAATATGGGCAGTTGCTCCCCCAGGAAGGAACTGGCATCAGATCCAGAGGTACTACAATATCGGGCCAGCACCAGGAGGGCCATAGCCAGCCATGACACCCTTCTCTAGGTGCCAAAAATGCTTGACTACATTTTAACCAAAAAGCTGAAATGCTGATGGGAGCCTACCACAAAGACAGTCTCATACAGCCCATCTGAATAAGATATATGGTAGTGCCCATTGAGAAGCCCCACTTGGCACTGACTCTTTTTGAAATCATGGTGAGCCACTACATTGACTACATTTTTGACTTCTTCGTTTTCACAGTTGCATGGAGAAGAAGCTTGGGGTGAGGGGGAGAGCAGAAGGCAAAGGGGCTACCTGATCCCCTATGTTTGTTGTTTCTGCTGTAGCAATTGGAGAGGGACAAATTCAAGACAAGTAATTATATTACATACCTGGAAAATTTTTTTTAAGTTTATAATTTTTTTCATATACAAAATGCAATTATTGGGGGGTCATCTTATAATCAGCGTCATCTTATTTTTGAGAAAATATAGCAATACAATATTTGTGTTAAATGTTGTTGAAGCATTTGCAAAGCAAGGAAAGCTTCTGGTCCTTAGAAATGTCCAAAGCTATTATCCTCAGTATTTACTCCTCATATTACACTGCTCCATTCTCTTCTCCATCCATCAGTCCTGGGTATATACATGGAGACAAAAATAAGCTTATATTCTGGTTGTTTTGTTGTGGTTTTTTTATTCTATTCCTTTATGCTGCTTTTTTATCTGCATCCTTCCCAAACTTAGATTAATACATGACCACATAATGGATGATATTTAAACTTAGTAAAGTTGGAGTGAGTGCTTTCACAGCAACTTTAATTCTGTCTCTTTATGCATGTTGACTGGACTGCCCATCACATGATTAAGCAATACTGGAAAATGTATCATATTAGGATCAAACCCTGCAAATACATACTCAGTTTGCTGCACTTCTGAGCAGCTCCATTGACTTAAATGGGATGACTAACACTATGAGGTCAAGTACATGTCTAAATATCTGTAGAGTCTCAATCCACAGTCATGCAACTGACAGCTCACAAATGAACTGCTGTTCCCATCTAGCCCCCAACAACTGATTTCAACTATAGAATAAAGCATACACTAGCAAACATAGATTTTATAAATATGGATTAATTATGAAGAAATACAGAAATAATTCACACAGCAACTGTGCTATATTCTCACCTCGAATAGACACATTCTCATATGAGAGCCACCCAGAATGCTATAAAATTTAGTGTCATTAGAAAATAATTTTCACACTTACACCAAAATGCAACTGTCCTTCTAAAGCATCTTTGCCATATAAACATTTCTATTTTTATTGTACAATTTAACAAAGACTTGTGAATAATGCTACTTTAAAGCTACTTCCATATTAAAAAAATTAAACACAATGTATGTAAACTGATTAGACCAAAAGGAAAATCTATTTAGTTTTTAATATCAGTCAATGCTTAGGAAAGTAAAGAAGAGATGAATGTGACAAATGCATTGTGTGATTAAAATAAAAGTAGTAAGAATCCTTATGCATTTTTAATTTGACAAATGAATAATTGGCTAACATTCTCTGCTCTATCCAGTTTCCATTAGGTTATACAAGGCCAGTTGGGAATCCACTGCAGCTCCATGATTTTCATGTTTGTGTTCCCAATGACTTAAAAGCCCAGGTGAAGATCCTTTTAAACCAATGGGGGACAATCTTTTTAGTCAGACATGCCACAACAGCCTCACGCCCTCCCTAACTGCCACTCCAATCCTTTCCCCTGCCTGATCTAATGCTCTACTTTCTGCTTCCATACTTATGCTCCTTGTTTGATTTGCTTTTTAACTTTCTGCTTCCTTCCTGTGGTGGGGTGCTTACCCCATTTCTAGAATGGGAAGGGAATCCAGGAGCACCTGGCCCTTTTCCCCTCCTCCATCTCACTCCTCCCAAATTCTTCTCTTTTACGCTTTGTATGTTTGCTAGTGCATCCTTTCCCTAGTAGAATTTCCTTCCCCATGATTTCCTGGTTAAGTTGTTCTGATCCCATCCCTGGATTACTTCTCACTTCCTTGTACTTGATCTCTGTGTCTCTTCTGTCAGGGTCCTGGTGGTGATGCCAGAGGCAAACACACAGGCAAGAGAGCCTGAAGCAATATGGTTGCTGAGTTGAGGCACAGGTGGAGCCTGATGACCCAGGGAGAGGTCATGTGACCCAGAGAACCCTGTATAAGCCCAAGCCTTAGGCCAATGACAGTAGTCTGGCTATGGAGGCCATTAGGGATGGAACTTTCTCTGAGTGATGCGATGACCGAAGCCTAGACTGTGGTGAGACGACTCAGGAGGCAGTCCCAAGTGAAGAGAAGCTGGGAACCTGCATAGGAAGCAAGATAGGTACCCCAGATATTTCGTTTTGTTCTTTTTGCTACTTGGAACTTGCCACCAAGTTGTATAACAAACCCCATGTGGGACATTCTTTTGAACTGGGACTGGTACTTGTATTTTTATTTTCATATTCCCCAGAGGGCTGGATTGCGTCTGTAGGGGAGGTGGAGACCACTGAAAGGGGGTAACTGGTGACATCCTGAACTTGAAATTGTGCTGAGTATAAGAACTAGAGTGTATTTGGTGGTCAAATGAGGCAGAGCTTGCTCAGACTATAAATCTGGAAGGCCAAAGTATATTCTGTGGCCACATGAGTTTGTCTAGCTGAGTATGTCTGTTCTGTAAGGCATGAGGTGTCAGAAGAAAAACAGGAATCATGGCCCCTAGCTGCCTATGTAATGGATATTGTGGGTGCTGGAACCTGAGGTCATGGAGCATGACTGGAGTTAAGCCAGGAGCTTGTGGCCCCAAACAGTGGATTCCAATCTAGAAGGCTTAGCAAGAGTAAAATCGGGATGAGACGGGGGGAGGGAGGAGGGGTAAGAGGGAAAGTGGGGGGAAGATCAAAAGCATGCCTTACCCTCTGTGTAGCTTTCTATACTATTTTTAACATTAACACATGGTTGGCAAGACTACTGAATATGGGAGAGACTGGAGGGTATAGGCTCTAGCAGGCCTCTAGAGGAAGTACCCTGTAGCAGAACTTATAAGAAGCTTACACTGCCCTATCTGCTGCCATGCTGCCTGTCTCCTCCCTGATCTGCCATGTTCCTCACAGAGAGGCTGCCATTTGTGGCACCTGTGCTGCCGGTTGACCAACACCACTCTAAACTGTACCATCTGCAATGGCTTTATTTGTGTCCCAATGGGCCACATTTCCCTAGTTTCAAGTTTTTCTTTATAACCATGCAGCCTGTAAAAAATGCAATAATTAAATCACAATAACTAGTATCCAGATGCTTGAGCTGTAAGAAAAACTGTGTGTTCAGTGAGATTCAGAGTAAAATCACAAGTGTTTGCAACACTATGTCCTATGCATGTTTAAAACAAGGAGGTGTAGAATAATTCCTGGATAGACATTATAGAAGAGTCCAAAATACAGCTGAAAGACTGTAATGACTATAGCAGCCAAACACTATAGGATTTTACATCTTGCATTTCTGATTATGTAAACTCTATACTAAATTCATTGGAGATTTGGCAAAAGGACTAGAGGACTGAAATAGTAATCTCAGTAATAGAGATTTACAAACAATAGGAAAGTCTCCATGAACTCATGGGACCAAAAAAAAAAACCCAACAAACCAGTAATGGAAATGCAAATAATGAATACATTTTACAGATAATTAAGGAAACAAACAAAAATTATGTTAAAGTAGCTATTATGCAGAGATCAATATTTGCAGAATCCCTGTATTGAACAGTTACAAAGATTGCATTTATGACTACAGATGTACTCATAACAACAAACCTCTATTTAAAGATTACATTAGTATTTGTATATGCTGAAAGACCTCCAGTATTCACATGGCTCTTCTGTGCTTAATTTAATTATATAAGGGTGGCCAGGGAACAATAAATTGTTGATCATTTTCATTTTCAAAGATGAGTGCTTTTCCATAGTCATTGTATAGCAGATCATTTGTAACATTCACATTCATTTGGCAGAGTAATACATTCCTGTGTTCTAGGAATTATCTATTTAGGGAGAGAATCATATGACTGCAGGAGTTAATGGGCCCAAATCTCTTAGTTAATTTCTTTGCATCTGCACTGAAGTCAAGGAGGATTCAGTTGGGTAAGAGCAGAATTTGGCTTAAAGTATTTGTCATTATTAGTCAATAATACTATTAAGCAAAACTACAACACTATTATTTCTTTCAATTTATACAGTCTTCAAGCTTCCTTCTGAATATACTAGGAAACAGAGATTTTTTTTCCCCCTCATTTCCCTTCAATATATCTGTATAGAAGCCAACCATAGGGTTTACCTCTCTTTTTAATGGTTTTTACATTGTCCCAGAACACTTTGGAGGCATGAAACCAGAGCCTTGTTCATGAAATAATGTGTGTGGAGTTACAAGTCACAAGCTTGTAGGCATATACCTACATGCAACACAAATGTATGAGACTACATGACACGACTTACCTGGTGTTACACAGTCAGGGTTATTTGTAGTACAAGTTTATAATGAAGAAAAGAAGCCGATATTTATTATAAATTTTAGATTCACTCATAAAAATTAAGGCCAGAAGATCATCTAGTGTTATCTCCTTTATAGCTAAGGCCATAGGATTTATAGCTATTATTTACCTATGTCTTCCTATATTGAGACTGGTAGTTTGGATTTGTCTAAAATATGTTTTCTCAAAGCCAGTCAATCTTGATCTGAGATGCCAAGAATTGGAGAATTCTTTTTGTTAGCTTTTTCCAGTAATTTATCATTCTTTGTTAACAACTGGCATCTTTTCTCTAATTTATCTGGCTTTAACTTTCAGCTACTGGTTCTTGTTATCCTTTTCCGTGCTAGGTTAAGGTTTCATGCCTGATATTTCCTACCTGGGAAGGCACTTATTGCGTGGATCTTGCTCTTTGTCCAATAATAAGCAAAAATGCAGGCATATCACTCCCTAAATACTGGGACTCACAGAGTATGACATTACAGGTTAAGTGTTGCACAGTCACCTGTATCACCTGTATTTTAAATTTTATGTATTATCTACATAAAGAGGCACAAAATCTATTATACGCTTTTATACATAGGATTATAAGAAAGTAGGGGTAGGAGAGACCTCAAAAGTCCAACTAGCTCAGCCCCCTGGTCAAGGTGGGATCATCCCTGACTAAACCATCCCAGCCAAGTATCAGTCTAACCAACTCTTTAAAACTTCCAAGGATGGATATTTTACAATTTCTCTACATAATCTGTTCCAATGCTTAACTACTCTCATAGTTATAAAATTCCTCCTAAATCTCCTAGTTTCCAACCTATTCTGGTTAAACAGTGCACATACTGATAAAGTTGACAAACAACTCAACCATGCAATTCAAATCATTACAGGAACAATCCGATCCACCGCTCCTCAATGGCTCTGTATTTTTAGTAACATACATTCCCCACCCAAAAAACTCCACCCCAGTTAACAAGAAAAAATACCTTAACTAAATTATGGACAAAAATAACGCACAGCTGCCTATACACAAAAATCTCTTAACCCCCTTCCCCCCATATCCAAGATTAAAATCTTGGAGAACAGTTTGAGCAAGACTCATTTAATGTCTAAGATTCCTGGGTGCAAGAGTGGCTCAATTCACCCCTTAATACAGAAATTGTTACAAATCACATCATTAGACCAGCTGGTTTTGATCTTCCATCATTATCGTATATTTTGTACAACCCGCCACCACCCATGCACATGCACAGAATGCTCTATTTCAGATAACTAGACCATAAATGATTTGCTTTCAAGTACCCCCTAAAGTCTGACTTCTTCCATGACGCACATAAGAATGGGGCAATCCATAATCCAGTATTATTATTAACTCTGGGCTGCTCTCTGTGTTCCTAACGCAGAGAAAAAGGGATCTCGGAGTCATTATTGACTCCAAGATGAACATGAGCCACCAATGCCAGAACACAGCCAGCAAGGCCAGCCATACCTTGTCATGCATGCAAAGGTGCATCTCAAGCCAGTCCAGAGAGGTGATACTCCACCTCTATGCGACTTTGGTCAGGCCACTGTTGGAGTACTGCATCCAGTACTGGGCACTGCACTTCAAAAGGAATGTGGCCAGCCTGGTTCAGGGGAGGGCCACCCACTTGGTAAGAGGGCAGCAGGAGAGGCCCTACGAGGAGAGACTGAAGGACCTGAACCTGTTCAGCCTCAGCAAGAGGAGGCTGAGGGCGGACCAGGTAGCTGCCTACAAGATCATCAGGGGATATCAACAGCAAATAGGCAGAGCCCTTTTCTCCCCAGCACCATCTGGGGTGACAAGGAACAATGGTCATAAGTTGATGGAGAATAGGTTTAGATTAGAGATCAGAAGGCAATATTTTAGTTAAGGTGGCCAAAATCTGGAACCACCTTCACAGGGAAGTGGTCCTCGCCTCTACCTTGGGCAAATTCAAGAGGAGGTTGGACGATCACCTGTCTGGGGTCTTGTGAATCCAGCATTCATTCCTGCCTGTCAGGCTAGATGATCTGTTCAGGTCCCTCCTGACCCTAGCTACTATGATACTATGAACTTTTCAGGTTTAGATAGCAATACCTCAGGAGAAGGGACTCTCTACTTCATGTACTTTACAGTGCTGAACACACTACCAGTCATATGCTCTAGGAAATCGGGTATGGGGGGGAAATGGCCAATCTGGATGGCAGCTGGATTCCATTTCCCAGAAGCCCCTGACCACATCACTGCAGCTGGTTTCCATGGAGACCTCAGGAGTGGGGGGGCCATGATAACACAGGGCCAGGGTTTCTATGGAAACCAGCCCCAGCAGCGCTGGCAGAGCATGTGGCTGGACAGGGAGCTGCATTAGGCCTGCGTCCGGGAGCTTGTGGTGGTGCTGGTACAGTGTGGAGCTTGGGCAGAGTTGCAATCTCTTACCTGCACACCCCTACCCAAGATGTGTAGAAAGTGAATTGCAGATCTACCCCAGCTTTGGACCATGATGTCATTTCAACAAGATCCTGGCCCCGGAACAGCTTCTCACCTGCTGAGCACTCTGTCAGTGCTACTGGGGACAGTGCCCATGGAAGCCTTGGCCCCAAACCGCTGGTTTCTCCATGGAAACCAGCTGCAGTGACATGGACAGAGGCTGCAGGGCCTATGGTGGACTTCATTTCCCAATCTGGCTCGCATGCCAGACTTTGCCTGCCCCTGGTCTAAGACCACGGATGACCAATTTTTGCCTCTGTTCTGCTTAATTCTGACCACATTTTTCTATTTCTTGAGAAGAAGGAGATCCCAGAGAGCTTCTATGTGCTCTATCAGTCATCAGTTAGCACTGATTAAGACTAGTGAATTTAGGTTTTGTTAAGCAATACTGTATTATTGTTATCTCATACGAGTTTCTCAAATGAAATCATAAAGCAGAAGAAAAAAAAGATGATAGATGCACTATAAAGGCAAAAGGATTGCTAATAATTAACAGTGATATGCATTTAACCTCACTTCATTATAAAGCCCTTCATAGTGTTCCTCTAACAAATCATCCAAGTCAAATCAAAGGCAGCAGGAAAGTGGCTGTGAGAAATCTCTTTGATATCTCTAATTGTTTAGACCTCAAACTTCAGCCTCATTTTTGTGAGACCATTGTTTTTCTTCCTATTTTTTATATTCAGTTTATTGTCCAATATATTTTACCACAAACATGTATTATGTTGTTTTCACCTTCAAATTTATGTCTGTATCAGATTATGTTTTCTCACTTTCCCCAACAAGAGTCAGCCAGGTAACTTTACTAGACAGCACAATAGTTAAGAGTGTTTGGTATTTTCCCCAAGCATAATTAGAGAGTGAATGACACACAAGACCTTGGCTGAGGTATAGTTGGACAAAACTAATATACCAACAATTAAAATAATGAAGGAAGAAAACTGACATTAAACTTTTGCTATTGATTATCCCAGAAAAACATTATGAGAGACCGAATGAAAAAAATTGCATAAGAATAAGTAGATTTACTGCATGCTACAATAAATCAACTAATCAAAAAGACCATGCTAAAATGAAAATGATCCAAATAAAAAATTGTTGCAGAAAAAAATACAGGGATAACAATTGGTTGTCATAACTGTAACATCAGGTAAGATTTACTTTCAGACCTTGACCTGACAAAGGCTTACACATATACTTAACTTTAATTACCAATATATTAGCAGGCCCACCAGATTCAATGGGACTCTTCACTACAGCTGTATAGAAATGTTCTTTCTGGTCTGGAATTTTTGAGTGAAACAGTTTTGTTAGAAAATACCAGTTGGTCAAAAGTAAAACTGCTGCAGAACAAAGTGTAACAGCCCCAGGAGAAAAGATTGAGCATCACAATAACATAGCCAATTGCCTGGTGATTAAAGCATTCACCTGGGACATAAAGGAAGGGGAAATTTCATAAAGATATCCCACATCCTAACTGAAATAATTGGTCATCAAGCTACTGGCCATTCCTAGATTGGTTTCTCTTTTTCTTTCACTAGAAATTCCTCTCTTGGACCTGGAAAGGTTTGGATAAATCAGTATTTTTGTGATAAAAGCCATTTCATCAAAAATTCCCAGGAGCTTTATTTCTCATGTACTTTTAGGTAAGCATGTACATAACTATTTGTATGATTAAGACCTACAGGTAAATAATAACTCAGCTGTTTGAAACAATGATGTGTACGGCATTCTCTTGGGAGGCTGAGATTTAATTCCTTGCTCAACTACAGACTGTCTATATTATCTTCAGAAAGTTTCTTAGAGCCAGATTTTGAAAGGTATTAAGAAGTTAGGCCCTCAGGGGAAACCTCACCAAGTTGCTGTTTAGTGAAGTGACCTGTGCCCCTGAAAACCTGGATTGCATATGGGAGAGTAAAGCGCACTGGAAAAAAAAGAGAAAGGGCAACCAATGCCATAAGTTCATAGTGCAAATGAATAGTAGAATTAGTCACAGTTTTTATACCTGGAAATATGTAGGATGAGTTGGAACCACTAGCACAACTCGCACTGAACCACACACCAGAGCAGCTGCGGGGACATAAGCAGTAGATGATTTGCAAGGTTGCAGAGTTTCCTACTGAGCTGGTATGACTATTAGGAGTGCAAGTAGTCTCCACCTACCTCAAGCTGATAGGAGAAAAGTTATAATTACCTTGGCCAGAGTCTACAGTGAGACACCCGAATGGTCAATGTTCAGTCTAAGACTACTGTGGCACAAATAGAAACAACCCAAAATCATGAGAGCCAAATTCATATGCTGCCCACTGACGGCATATAGCTCACCCTGATACCTATTATTTTACTTAGCTTGGAAAGCATATATAAATGGGGTCTGTGAAAAGGTCTTTTCTGTCATTGTTAGAACTGCGGACTCCAGGAACTAGATGTAAACCATGCTAGCCACCCAACCCCTAGTCTATATTGAGCAGACATTCCTTCAAAATGCAAACAGACACGCAGGCACTATTGATGAGCAAAAATATCACAAACACCTTAATCTCCCTATCTTGCCAGACTGGGATAAGGGAAACCTATGGCTTTCCGCTTGTCACAAGTCTATGTGGATTCCCTCACACCCTTGGTTTGCCACTAACAAACTAAGTCCCATCCATTCACATGTGCTGGGTACAGCAAAGACTGTCAACTGGACAGAGTAGATGGCTTGGAGAAGCCCTGGGTGCATGCTTCAGGGGTGCTTGACTTTCTGTATTGGGATAACCTAAGAGCAGCACTGGAAGAGGCACTCAGGGTGTTTGAGATACTCCTGAGCCATTTATTCTGTTTAATTGCTAGTCTCTGGTGTGCTGTACCAGAAATGCATGGGCTGGGCTTATTTTGTCAGCAGAAGACCTATCACGAGGAGAGAAATGAAACGCACATACCCTTGGGATCTAAAGAAAAGGAAGAGGAGCTCAGAGGACCAAAGACACTATTCTAGAATAAAAAGTAATGAGTCAATCTTACTTGTAAGGTTTGTATCTGTTATGAGCAAGTGCTGGGAGAGCAGCATATCAGCAGAACTCCAGCATGATGTAACTAGGCTAAGCCATGCCCTGTACAAAGCTTCCCTTATCCTGGACACATTTCTTCTTCAGAGTGGCCCAGGAATGGAATGAGCAGATTAAGCAGAATTGGATCTATCTCAGAATTTGGGGGGTTCTGCTATGCCATGGCTAAGTGTCATATTTTACCCATCAGCTGCATAGCTCCTGTGATTCATAGATTCATAGATGTTAGGGTTGGAAGGGACCTCAATAGATCATTGAGTTTGATCCCCTGCATAGGCAGGAAAGAGTGCTGGGTTTAGATGACCCCAGCTAGATGTCTATCTAACCTCCTCTTGAAGACCCCCAGGGTAGGGGAGAGCACCAC
>JAGPOW010003316.1:139547050-139590547 GCA_030014935.1 Caiman crocodilus
TCTGCTTGTAGTTGTTCCCTGCCCTCCAGTGTGTCCACTTCTCCCCACAGTTTTGTGTCATCCGCAAACTTGGACAAAGTACACTTCACTCCCTCATCCGAGTCGCTGAATAAGACATTTAAGAGTATTGGTCCAGGGACTGAGCCCTGCAGGACCTCACTGCCTTCGCCTTTCCAGGTCAATACCGACCCATCGACTACAACTTTCTGGGTATGACCCTCTAGCCAATTTGCCACCCACCGGACTGTGTAGTCATCTAAGTCACAGCCTCTTAAACTTGTTCACCAGTATGGTGTGGGATACCGTATGGAAAGCCTTCCTGAAGTCTAAGTAAATGACATCAACCCCTACTCCTACATCCAGGTGTTTTGTAACCTAGTCATAGAAAGAGACTAGATTAGTCAGGCATGATCTACCTGCTATGAACCCGTGCTGGTGCTGGTGCTGACTAGGTTGTGTTTAGTCAGGCCTACTGGTTAAGCCTGGGACAAGAGAAGCTGAGGCCAGAGCCAGAACAGAAACCAGCCAAAAGGTCAAGTCAGATTCCAAATTCTCTAGATTGGTAAGGAACCATCTGCGGAAGCCAATGTTGAGACAAACAAAGGTCAGAAGATGAATTGTAGTCAGAAGTAAGCTAAAGGTTAGAACCCAGCAGATATGAAGAGCACAAGAACATGGGGCAGAAGCAGGGACTAAAGTCCCAGAGCAAAGTGCTAGAATTATGATAGCTCACAAGCTTGCTATGAGATCTACTGAATTCTCTGTTGGTTTCAATGCTGGGCTCACGGTGGGGTTGGTTTCCTCTCAGCAGAGCAGGAAATGATTGGATAACAGGTGAATGTCTTATTTCTCTCAGAAGACACCTCAAGACTTCTGAGTAGATCAGCAATTCCTGACTTTTATCAAGTTTTTCAGGGTCTGGTTCTGGCTCCTGCCCTGTATCTGCAGCTTTCAAACCTGATCAAATTACGGTTGCAAAACATCAACACTCCAGGTTCTGAAATCCGTCATCAGGCAAAGCACCATTCCATTTTCAAAGCGATCACGCACTTCTGAAGTCACCTTCTTCCATTAGAACTAGAGGTGGCAGGGTCACACTTCTGTGTTTTTGGTGCTTTTTGCTGCTCAGTTCCTAAAAACACAAATGCCTGTTCTTTAAAACCCATGTGGCCTCTTGAATAACTTCTCTCATCTTTTCTTAGTTTCTGAACTCTGACCTAGGTGCCCTCTGGTCCCCAAATTAGTCTGGCCTGCTCTCTTCTGCTTGCTGTATACACTCTGGGATGCAATTATGGAGGGGAAAAAAGCAAAATATTTCAACCCCCCCTTCCCCATGAAATGAGGCATCATGGTCCTCTTCCTTAACTCTCCAACTTCTGCAGTTGCCTCAGCTTCCTCCCCTATAGTTTTCCTACCCTTCTCTACTTTCCACATTGTCCAGCCTATCAGAGTTATTATACAGCTATATTATGCAGAAAATAGCATAGTAACTGTACTTACTTTCTTGGGTTGAACAGAAATATGTTACCCATCACCACTTCATCTTGAAGTTGCTGAAGGCTCTTTCCATTAAGCACCTGGTGAGGTTGTTTGTGTACGTGTACTTCTGACCTGCTTCCATCTCAGGATGGAGGAGAGAATCCATGGTCAGAGAGTGGTAACCACAGTCATCTGCCAAAAACGGGGGGTAGAAATTTTGGAGGGGGAACCAAAGTTACTACACGGTGTTGTATGGGGAGACAGGAGACAGCGATAAAGTAAAACAAAGACACACTTGGACTAAGAAGTCACGTATACAAAGGTAATAACTTATATGTACATACATACATATGTATATATGTGTGTGTGTGTATTTAAATTGCAAATTAAGGGCTTAATGTTAATTTAAAAATTCCATCGGTCTATCTGGTGCATGTACTGCAGGTGCAACTTCCCAACCTAGGTGCATCATTATTCCAGCCTTCTCTGCCTGACTTAGTATACCCCTCAACTCTAAATGATATAAAGAAGGACTTAGATATGTGTCCCAGTATTTGGAGAGTGATATGTCTGCATTGTTGCTTCTTCACCCAACTTAGTTCCTGTTCCTAGTGAATTAGGTTAACCGTCTTAGACCTAACTAGCTAATCTTTCTGAAACCTGATGCAGTACTGGTCCCACATGACTCATGTTTGCTCAGACTAGCTGTCCCCTTTTCCTATTTAGTTTCCCCAGGTGTTCTTAAATAGATTCTGGTGATTTAGGTTCTTCATAAATCAGAACTTTGTGGGAAGTGTGGGGGGGTTCCAGGTGCAAAATGCTGCTTAGTATCTGACCCCAAGTCCCTCCTCTGTTGAGCAGCGGGGCTCTGCAGAACTTAGGCACTGCCCAGAAGTGATCCAGGGGCATAGAGACCTCAGTGGGAGATTTTTGTGTAGGCACACGTTTAAGATTACCAACCCCACATACAAAATCCACAAAGAAAAGCCAGGGATCAGTTTAGGGGGAAACAGAAGTGCATTACAAGGTAGCTTTCTGGGTACCAGGGCAGTTTGCTGTGAATTACACAGAGACTTAGATGCCTAAATACCACCCGAATCCTTTTAGGTGCCTGCAAGGTTGACTTTGCTTGCTGCTATGGTGGAAACCAAGGGGGTGTTTAACCCCTAAATCCGAGCAGGCCGGGGACAAAAGGGTTATGGAGCTTTACTTCCTCTTTTTCTACCTTTTCCCGTTCAAAAAGAATTCAAGGGCAATATAACAAATAAACGCTTTACTTACAAACTGGAGTACAGAGTAGGCACGCTTTGTAAAGTTACATCGTGAAGCACATAAATGCTTCATTTGCACGTCCACACAGGCAGTTCCCCTTACAACAACTTTCAAAACTACAAACCATAGGGAACTTGAGAGCTCTTCAGCATCCAACTGATGCAATTATCCGAGATGGGGGCTTCCTGGAGGGAAAGGGAGCCATGGACGCAGGACCTCTGGGGAGGGTGATCAAGCCTCTCCGTTGCTGTGTGGGTCCCATGCTGGTTCTAGAAAATTCTCCCCTTTTATAAGTAAAAGAGCCAATCAAAATGTGCCCTGTGTGTCAGCTGACTTTTAGTCAGGAGGCTGTGACTGCCGGCCATGCAGCCACACGCCTCATTCACACTATGATCGTAACTCTCACACTTTGACTGGCATTTGGTCATTCCCCATCTATCATACTGGTGTTTGGTCACTTTTTTATTCAGGCAGTTGTTATGTTTCCTTTGTCCATAACAGAACTAAACATCCTGTAGGTGCTAGACAATTAATAACAACACATTGTTTTAATTATTAGAACATTCATAGCAGTGTAATAGACAGCAATGGCACAGCCAGAGCTATAGCTCCCAACATGCTTCTGGGGAATGGGAAAGGAAGCCAGGGTTTTTGGGGGGCTTTGGGGAATGAAAAAAGGAATGGGCAGGTGGGAGAGTGTGTGGGAATGAGAGGCTGCAGTTGGGAGATGCACGGCAGAGTTGCAGGAGCCGCAGTAGGACTGATTCTGATGAGCAGCAGCTACCCAGACGTTCAGCAGAAGACCAGGAACTATAGCAGGGCTGGTCCTGGACAGACAGAAGCTTATGAAATGCATGGCAGGGACATAGGAGCTAAAGCAGTGTTAACTTGAACCACAGCAGCAGGGCTTGGGTATGGAGTCCAGGTGTGCTGACAGTGCTGATTCTGTGGGCCACAATAAATTCTGAGGGCTCAAGAGCAGCGCCTGGATGCATAGTGACTGGGTATACTGTGGGACTGAAGCCTACTTGAAGTTGCGGTAGAGCCTACTTGAAGTTGAGGGAGAGCTCAAGTGTCCCTCAGAGTAAATATCTCATTGTTAGTGTTTCCTACTGATTATGTAGGTGTTACCACTGGGTGACCATCTATTGCCTGTTATATTTATGTTAAATGTATTTACCTTAACGCTTATTTACCTATTATGTATATCTTATGTGTATGCATCCTGATGTACTCACCGATGCGTTCCCAATCTCCTAAGACCATTGGCTAGTGACTTGAACTCCCAGTAACCCTTTATAAATTTGTAAGAAACCCCCATTAGCTCCTGTGCAATTTCCGGGGCTCAGTACAGCAGTTCCCATCAGTATTAGGGTTGAATCCAAATACCTTCAAAAGAGCTTAGAAACTCGTCCAGGGCAATAGCTATGACACCTTCATTTATGTCTGCTATCCACTGATATAGTTTCTCTGTCCATTAGTACAGGAAGTGACATGTGGTCTGTCTCCTATTAAGGAGTCCATTGTTACCTCTGTACTAAAACCCTCTAGCTACTGAGTGACAGGAGTTCAAGGAAAAAAGATATTTGCAGTGCATTTGACCATTTCCTCCATATTACCATCCACACAGAGGTAGCTATAATCTGACCTGAAGTAATTTCCCCAGGGTTGTACAGTACGATGCAGTAAATCGTTGACAAAAGTAGAAGCGGGATCTAGAAGCCCTACTTTTTAATCAAACCACTAGACACACGATACATAATTGTAATTGTAAAGCATAATTTTGAAGACTGCTGGAAAGTTTTCATGAAATTGCCACCTTACAACTAATAAATACACTAAGAATAACACCTAACCAATAAATATGCTAAGTGAAACTCTTAAAAAAAAAATGATGCAAAACACCCAGCAAGTGGAAAAGGTAATCAAGAATCACAAAGAGGCCAATACAAGATATTAAAAAAAAATCAGGATAACGAGAAAGATTACTCAACACTATAGAAACAGTAGCAGTCTGCTAAGAAGAGTAAAGGTAGAAAATAAAAAGAAAATTGCAGAAGAGGTTAAGATAAATAATAAGACCTTTTTTAAACTATGTAAGGAACAAGAGGTCATTCAAGGAGACTGTGGAATTTCTAAGAGATGGCTAGGGTAATTTACAGACTGAAGAGACAGACATTGTTAAAGCACAATCAAATGAATTCTTTACTTCTGTGTTCACATAGAAGGCCGGGGGACAGATGTCAGAAACAGACATAAATTTCCCAGGAGAGCAAGAAAAAATATCGAAGGAAGTAAGATTCATGCCAGAGCAGGTGATCAAGAAATTAGAACATCTGAAGATGAACACAACTGTCGGGCCTGAAAGGGTCCTCTAGGGAATTCTAGAGGAAGTAGCAAAAAGGGACAGGCGAAACATTTCCAGAAGGAGCTGGAAATCTGAATGTATTGTATGAACTAGTGTAACATCTACTGAATAAGGGAGAAGGCTGCCACACTCCACTTATGTGGGTGTAAAGAGCACAACTAAATAACTGATGGGGGTTTTGTTCCATTTTGCAAGACTGTACATAGAATGTAGTAAGTCCACCAGAGATCTGCATTCCCTGGCCATGTCTATGTGAGACCCTTGCTGTGCAGTTGCCCAGTACTACTGTGCAATAGTGTCATGTGGCAACAACTGCGATGCGACACTACGGCACAGTAACACTGGGTTACAAAAAAGGTGTTTGTTGCCACTACTGTGCAGTAATTTGGGTTACTGCATGGTCATTTAGTATTGTTTATATAAGTACTAAATTATTATGCAGTAACAATTGTGTTGTCAGCCTCTCATGTAGACACAACCCCTGAGTACCCACAGAATTTGCTGTATGAGGTCACTGAAAAAGGGAATTTCAAGGAGGATGAATGTGCAACCGGTGACTGAAAGACTTTTAAGATGCAATGGTTGAATGTGTTTCTGTGAAGAAAGTGGTGGGCTACAATTCTAGCTGTGAAGAGGCTGTCTGTTGCCATTTTGAGAAACAGCAGGTCAGACCTCATATCGGGGACTGATACAATAATTAGGGTTTGGCCTAAAAGAAGATTCTGCAATTTGTTAAAAATATATATCAATGTAGTACTAATAGTTGTAGTAGTATCTGAAAATCTTTTTGAAAATAAATTTAGTAGAACTACAGCATTCATATATTACTTCCTAAAATTAACTCCTAAATCTGTACTTAAGGTACATTAATAAATTTCCTGATTTCTAGAGGGAATTGAACATTCCCGCATCCTTTGAAGTCAATTTGACATATTGATTATATCTTCAAAATACAGTGCTCTATGGCTGGAATTGAGTTGAACCACGCAGGGGGCAAAATTCACTCTGTGTCCTGCTGCCTAGGTGCCTTACTTCCTTGTAAGAAGTTTTTTTTCTCTCAGCTCAGAATTCGTGTAGGTATATTCAGTAACTACAGAAGTAAAACTGGGAAATTCAAGTTAGACAGATTTCTTCAAAGTTTAGATGTCTTCTGATTTAGGGTAAGGGATTGATGAGGTTTTGAGCTGGTTCATATTCTATTTGAACTAATTCACTCATTCTTTGAAATTACCCTTCTACTACAACCATCAGAAAAGACCCGTCTCTTATGCAGGGCAAGTTTATATCTCTGCTGTGTTGGCAAATTCTGAAAGGGTTATTGCTGACTTTTAAAAGGGTATATTCAATAGCATGAATAAAACCAGAATCCAGATTGCAGGGGTCAAGACTGAAACATGGAGGGGAAGATAAGCCGCAGGAGTAGACAGTACAGTGCACAGTTCTTCCTGAAATTTTCTTTCTTCTCTATATACTGCATTTCCCCTGTGCCTGGCTTTGTACTGCAGCTACACACTAAAAGACCCACTCTCAACATCCTGTATGTTTTTTCCACCTCCCTGCCACATAGCTGTGACCCATTTCCATGCGTCCGAAACCAAACAAAGCTCCGTGAATAACAGCATCTGCATAATGATCCCCTTGATGCTAGTTTGGGGAGACAATGCACATTTTGTCCATCTCGGGAGCAATCGGATGCAGTGTGCCACAAGTAGTGAAGCAACTGCAGGTTGTGTATGTATTATTTTTATGTCCACACACACTACAGCATGCAGATTTGATTTTACCTGATATGCCTCCAGCAGAAGTAGAGGAGGAAAAACATAAAAAAGATAAAAGGAAAATCAGGCAATCATACTTTCCATATCTTCATATGATCCTTCTCAATATTACTTGTCTTCACTCCCACACTTTGTCCTTTCAAACCATTAGGAACATAAAATAACAGCACATGTTTTTATGTTGTTCCCTTTATTTTCCTTTTCTCATTGCCTCTCTCAGGCAGATATTTAGCTAAAGGAAAAAGGGTCACAGACAGACAGACATTACTTGTCCTCAATATCTCCCTTCAATATCTTCCTTATATGGATAAATACAAATAAAAGATTCCACTGTGTGGTGTAAAAACAACAAGCTACAAGAAGCTAGGGAAAAACTGAAATATCAATCTTGGTCTTATGGATACAGAATGGAATAGCTCTGATCAAGAATTTCTCCTTAACCTTCATACGTTCCCATGGGGAGTGGAAAAAGCTGGATGAAACAGCTGAAAACCTACATTGGCTTCCTACTGCTGAGCGGTCCATACCATGGTGACCATGAAGCACTGTGCTGTAGTGCAGCACATGCTGGACCCAGCCTGACATGTGCTGTACTACAAGCATTGTGGGAGCAATGCACTGGGCTTCCTTGCTTCCGTGCCACCATGAATTTAAATCATTCTGTCACATCACCAGCCACCTGAGATTTGACAACAACACCTGAGGAAAGGAGAGCTGTGGACAAGCTTGCTGCCTTGAGAGATATTTGGACACAATTTCTGAAGCAGCTTAGGAAATGGAATATTCCAGAAATATATACCTGATGGTTGATGAGCAGCTCATTGTGTTCAGGGGTCTCTGTCCCTTCAGACAGTATATGCCCAGCAAGCCTGCCAAATATGGCTTGAAAAATTAGTGGCGCTGTGATGCAGCAACATCATTCCCTCCATCTGGAAACATTTACATGGGTAAGCAACCAGAAGCTCCATGCCAAAATAATCTTGTTACCCAGGCCATTGAAAAACTGGTTCATCCCTGGTACAAGACGGGAAGGAAATTGTGGGTGATAGTTTCTTCACAAGTACTGACATGGCAGAAAGACTGCTACAGCAGGACTTGATCTATGTGAGTAAGATTCAGAAAAATAAGGCCAATATTCCAAATGAAATGCAATCAAATCAAACATGGGAAACTTTTTCATCCATTTTTGCTTTTAATTGGAAACTCACCTTAGTTTCCTATGGTCCCAAGAATTCCAAAGTTGTCTTGTTGCTGTCAAAAATGCATCACAATCAGTCAGTGGGTGGAAAGCAAAGAAAACTGAATATCATCCATGACTACAATAAAAAAAGATGGGGAGGATTGACCACTTGGTCCACATGAGCACCTGCAGATGGAAAATCAACGGTGGCCAATGACACTATTTTTCAGAATTCTGAATCTGTCTGCCATTGCCAGCCTCATCATTTGGCTAGGCCACAATGCAAACTGGAAGCAAAGATAACATTTAAGAAGATGGCACTTTTTCTTTTTGCAGAAGCTTGGAGAACAGTTGATCAACAGACAAATAATATGAAGTATGATGGATACCCATATTCTGTCCAAGTCCATCAAGTCTGGTATGGCTGCCCTAAATTACAAATTGCCACAGTGCGTCCCAGTAGAAACTTCTGCAAGCATGAGTGGACATTGTGCTTTTTTGTCCAAGGACAGATGACCACGAAACCCAGAAATGGTTAGACAATTGTAAGCAATTTTTCTTGGGTACACCATAGTGCATCACTGCTGCTTTGTGAGGAATACAATATTTAGTTAAAACAGTTATGAAATGTTTTAGGAAGTAATTGTTAGTTTGAAAACAGTCTGAATTGCAGACTTAACAAATTGTTCTTCACATTTTCAAACTCTAAAAATATTTTAAATTTTGTTCATAGTTCTAGTTGAGTAACATTTTAGGTTCAAAACATCATAAATACTCTTTCAAACAATCTGTACATTTAATATATAGTTTTTTGTGAACAAATGTTTCCTTAGATCCTGGTGAACACCCATTATAAACTTAGAGGTGGCCATCAGATTGCCCCTGAGCCTGAGCTTTTCCAGGCTGAAGATTCCCATAGCTCTCAGCCTGTCATCATAAAGTCTGTTTTCCTGACCTCTGATCATGCATGTGGCTCTTCTCTGGACTCTCTCAAGCTTCTGCACATCCTTTTTGAATCGTGAAGCCCAAAACTGGATGCAGTTCTCTAGCTGTGGCCTCACCAAGGCTGAGTACAATGAGAGAATGACATCCTGGGATTTGCTGGAGAAGCATCTATGGATGCAAGCCAGGGTTTACTTTGTTTACTAGCCACAGCATCACATTGAAGGCTCATGTTCATCTGGTGGTCAATCATGACCTCCAAGTCCCTTTCATCTGTAGTGCTAGCCAGCACAGTACTGCCAAGCCTACACCCATGCTGCAGGTTTTTCCTCCCAAGGTGGAGAACCTTGCATTTTTCAGTGTTAAACACCATCAGGCTCTCATCCATCCATTTTCTGAGCCTGTCAAGGTCAGCCTGGATCACCCTCCTGTCCTCAGGTGTGGATGCTTTACCCCAAAGTTTGGTATCATCAGCAAACTTGGTCAGTCCCCTTCTGACTCCAATATCCACATCATTAATGATGTTGAACGATATAGGTCAAAGGACAGAGCTTTGAGGGACCCCACTGGTCACAGGGCACATGACGATTGACTTTCATCAATCATCACCCTCTGGGTCCAACCACAGAGCCAATTCCCCAGCCAGAAGATCATGGTGGACCTGAAGCCACAGTTGGCCAGTTTTGTCAAGAGGTGATCATGGGATACTAATTTGAAGGCTTTTTTTTAAAGTCAAGATATATGACATGAATCTTCTCTCCCTTGTCCAGGTGATAGGTCACCGGGTCATAAAAGGAAATGAGATTGGTCAAGCCAGACCTACCTGCAACAAACCCATGCTGGGTATCCCTCAGGATATTGCTGTCAGCTAGTCTATTAAGGATGGCCTCTTTGATAATCTTTTCCAAAACCTCCCCAGGATAGAGGTCAGGCTGATGGTCCTGTAGTTTGCCTGATCCATTTTCCTCCCTTTCTTGAAGATAGGCACAACATTGACCTTCTTCTGATCTTTGGGCAGTACACCAGAGTGCCAGGAATTCTTGAAGATCCATGCCAGGGGCTGAGCTATGATGTTAGCCAGCTCCTTGAGTACCCTGGGGTGTAGACTGTCAGGGCTGGCTGACTTGAAGGTGTCCAGTCTCTCAAGGTATTCCTTCATGAGGTCAGCGTTGATGGAGGGCAAGGAATCTCCCTCACCTGGGCCTCCCTGTCCCGTGATTGGAAGGGGCATCCCATGAGACTCAAAAGAATGACGCAAAGTACCCATTTAGTAAGATGGCTTTGTCCTGGGCGTCAGTTGTCAGTTGTCCATCTGGTTTAGCAGGAGTCCAATGTTGCCCTTGCTTTTCCTCTGGCTCTCCACATATCTAAAAAATAACTTTTTATTGTCCTTAATATTGCAGCCTTGGCTATCCTGGTTTGCTCCCTGCAGGTCCAGACCAGTGCAGAATATTCTTCCTTGGAGGTGGATCCTGTCCTCCATCCTTTGTAGGTCTTTCTTTTTAGATGCAGGAGGTCTGCTAGTTCTTAGTTGAGCCAAGGGGGTTGCTGTGCCCTTTTGCTACCTTTCCTCTGAGACAGAATAGACTTAGCTTCTGCATCTAGGATCGCTCCCTTAAGAAGAAGCCACTCTTCCTGGACATCCCTTCCCTTGGGCTTATGGTCCCTCAGGGCCTCACCAACAAGCCTCCTCAGTTTGTCAAAGTCAGCTTTCCTGAAGTCGAGGACTTCTGTATTGCTGACTGACTTTCCAGCTTTTCAGTGGATGGTGAAGGTGATCAGCTTGTGGTCACTATCACCCAACTTCCCTTCAGTCATTATGTCACTGATTAGGTTGTCCCCATTTGCCAATACCAGGCTGAGCAGTGTTTTACCTTTCATTGGTCTGTAGACTTCTTGCATCAGATAGAGCTCATCCACACGTAAGGAAGCTTTGCAACCATTTGGACTTGGCCAAGCGCTCTTCCCACAAGATGTCTGGGTAGTTGAACTCTCCTATGACAACCATGGACCAGGAGTGTGCAGCCTCAGCCAAGTCCCTGGCAAACTCCTGGTCAAGCTCTTGATTCTGTAGACTCCCACCATTGTTTTCCCTATGCCATATTCCCCAAGGATTTTAACCCAGAGGATCTCTAGTCATCCACTTTGGGTGCCAACATCAGCTTGCAGGGATGCGTACCTCTCCTTGACATAGAAAGCTACGCCCCCACCCCTTTTGTCCACTTGATCCTTCCTGTACAGGGTATAGCCATCTATACCTCTGGTCCAGTCATGGGTGGAGTCCCACCAGGTCTCCTTTATGCCTATGACTTAATAATTATTTGTGTTGAGCAGGAGGACTACAGTTCCTGCTGTTTATTCCCCAAGCTCCTGTTATTTGTGTACAGGCATGCAAGTGTCCCCTTGGGGCCCTTGCTTTGCCTACAGATTGTTCCAGGGCTGGGGCAGGGGTGGGCTCCCTTAAGTGCCTTGGCCTGCTGGCTTTGCAAGGGTTGCTCAGTGGGCCAGCAGTGGTGGTAGTCTTCCCAACCCCCCGTCCCCCAGCTGGCTTAGTTTAAAGCCTAGTGGAGCAGGTCAGCCAGTCTGGCTGAGAAGAGCCTCCTCCCCAGTGGACAGAGGTGGAGGCTGGCTCTTCCCAGCAGGTTGCTACCCCTCTCATGAAAGAGCAGACTGATCATGGAAGTCAAAGCGTGCCCGATGACACCAGTGCTGCAGTCTTTGGTTCACTACCTGGATCCTCCTCTCCCTCCTCAACCCGTAGCGCAAAACCAGAAGAATTAAGGAAAACACCACCTGCACCCCCAACCCGTTAAGCCCCACTCCCAAATCCCTATAGCAATTCATGATCCAACTGGGAAGGTTCTGAGCCATTTCATTGATGCCCACATGGATAAGGAGCATAGGTAGTGGTCAGTGGGCTGCAGGAGCTTATGGATCTTCTCTTCAATGTCTCAGATATGGGCTCCTGGAAAGCAGAAGATTTCCTTCCTTGGATTCTAATCAGCCATCTCCCTGCAGCTGAGCTGGGCTAGCCCCTCTCACCATGGGCCCCACTTACCTCTGGCTGTGCTGGGGGTCAGTAGGGACACTCTGCATCTGTTAGGGGTTGCTGGGAGGCTTTGGGTTGCATGGGCGCAATGTGCTTTCACCCATGCATCTTGTGCTACTCCCTAAGCCCAACTGGGGATGGGAGAGTAGGGAGTGATGCAGCAAGGAGCAGAGCCTAAGTGGGTGGGATGGTTGGAGTGGTGGGAAGTTGACAGGCCACTGGCTGAGAGATGAAGAACAGTCTTTTTAGTGAGAGAGAAGCTCTGGCTGGGAGAAGTTGATGTAATCAAGATATAGAAACAAGATAACTATATGGAAAGAGTGGGATAATTGGGAGGAGACTGCTGAGCCCTGCAGAAACAAGTAAAACATTTCCTTTAAGTTTTATGTTAAGACAAACCAAAAGTGAGTTGGAGAATATTGATACAGACTCTAAAAATTGAAGCCCTGATACAGAAAGTGAGGTAAAACATTGGAAAGACATCCTTTATTTGATAGGCATATCCCTAAGGGAAGAGTGGACTGAATAACTTCATCTCTAAGTATTTCTTCTCATAGATTTCATAGGATTCTAGGGTTGGAAGGGACCTGGTAGGTCATTGGGTCCAACCCCCTCTCCAGGCAGGAAAGAGCACTGGGGTTAAGCCTGTCTAATCTCTTCTTGAACACCTCCAAGGTAGAAGAAAGCACCACCTCCCTTGGAAGACCATTACATATTTTGGCAACCCTTACTATAAAGAATTTCTTCATTATTTCCAATCTAAACCTGTTCTCCTTCAGTTTGTGGCCATTATTTCTGGTAACTCTGAGAGGTGCCTGGTAAACAGAGTATTATTCCCTGTTACCCACCTCCCCTGCCCAATGAGTTTGTAGACAGCCACAAGATTGCCTTTCAGCCTTCTCTTGTGGATGCTGAAGAGATTCTCAGGTTCCTCAGTCTGTCTTCATAGGGTCTTACATGCAAGCCCTTATTTTGTTGTTCATCCTATATTCTTTCTAAAAAAATAAGATTGGACAGCTGGAGTACTGCGTCCAGTTTTGGGCTCCACAATTCAAAAAGGATGTGGAGAAGCTTGAGAGCATCCAGAGAAGAGCCACGCACATGATCAGAGGTCAGGGAAGCAGACCCTACGATGACAGGCTGAGAGCCCTGGGACTCTTTAGCCTGGAAAAGTGCAGGCTCAGGGATGATCTGATGGCCACCTGTAAGTTTATCAGGGGTGACCATTAGTATCTGGGGGAACATTGGTTCACCAGAGCACCCCAAGGGATGATGACTAGGTTGAACGGTCATAAACTACTACAAGACCATTTCAGGCTGGACATAAGGAAGAATTTCTTTACTGTCCAAGCCCCCAATGTCTGGAACAGCCTGGCACTGGAGGTGGTTCAGGCGCCTACAATGAACATCTTCAAGAGCAAACTGGATGCTTATCTTGCTGGGATCCTATGACCCCAGCTGACTTCCTGCCCTTTGGTCAGGGGGCTGGACTCGATGATCTTCCGAGGTCCCTTCCAGCCCTAATGTCTATGAAATCTATGAAAACAAACCCCTCTTTTTTTCATCAAGACGTGGCAGAAGAGAGTTGGGATCACCACTAAAATAAATTGATAATTGAAATGTTGTTGTTGCAGGCAACCTAATCTTGAAAGTAGTAGATAAGCTATACCTTTATAAAACTACAATTAGGCATACTACCTCACATGGGTTAACAAGTTACCCCATGACTACAACAACAGTTACGGTTGAGAACAGATGATGGTTAAGTTATTCAAAGCAGCTTTTCCAGTAGTTATGGTTCACCACAAAAGAAGTATTGTTTTATTGCTTTTAGATAGATGCTGAAAGACAAATACATGCCCAAAGCAAAATCAGATCTGTATACCAGAAGGAATTATGTAGTACTTTGAGTCTAAGGTTTAAATACTTAGACTCCTTCAAAATAACGGTTCAAATGTTTACAGGGTCAATTCGCCCTTTCATTCTTCCTACAGTATTATTGATAAAGTGAAGTCTATGTAGTTTACTGAGGAGGACTCTGTAGGTGAGAACTGAAGACCATGGACCTGATCACACTTCCTGGATATTAGACATCTTTTGGAGTTAATGAGTAAAAGATCACTCTTGCTCAAGTGAACCTAGATGCCAGTCTGTTCTGTCATGGACATTTTCTGCTATCTTTTCCTTCAGATAAATTTCAATAGTGTTCTCTTATTACAGTGTTCTTCTTTACAGTTGGCCCACATAACCCACTTAACTTATGCTGGTAATTCTTGGTTTCTTAGCTCATGAAGTGTTTCAACATGTAATGCCTTTTTGTGGTACACAGTCTTCCATATGAAATGCTGTCTCCACTGGGGTAGAAGTCAGTTAACTTCAGTTGGGCTAGGAGTATGCCCTCCAGGCTGAAAGATAAATTCGGGAAATCATTTGACACTTACACTGTCTACTGTCCATTTACCCAGCTACTTTTTTTTAAATAGTTGTGATACTATACAAGGTAACATTTCTCATAGGCAGTATGGCCTTAAAAAGTTCCTTGTCCTTTACTTAATGGCAACAAAATATTGATCCTTATCATGGTGTTGCAGCTAATGAAAGTCATGGGTTTTACACATCAGAGAGAGAACATTTCTGGGCAAATGTAATAAATAAAGGTAATGGCCCTAACCATTTACAAAATGGGGAGAGGGTCCTAACAGTCTTGAGGCATGTACAAAGGAAAAAATACTTCTATAAGAATCAATACAAAGGTTTTTGCTCTCTTCAGACATCTAAATAAGCAATGCTTTTAATTTGGAAAAGTCACAAAGACAGTTCCTTGACTCTTTCAAGTGGGGCAGGGGGAAATCTTGCTTTGTAGTAGATTCTTCAAAATTCAAAATCTTGTTATTTGCAAAGTCAGGTTTAAGCACTTACAGAAGATACTCACTGGATTTTGTAACCAGAAGGGGCTAGTCTGCCATCAATTCATGTATTTTTAGCAAAGTAAGTAGATTTGGGTGATAGCAGACTGTGCATAAAATATTAGAGAAGAATCCTGCTATTCTCTCCAAGTATCTCTGGCCTTCCATTGCCTTTTATCACTTTTCACTTCTGTTTTCTGCCCTGGCTTCCTTTCAGATTTTTTAAAATGTTCTTTAGGCTTTACAGCATATCAGGATTTTACTCTCAAAGCTACTCCACCTTAGAGCTTTTCCAGAAAGGAGAACATGCATAATGTATGTTCCCTTTTCTGGTTTAGTTCTTTTAATATTTGGCTTATAATTTCACTCTCTCTTTTTTTTTTGCCAGAAAAAAAGACATTTGTCATAACATCAGAGCCGTAATTGCAGTAGGTTTAACTCTGCAGAGTGCTGAGCAACCAGGCAAAGGGGGGGGGTGACCCAGACTCTGTATTGACTTCAGTGACAATTCAAGGCATTGAACACCACAAAGGCATGCACACCTAGCAGCACAGAATCCATACATATTGAGGCCCAAGTCCTTAAGATATTTAATCACCTACACCCCACTGAAATCAGTGGAAGTTTGGTGAGTGCACACTTCTGAGGTTGCATAACTTTTAACAGACATGATAAAAAAGTTGCAAATGCCAGAAAAACCCAAAAATGATTATTTTGAAGATTTTATCTTCTTTCTCATTGATCTCACCCACACTTCTGCCATTTGTGTTTTTTCCCTTTGCTTTCAAAATATACTTATTTACTAATAGAATCTTGAACTATATTTTAGCTAAAACTGTAGATTATCTACCTAAGACCATGGGGCTCCTCTCCTCACAGAACTGGGGGCCTTACTGTTTTTGAGGTATTTACTCTCTCAGTGCCTCTATGAGGTAAGGAATGTCTGCTATTCAGATTTTATCCAGAACTGAAACACAGAAAGGCTATGTCACAGTGGGTGCATCTACACATGCATTTACTGTGGAGTTGACTAGCTCTGCAGTTCAGCATCATAGTCTATATGTGTGCCCATATTAGGGTGCAGTGCACTAATTAACTCTGCAGTAAGATAGTACTGTCTGAGGTGAGTACAATCCTACAACGAAATGATTACTTTCACTCAAACACAAGTGTAGGTTGTTACTGGGTCTAGCTAGGGCAAGAAGGTGCTACAGTGCTTGGGCTGCCTACTGCCTAGCCCTGCACTGTATCACTCCTGTGCCCTAACCAGCCCCTCAACTGCCTGATGTTGTCACTTGCCAAACTCGGGATGCTGCACTCTACCTCAAATTGCTATGGTCCTGGGCACACAGTAAGCTGCTGTGTCTGGGAAGCAGCTGGCTCCAAGGCAAACTATACCAGAGTTTATTCAGGCACATTAATATCATGTGTAGATATGCTCAGTGATACCGTGCATTGTC
Source organism: Caiman crocodilus (assembly GCA_030014935.1). NCBI lineage: Eukaryota > Metazoa > Chordata > Crocodylia > Alligatoridae > Caiman > Caiman crocodilus. The sequence continues at coordinate 139,563,485 of JAGPOW010003316.1, forward strand.
TCGCCTAATATTTACGGTTGTACATCCATAATTAGAATTTTTAAAATGGAGGTATGTGCTGGTTCTCTATGCCTTGAATAGACATATGAATACATTTTGATTATACATTATAGAAACCATCACTTTATTCAGTGACAATCACTGCAAAAATAGGCATATGTCTGGGGCCCTGTCCATCACATAGAGTCTTTCAGTGTTGCATGCACAAAGCTCTGTGTAATAATAAAGGGACTTCATTTTGATTGCAAGAACTTGGATTGGATCTTTATTAGAAGAGCCATGTGTCTAGTGCTGGTGCTTGCAACCCGGTGATGCAGTGAGTGCTCAGAACTTCACAAAATTCTCCAAGCACATTGAGCTTCCTGGTGCCACCTCCAAATTATTCCCACTACAACTTCTGTTCCAATCTGTAGTTGTTACCATCAGCAGTCTTTTTACTGGTGTTTTGGTAAATATGGGAATCATAACCTGAAACCTCCACTTAGGCCTAGATGAAACATAGAGGCAGTCCATGAACCTTTTGCTGAACCACTTGGTACATAAGGCACTTGTCCAGGAATGGGGAGATTTGGTTTCTAACCTCAGCCTACCCCACTTCAGCCAGAAGAAAGATTGAACCCAGTGTGTCTCCTTCACAGTAAAAAGGCTGATTGCTAGGCTCCAGGCTGGGCTAGACTCAGGGAAGCTTTCATCCCTTCATTTGGGGTTGGGCCACCAGGTAGCAAGAAATAGATGAGATGGCCAGGAGGACAGAAAGCAAGGAAAAAACTGATTCTGTAGCCCAGTGAGAGGTATACTTCCCTGGAAGGGAGGGAGCTCTGTGTTCTGGCCTCTGAGTTATGTAATTTTATGCAATGACTATTTAATACAAAAATCATAGGCAGCATTGGAAACAGGGTCCAAAATAAAGAGCTCCATCCTTCCCTGGAGAATTTTGTCCACTCTGGATTATACAATCAGCCCAGTGATTGTATTTTTCTGGGAAGTAGAGCAGATATGTCGAAATCCACTCTGGAAAAGAAGAGCATAGAGTTTAGATCTCCCATTTCCTAAACAAGTCCCTTAACCATTAGACTACTGGGCAAACTGTGGAAGGCACTTCTAGTGCCATTGTCTTTTCCATTGTTACTTTCAGTTGATGTTGTTGTGTGTTAGCTGGACATTCATTCAAGACTGGGAGAGCTGCATGGGCCTCTGTGGACAGAATGAAAATTATATAAGATTTCCTGACCTTGGCCCATTGAGGGAATGGCAAAGTTTGCATACCCCTGGGTGGAACGGGATAACTTGCCTGAAATGAGAAATGGACACTTTGGAGTAGTGGTGGCACGGATTTCTTAGATATAAAATAGTATTTGGGTGCTAGCTTCTAGATACACTTCTAACTTAGACATATGGTAAGATTGGTCATGTGTGGAGATAGCGTTTTAGGCCTCTGGTGAATTTTAAGATAAAAAAACTCAGCTGTTCATGAAGCTTAGGCATTCCATGGCTGGATAGCAGCTGAGTTGGCACCTAGGATTGTAATGTTAAAATGAGGTACATACATTCTGTGCAAGTTTCATTTCAGGTTCATAAATACAATCTTATATCTTGCCCACAATCTTTACTTATTGAAATATATGATTTTGTCCATATAGTGATCAAGTAAAAACAAAGTACTGAGTACTCTATTAGGCACATGATGATTGACCATTTATGTTTAGCATGTATCTTGTTAGTTTCAAACTGTATATCCATTACACTGGAGAGTATAATTAAAATTCTATAATCGGAGTGTATTGAAAGAAAAATGATGTGAGATAAGAATGTAAGAATCATAGAATCGTAGAAGTAGGGTCAGAAGGGACCTTAAAGATCTTCAAGTCTGACCCCCCACCTGGGCAGGAGGAAAACTGGGCTCAAATAACCCCAGCCAGGTAGGCATTGAGCCGCTTCTTAAAGACCCCCAAGGTAGCAGCCAGCACCACTTCCCTTGGAAGTTGGTTCCAGATCCAACCGCCCTAACTGTGAAGTAGTTCTTATGCATGTCTAATCTAAACCTACTTTCCAACCACTTGTGGCAGCTATTCCTTGTTATCCCGGGGGGCGCTAGGGGAAACAAGGTCCCCCTAGTGAGTTTATAGACAGCCACAAGGTCCCCCCTCAGCCTTCTCTTATGAAGGCTGAACAGGTTCTCGGCCAGGAACCTCCTGGAATGGTCAGACCTGGATGACTTCTCCTCCCAGCAGATGTCTGGGCAATTTAGATCACCCATGACAACTACATCCCTTGCTTTAAGTGCCTCTGCAAGCTGGCCTGAAAATTCCTGGTCTAGCTCCTCCCCTTGGTTGGGGGGGTCTGTAGTAGACCCCCACGATTAAATTCCTCTCCCCATGACCCCCTCGTAAGGGAGAGTTATTCATGAAAGGTTTGTGATATAAATAAGTTTTCAGAATGAATTTCTACCTAACAATGGAGTTTCTATGCAATATTGTATAATTTACCTATTTTTAGTCCTTCTTTTCCTTTCTTTCTCTGTTCCTCTAACCTGATCTTGAAGTATCACTTGTTATAATACAGTAATTCCAACTTTAGCAATTTTGCCTTTGGAATGTGAATACACTGTTCTGAAAAGTTCAATTTTTTTCTCTACTGGTACTAGTGCACAATTACATATGCAATAATAATGCTTCCTGATTTTTCTTCAGTAGTATAGATATATGAACAATCCTCATGCCTTAATAGGCTGCAGAAAAAACCCAGGAAAAGAATGAATCAGTGCTAGTTAAGAACCTGATCCTACTTCTACTGAATTCTACAGAATTTTTGCCACTGAACTTGGGCTTGTATTTGGATAAATAATATCATTGTTTTAGCCAGTACATCTCCACCAGTCCATGATAACCTATTGAAGTTGGAAAAGTTCAAGCCAAATGCTGTTGATTTCTCCAGAGCCAATCAAAATGATGGATATAGTGGTGCAAGATCACAACTGACTGGGTTTAGTCCTTTCTTCACTAGCTACAGATGGCCTGTAATGTAGGGATGCCCATTTGGTGAAATTTACCAGTTTCTCTAGAGATCACACATATGCATTTACATTTAAAAAACAATTGTATCACAAATAGCATTTTAAACAACAGATGTAAGTATTGACAGTAAAATAATGTTAAAAAAACAAAATATATCCACAAAAGAGAAGAGAAAGAGGTTGTGATATGTTTTACAGTACTCCGTGTAGCCTTTTAACTTCACAAAAAGGACAGAAAATAACTATAAAATCAATGTATACAACACTTGTCAAACCCCCTAAATTAGATATGAAATTCTCTTTACAGTTTATAGCTTTCCAGCATTTAACTTCTTTTTTCCAACTTCATATATCACAACCACAATCTTAAGTCTCTGAAGAGCATAGAAATGCCTTTAGAAGAATTTGAAGCCTCCTTGAGCTCTTTGCTTGCTTTTAAATACAGGTTTTACTGGAAAGAAGCACACAATCAGATTTATATATAAAAAATCTATCCTTAATTCATAGAGGGCTTTTTGCATTCGTTGTTAAAGATGGTTATAACCATCTCCTATGCAGATTTCCAGCTGGATGTATGTTTAAAATAAAAAGGAATTAATTGTGTGAAACTGTTTTATCAGTAAAACAGATGTCAGGGTGAAATAACAATATTGACCTCAACTGGTGTTAAACAGGCAATCACATTTACAGTGAACAGAGACAAAAAAAATCTTGTTTGTATAAAACACAGCATCAAAATTTTCTTGGCAAAGTATGTATCTGATTTCCATTTCTCTATTCAAGTGTACATTTCTTGTACAGAGGGAGCTATGACTGATTTTTTTTTTATTCAGCAACGTAGTCTAGCAAATCTTTCCTCTTCACTATAACATCACATATGGAAGGAAAATATAATTAAGGGGTTACGTTTGGACATGAAGCTTTTCACACTGATCAGTTCTTGAGTGGGTAAAATTCGATGTTACTTTTTTCCACAACTTGTGATGTAAATAGCCTGAAATTCAGCTAGACACTCCAATTATGACATTAACAAGAAAGATTCAGTTTTTCTGGCTGCTTATGAATGTTCTCACTTGAAAAATTGCTAGGAATTGAACGGCTTTTGTTTGTTAGGAGGAAAGATAGGCAACTGGTGCTGTTCTAGAAAGCTGTAGAATATGAACTGGTTCTACAAAGCAAAAGACAGATTGATATCAGTGCTGAAATATTTATAACATCATTATGCATTTGTAGTGAAGAACTGGGGTAGGACATTCCATATTCTACAGTAGGTATTCAAATCAGGATCCAGTTACTGTCATACATCTTCCTCCACGTTCCTATATATTTTTACCTAGAGCATTTCTATTTTAAGCTATTATGCTGCCAAACTTGTAGCAAGTTTAGAGTATTCTATTAGACAAGTTCAAATGACTTCAGTGGTTTCCTGCATAAGTCGACAGTATGCATACAGCTTTTAGGCTGTAAAAAAAGAATTGTGTATGGGCCCAGGGGCTTCAAGAAATGACATTCCCTTTATAGTAAGAACAAAGGCAAAACAGGTGATGGGAGACACTATGGCTCAGAGCCTCAATGGTATATTTAGGCACCTGTGGTCAGATCCAAAACCTGACTTAGACATTTAAAACAAGAATTGGCAGGAGTTCTGGCCACCTGATTCCATAACTGCAGTTTAAAAACTCCTTGTACAGGTCTTTGTTCAAGACATCTGAATTTTAAACCTGGAGGCACCTAAACTCATTAGCCACCTGAAATTTCCAGATCTCCCTAGAGTCTGACTTCACAGCATGCTCAGTTCTCAGCTGGTCTGAGGAGTTCGGCACTTATTTCCTATTTGGATCCAGAAACTAGACAGAAGAAATTTTAGTCCCCAGAGTGATTCCATTTGGTAGGCATGCTCCAAACATGCCAAATTTAAACTGCCAGCATTGAGTTCTGCATATGATAGAGCCCTCATGACTATTTTCATCCAAATATGTGATGCTTCCCGCATTGTGATATAATAACTTAGTGGTTAGAACACTCACTCAGGAAGTGTGAGCTCTGGTGCTAGACCTTTCAAAGTGTGATGGAGGCTAAGCCTACATTTCTCACATGAGAGTACCCTAACCAGTAGGCCATAAACAAGTACTCTCCCCACCTCCTGTTGAAGCTATGCTACTACAGGAAAAAACACAAACTTCATTGGACTAAAAGGAGATCAAGAGGCTCAACCTCTATATCTAGTAGTTGGGGAACTCAACTGCAAAGGAGAAGTCCTGGAATCCAGTCCCTCCTCTCAGGATTATGACTGGTTTATATTCAATGACCATTTCATGTAAAATACAGAAGCAGACCGAGGGCAAGGTCCTATCCCTATAATGTTCCCTGTTTGCTTGCAATTTCTTTTCATTCTGATTAAACTCAGTCATTCTCAGCAAAAAAACAAACAAACATATGGACTGTGACATACAGATCTAAAATATATGCTGCATTTATTACATGTAGAAGGTAGAGTATTTTTGTACCTTATAGATTTACTAAACCAGAGATGTATACACAAGCATATTCTATGCATCTCTGTGGCTAGCTTAGAGTTTGGAGCAGTCACACCCCTAAAGCCTTGTTACACCTTATACTGTAAGACACACAAATGGTAATAGGCTTAGTGTTGTTTTGCTTAGTGGAACAGTCACATGTTATAGTGAACAAAATAATCTCTGGTTGTCCTTTACCTGTACAGTTGTGACTTGCCACAAGATGCTTAATCAATGTAGGCAGTACTAGGAGCATATGTAAGCTGTTTCTTATGAGGCTTCCAGCTAGCTAGCAGCTTGGGCAGGGGAGGTGTGGTAAGGTGGGCTCCAGAGAATGAAAGGATTGGACCCTTCAGAGTTCAGCTGGTAACTGGCCAGCTAAAAGCCTGGCTGGCAGCAGCACAGCCTTCAGAGAAAAAAAGGATCAGGCCTGAGCTGCATAGGGCATGATCCTTTTTTTCCCCAGAGCTTGCCCCCCTGCACCAATGCCAGCTGGGCTGCCAACTGGCTGGATGCTGCCTGAACTCTGATGAGCCCAATCCTTTTTTTTTTCCCCCGGAGCCAGCCCCCATCATGCTGTCACCAGCAGGAGCAGTGAGCCTGTCTGGGTGGTGGTAGACGGCACTACACTGCTGGGTGATTCAAGTCTGTCTCTGCCCAATGTCCGTTAAGGGACAAAGCACCGTGCCCAGCCCCATTGCACCCCAGCATCCCCACTTGTCAGGAAAGGTCACTGAATCCTGAGATACTGGAGAACTTCAGTTTGGGTAGAATGGTGTAAGGAGTGGCAGCGCCTTAACAGAACATGAGCAATATTAGTTGGGTTAGACATAATCCATCCCTGGAGCAGCATAACTTTATGGTGAATAATAACTGCTTTAAATCAGTTAGAAGTGTTAGCATGTAACCAGCCCAGGGGTTATGGGCTTCAGAAGCTGCCTAAATTTACTGTGGAACAAGGCCCTTAGTCTAAAAACCTCCTCTGACACAGCTATGATTTGCCACTAGAAGCATACTGAGCAGGGGCAGGGCTAAGAGCTGTAGTTGTGAATTGCCACTAGGGCTAGGGAAAGACATTACACATAAACAGGTTTAAGTGATCAGAAACTGGTTTAAACCTGTAACAGAAGATGGTCAGTGCACATAAACCAGTTTTAAAGTGGCTGAAACCCATTTGAGATAAACCTGGCTGAATGTTGTATCAGACTTAACTGATTTGGCTTAACTGATTTGACACAAACCAGTTTATGCAATACCTGTCCCAGATACCTTGCTGGTTTAAGATAAACCAGACACCCCCAGCATCCCAGCATACTCTCTAGGCTTGGCAGGGCTCTCTGCTCTACAGCAGGGCTGGCCCCTTTATAGCTGAGAAGGGACTGGCTAGCCCCGTTAAGGTAGAGTGGGCAGAAAGGGGGTTAATTCTTCTCTCCTTCCCCTTTCCCTACCACTGCTGGGGTTTGCCTGTCTGCCGGGCAGATGCCAGCTTCAGGTGAAGGATGGAGGGAGGAATTAACCCTTCTTCCTGCGCCCTTCACCTTAACAAGGTCATGCTGGGTTGGTCGTCTTGCAGAGTGGGGGGGCGGGGAGAGCTGGCTCTTTTCCATGCTGGGAGGGGGGGTGGCGGGGAAACTCTTCCACCTCCTCCTCTCAAGGTGGGGAGGGAGTCTCTGTGAAGCACTGGATAGGGACTCCTCCTCCTCCCCTTCCCCCACCCCCGACAGCCAGGGAGGGAGGCTCCATATGATGCTGCCCCTCCCCAGAGTGGGGGCGGGTGGGGGGCAGAGGGAGGCTCTGCTCCATGCTAGAGGGAACTCTTCCCCTGCTCCTTCCCGCTGAGGGGCAGCAGGAATGTGGGGTCAGCTGAGCAGGGTGTGGGTGTGGGTGTGGGTGTGGGTGTGGGTGTGGGTGTGGGTGTGGGTGTGTGAGGGAGTGTGGGGGGTGTAAGGACCCCTGCACACTCCCCGATGGTGTGCAGCCCCCACTACCTGGCAGCAGCAGCAACAGGTGGGAATGCCAGGGCGCTCATGCCTGAGGCAAGTGCATCTCCAAGCAGCGCTGCACGGAGGAGGGAGCGGAGCCTGCCTTATTCCCGAGGCTCTGCTCCCAACGCCCGTAGCTCCAGCCCTTGCGGCGGGGGAAGCCCCTCACTGAAGCCTGCTTTCTCCCCGGCTCCTGGCTGCGCAGTCCCCACCCTCTGCCCCACTCCCTCCTTCCCCGCAGAGTCCAACTCGCGGTTTCCTCTCGGTAAATGTCGAGCTGCAAGTGCGTGGCATGGAGCCTCAGGGATAGAAGCAGACAGGCAGGTTGCACTCCTTGCCCCCAGCACAGCGCTGCCTGCCTCTGTCCCCAGGCCTCCATGCTTCATGTCTGCAGCTCCGCACTCACATAGGGAAAGTCCTGCGCCGGACTCTGCGGGAAAGGAGGGGTGGGGCTCCCTTCACCCCAGGCAGGGGGCGGGGACTGCGCAGCCGGGAGCGGCAGAGACCGCAAGCTCCAGCGCGGGGTTTGACCCGCAGAAAGGGCGAGAGCAGAGCCTTGGGGATAAGGCAAGCGCCGCTCCCTCCTCCGTGCAGCGCCGGCCTCAGGCACCAATGTCCTGACGTCTCCAGGGGCTGCTGCTGCCAGGCAGCGGAGGCTGCATACCATGCGGGGAGTGTGTGGGAGTCCCTACACCCCCCAACCTCCCTCACACCCCACACAGCTACACCATGCCCTGCTGAGCCCATGCTCCTACTGCACCTCTGGAAGGAGGAGGAGTAGGGGGAAGATAACATCCCTCAGAGCTCTTTCTTCACACCCCACAGCTATGGGGAAGAAGCAGGGGGAAGAGTCCCCCTCTGGGGCCAGGCAGCCTCACAAAGCCCCCCTCCTGACCCACTGCAGGAGGGGGAGAGGGAGGAAGAAGACTGCCCCCCCCCTTTCCCACACTGAACAACCCCCCCTTCTGGACCCCCAGTGGGGGAGAGGGAGTTGGGGGAAGAGTTCCCCTTTGGGGCTGGGCAGCCCTTTTTGCTTAGACTGCTCCTGGCTGTCAGGGAGCCACTGGGGCAGACCTGCCTGGGCCTGGCCATGCTCCCCCTCCTTAGCTCAGCTTCCCTGTGGGAGGGCTGCTCTAGGGCCCCCAGGCTTCTGGCTTGAGCCACTTCATGCACATGACGTCCATTTAGACTAACCTTCAAAGACTGGATCAATTCAGGATCAGGTTTTTTTGAATGTCTGTCCCTAGCCCATAGGGCTGGTAAGCCAGGACAGGTTTCAATCTTTGCTCTGCGGGTGAAAGTGCAAGAGATGCTGCGATGCTGGAGGACCTTGACTTGGGTGACACATCTGTGGGGAATGAATATATCCTAATAGAACAGGAGCTGTATATTGTGAATCAGATAATCCTTCTCTGGAGTGGCATAACATTGAGTTGTGTAAAGTGCTTAAAACCACTTTAAGGTGTTAATGTGTGGACAATCCATAGGTTAAAAGCTTCAGGAGCCGCCCCAAATTACCATGTAACAAGGCCCTAACATGACTAACTACCTCTCTCTGCATTTATGTCTTGTCATTTGTACTTACATTGCCTCTCTTGTCATTTTTTCCAATGCCAGGCATCAGTAGTATCTTTGGTTTCATTTTATTGAATCGATCTATATTAGCATCCAAACCCTTCCATCTGTACCTGCTAAATTGATTAAACTTATATTTAAATATAGAACAGCAAAACATCTGGAAGATCATAGATAGGTATGGTCTTTCCCTTATGTTTTCTGCAAAGGAAAATTGCATTTAAATAACGTATTAGATTTCTTTCAATGTGTCAATAAAGTAACAAACAAGAAAGCACTGGTTGATGTAATTTATTGAAACTTCCAAAAGGCTATGGATTAAGTTACACTCAGGAGACCATGACAGAAGCTAAGTAATCATAGGATTTCAGGTAAAATATTGCCATGGAGCAAAAGTGGCTAAGAAACAGAAAATAAAGAGTAGATATACATGATCAATTTCATCAAAATTATACATTAGCATATTAATATATGGGTTGCATAATGAGATAGAAAGACGACACTATCTATTTTTTTAATTTATCAGGACAAGAGAAGACTGTAAGGGACCTAACCCTAATGACCAATGCCTCAATGCATACATATGATGGAATTTCTGGGATTCTTTTTTCATTTTTTTTAATAGGCAAGGAAATTGTACATACACAAAATTACATTAGAAAGACAATTTTGTAAGTGAATCACTGCAAGTCTGTAAATCTTGCAATTATTATGGTTTGTGAAATTTTAATTCAAACCAACAAAGAAATTTTACCTCATTCAGTAGACACAACTCAGTGGTCTGGGAATGAATCTTGATAGTAAAGTAAAGAAAGCCCTTATTTGCCAGTTCCCTGTTTTATTTACCATAGAGAAATGTGAAAGTCTGAGGCAAATGAAACAAGGGAGAACAAAAATAGAGAGGGCAGATTCTTGGATAAGGCAGCTGAAAACCTGAATTGTATTCTTGCCTCTCCTGCAGAATCCCTGTAGGATGTTAAGCAAGGTATCTGAAGCACATCTTTTCACAGATAATCATTAAGAGTAAATCTACAGTGTGATGTCAGGTTCTGACAAGGAAGACCCCAAACACCCTCCACTTGCCCATTCCTACTCACACACCTTAAATCTAGAAATGCACCAACAAGGCTGCTCCAGGGCATCCCTTTGCAGACACTCTTGAGACCTAAGTCTCAGATATGCCTGAAAGCAGGCTCTACAGACAACCCCAGGCAGCCTTACAGCTACCTTTCTAGGTTTGGAGTGCACAGTAGGTTTGTAGTGATCATCAGGTTCATTAAGCACAGGCATACATGAATGAGAAGAACTAAACAAATTACTTCATTATGGAGCAGTAGGAAACCTTTGCAGATCCTTGGTCTCTCTTTCTAACTAATAAGTAAGGGACCACCTCCCAATCTTCCTAACTTCCTCAGTTTCCTGTTAGGGAGCCTCTCTAAATTATAACTTCTGTCACTATGGAGGTAATAGGTAAGTTGGAGTAATGTATTTGAGGATAGCCCTGTCAGTACAAGTTGATATAGACATACTATAATTTTGTTTTTACCTTTCTGATTTGATGTCTTAGGCCATGTTCAGATGAGCATGGCCAAGTCTATGGTACCACATGCCACGTATTTGCATTGTCTGCCGCATTGTCTGTGGCACCATATGCCATGCATTCAGGTCTTCCTCACACTGCAAGGTAGCAATGTGGAGGCATTTTTTGACTCTGGAAGATCCCTAGGTATGCCACTGCTTCTTGTCGCCCAGGAAAACAAAGGTCAATGCTCATGTAGACATGGCCTTAGTGTCCAGCTCATGGAAATACTGGAAGTTCAGAGCTCCAACACAGTCAGGGAGCTGTGCTTTGAACATATAATGTTCTGTTCCTATGTGGGCACCTAATGTTAGTGTTCTTTTTCTCAGTTCTGTAAAATGGGGTAATACTCTCTCATCCCACAGGATTGTCACAAAGATAAATTAATTGTTTATGAAGATCTCAATACCATAGTGGCACACACCTTAGAAAAGTCCTTGAGGAAATTAATAATTTGTTCTTCAGAGCAGACTAGAACAGAATGTGGTAAATAGACCTCAGGCCACACACTGAATAATGAGGACAAAAGAAAATATTGAATAGCTTCTCATTAAATAAGCCACATCCATTCTATGTGCTGAATGAAGCAGGAATCCTGTGGAAGATTTAGTCTGTGATCATACAATTCAAGTTTGTATCATAAACTAGGGATCCTGGTTTTCTCTGATTAAAAAAAAAAAACAATTTGCAGTTAAAAAAGTAACCTCCAATCCACATTTTTCCTTGATTAAAATTAAACACCACTAATATATAAAATATTATATGATATCCATACACACACACACTCACACACGCGCATGCGCGCACACACACACATATATAATATCATTATATCTATATGGTGGTGTTCCATTTAAGTCTCAGAAAATATCTGGATTTGGAGTTACCTTTTTAACCAAAAATTGGGGATTTTTTTTAGTCAGAGAAAACCAGGATCTCTAGTCATAAACCATATATATAAGGAGGAAAATTAAGGTTTCACAGGCAACATCCAAGCTGGCACTTCCTATATTATGAGGATTTCACTTTGCAATTTTAATATTTTTTTAAATAGAGGTTTTTTCTTTATATATATTTTACACATCATTGATCTAGTATGCAATACTAGTTTACTTTGTATCCTGTGCCAATTTTTTATTAACTCCCAGGGGTGGTAACATGTAGTCTGTAACATTTGAATCACATCCATTGCCAATATCTGTTATACAGTTCATTTTCTATCTTCATATACTTATCCCTTGCTGCTGTACATCATATCTTGCAGATATGTCCCCTATGGTTGCTATTTCTGAACTATTTATATTTAAAGCAGGATATTGAGGTCATGTGTGGAATTACAATGATGAAAACAAAGTCATACCTTGTTTACTCATTGCTTTTTCCTTTGCTTTCATGGCTAGCTTATGTGTCTGACACTCTAGAACTTGTTTATTTTGCAACTCTGTTGCATCCTTCACAGCTGTCTCCGTGGAAACCACAGTCTTAATTGCGCACTTTAAGGTTAAGTCTGTTTCTGTTAAAAGCTGCATCTGTGTGTGCTCATTAGTGTGCAGGACGCACAATGAATCTCCTAGGGCATCACTCAAGTCATAACTAAGCTGGCAGTGTTGAACTAGTCTTCTTAACTTTGCTATATCATCTGCAGTGGATTCACCTTTCTTGATACTGATTGTGAAGAACAGCAATAAGCCACAACAATTTTTGCAGCTGTGTGAGAGTGCTTTTCCTTTTCTCTTCAAAACTGGATGATCTGTTAAACTTATGGCAAAATAAAGCATTTATATTTTAATGTATAATGTTACAGTAGTGTAGAGGAAGGTGAGTGGGGCATCAGCCTGATCATCAGTTTAGAAGGGGTACCAGTACTTCATACCCCCATTCTCCAATGTTCACCAGCATCTCTGCCCAGGACACTGAAATTACTACTTTGCCTTCCACAGGTAAACATCTTGGAGGAAAGAAACTTCAAAATGTTAAGTGTCAGATGAGTCTCTTTCTCTATCCCTCTCTCCTTCTCTTGCACACATACATATACTACCTGGTACTGGTAGTCTATTTGCCGTCTCTAAAAAGAAAATGTATCAAGGTTGAATAGAAATCCTTGTAAAGTTTAGGGCCAGATTCTGTTTCCATATGCAGATAAGTGGTGGCAAGAAGAAGACAGCCAGGAAGAAGAGAGAGGCAGAAACCTGGGAGCTTGGGGCTGGAAACAGGCTGGCAGCTTAGAGAATGGGGTGGGGAGAGGGGGGCGGGGGCAGGGCGGGATGCAGATAAGTGGTGGCAAGGAGGAAATAGTCACGAAATAGACAAAAACCCAACTCAGGGTTCCACAATAACAGGTTTATTAAACAGACAACACACTACACAGTCCCATGAAGTTATTGGTACACACACATGCACACATGCACACATGCACTCACAATGGCAGCAGGAGAAAAAGATTCAGTGGAATGGCTGGAGTTCAGGTAGGGAAGAGAAACAGAGTCCAAGTCCTTTACTGAAGAGGAGGCAGGGGGGTGATAGCTACCTATCCAGGCTGGAAAGGGGTCTTTGTCCAGTAAGTGTTGTCCGGGGGGGTGTCGCTGACAGGGCCTCTGGGTAGATAGGTGGTGTGGCATCGTGCTGGTCCAGATGAAGAGGGCATCCCAAGGATTTAGTCTTCACTACCCCTTTTTATGAAGCTACCTCTGATTTCTTATGGGGAGGGCCTATCCAGGCAAGGTCAGTCCTGTTCCAGAGGGCTCCAGGTGTTCTTACTGAGCACTTGCAGCCTTGGCACAATGGTGTTTGTTTCTTGAATGCTGAAGGTGTTTCAAAGGGTTGGGTCGTTAGTCCAGGTATTGGTGTTGATGGTTTGGAGCTATTTTTAGACCTACTGCCATTGTCACTCAAGCACCCCCATTCATCCCCATTCGTTCAGGAACCAAACTACATGGGAAAGGTAGTATGAGTCATAGGTTACACAACTGGGCATGGGGATAAGATGGAGACTTGACATTACAAGATGGAAACTTGACATGACTTATGCTAACTTACATATATAGGCCTAAAATAGTAATCACACAATATAAAAGCAGTTAAAAAATCAATAAAAACATAATAATTATCACTTATAAAACAGTGGATATCTATATCAAAATAGCAGGACACTTATTTGCAAAGACGGGAAAGAAAAATAAAACTTACTGCCTAAAATAAAATGTTAAAGCTGATCCTACATCTTACTTTACTTATACTTATCTATAGGGAATACAGAGGGAAAGAAACAGTCAGAAATGGTTGGGGAAGGGGAGGGAATGTATTTTAAAATAAATAAAAAAAGAAAAACTGGGGGTCTTGCTACACCTGCATACACATCTTGGAGAGAAAGTGGGTCAGCAATGATATATTTGGCTTTTTGCCTTTAAATAATCACTGGTTCCAATATGGCTTGGTCTGTCTCAGGCTATGTGGTGTGCTATGTAAAATCAACAAAGTACTTCTCAAGTTCCCTTTCTGGATGCTCACTACGACACTGTGTTTGGGTTTCCTGTACTTATATTTTTTTCTGCATCTGGGCAGAATTGGACTTCTGTTTCTGTCTTTAAGTTTCCAGGCATATTCTCAGGGTTCAGATTCTCTTCCTAGCATCATTCTCTCAGAGCTGAGATCCTAAGCACATGCTTTCCCAGATCTTGTGGGTACACTGGATTATAGTTCACCTCTTCAAGGATTTGTGATAATTGAAACAGAAAAGGCACTACAAAAGAGCTTTCTTTTTCATTTTCTTAAACTGTTTTCACATTAAAGAATACAAGAACAAAATACAGATATACCACTCTCTGCTTCAGCTTCCCTTCCATTCAGGAATAATATTCGGGATTTTGGACAGTGCCCTTATACAGTTCTGAGCCCCATTTGTTGGACAGATCTCCTGGCAGATAGTTACAAAAATGCTCACTAGACAGTTTATCTTTCATTATATATACTAAACTGTAATGTTTTGATGCTCAAATATTTTGATGCTGGCAAAAATCACTAGGAATCCCAGAAAGTCACTAGATCTGGCAAACGTGTAGAAATACTACCCTTGATCTTGGTTGGTTCCATAGTCCAAAGAATTCTGTTTCTTCCAGAAGCCTATTTCTTTTGGGCATCTCTCTTTCCCCAAGCTTCATTTGCCTTTATAAATCCCTCTGAGTTTTTAAGTGCTAGCACTAATTAATATCTTGCTTTTAGACAATATAGAAATAGGTTCGCTTTCCAGGCTACAACTTGTGGGTCTTTTTCAGTGGTTTCTCATGGACCTTTTAAGAAGGAAAAGGACCTTCACTGAAGAGTGAGGAATCATAGCAGAGAGAACTCACTAGGGGCCTTTAAGTGTCGCTGAAAAATTTAGAAGTGGAAGGAAAACACTCCTGGCAACTGCCTTATGCCCAGAAAGTTTGTCTAAATTGTGTTTAGTCATCTGAGGTGTACAGTCTTCTTACTGAGGAAATAAGCACTCCCAGACCCAGTTCACTTAATAGTTACACCACAACCCCTCCTGATATATGTGCAACAAGATAGGGTAGGAAGGGTAACCTGGGTTGCTCCTGGCACTATGTTCAAGACATAAACTGGTTTAAATCTGTAAGAGAACAGATATTCAGTGCACATAAACCAGTCTGAAAATGGCCAAAAACAGTTTGAGATAAACCTGGTTGAATGTAGTATCAGACTTAACTCATTTGGCTCAAACCAGTTTATGTTATGTCTGTCCCAGACCCATATCTTGACCTGATACCATTATAATCTGCTGTGTCCCAGAGCACAAGCAGAGAATATTACAGTATTTTGCTGTGAATGCTACAAGCACTAAAATGAAGCAAACACATAATCAAACTGTGTACAGGTGTTTAAACATTTTCTTTGACATCTGAATGTTTACATACACTTGGAACAACTTTAAACTGTTGAAGGTAACAAACTTTAAACTGCTGACAAATACTCAAAAATGAAATAATGCAAAAAACATAGTACTATAAAAAGCACACTAAATGCAAACCAGTCCCCAGGGATTAGTAGTTAAATAATGATGCATTGCTGTTGCATAAGCAAATGTAATTAGGGAATAGTTATGAACAGACTAAGAGAAATTCAATGTGAAAACCTTGTTAAAAAGAAATGATTTTAGAAAAAAAATTCAATGTAGTTTCCTGGATGTCTGAACAAGTTACATATTGGATCAGACCAGTAGTCTTTCTAAAATGATGTGCTTCTGTGCTGGATAATCAGAGAAATTAAAAGGTGGGACTCAGTTTAGAAGGCTCATTCAAGCCACATAAAATGGCCAATTGTTCAATATATCTTCTTCATCAGCAACTTAGAAGATGGGATGGAGTATACCCTCAGCAAGTTTTCAGATGACACCAAGCTGGAGACAGTAGTAGATTCATTGTAGGGTAGTGCTAGGATTTAAAGAGGCCTGGATAAATTGGAGGATTGGACCAAAAGAAATTTCACAAAGTTCAATAAGGTTGAATGCAAAGTCCTGCACTTAGTACAGGACAATCCCATTGTAGCAGGTACCTGTCCCAAGGGTGGTTGCAATGTCCCTTGGTGGCCCTTGCCACCTGGCTCCCCTTTGGGGGCCCTCTCCGTTACTCACCCAGCATGCCTTGATGGTATTAATTCTTAGGAAAGGGAGGCTACTGCAGTGCTTCCTTCCCAAGGCTTGCCTTATTTTTATGACCATAGGTACTCGTGGTCATTGCCTTAAAGGCTAATTTTGTGGGCTACATCCTCCTGAATACTCAATCCCATGTCTTGCAGGTAACCTGCTAACCTATGCCCTTCATAGGCTATGGGCTCCCAACTTAACGCTCTGTCCTCTGATAGGCCCCAGGCACTGAAGTAGCCTCCCCGGGCAGCAAACCATCCTGGTCCACCCCCAGCCTCTGGACTCTTCTGCTACACCTTAGTGTCCCCTGTGCACTGGAACACCCTTGTCCTTACCCCCTGAGGCACTGAACTCTCTTAGGTGCCTAGTCCCTTCTAAGCATTGGACTCTTCTGGTCTACCCCAGGCACTGGAACTTCTCCCAAATACCTAGTCCTTTATATGCTAAAGTTTTCTCTGTGGAGTGGGCCTCATGCTTATCCCTGCCAAGGCCTGCCCTGGGCCCCACACTCCACCCCTCAATGAGCTCTGGTTCTCTGCCTCTAGGGCCCAGGACCTTTGTCCTTCTGGCCCTCCACTCTCTCCCTCTTGCTGGACCAGTTGGGATCTCCATACCTCCCCTCAGTCCCTTCCTCAAACATCACGTCATTCACCAGCAGCCCTCTTGAGTCATGCTTCTGACCCCAGACCTATCTCTTCCAAGGTCTGCCTCACCCATCTTAGGCACTGGGCCTTTGGCCCCTATGCTTCCAGGCCTATCTCTTCCAAAGCCTAACCAGCTTTTCTTGAGTACTGGGCTCAGTGCTGCTTACCCAGCTCAGCTGTTCTCTCCATAGTCCTGCTACAGCCCTGCTCATGGGCAACTGGTGCCTGAGTCTGGGGGAGTACCAGATCAATGATGGAGGGTGGTCCCCCAGCAGCTGATCACCAACCGAGGGAGGAGGAGGCATTGCCCAAGCCAGTGGTAAAACTGGTGAAACTAGAAGTGCATTTCTGGTGGCGCTTCTGGTTTTGCAGCTCGTGCTTCCAGGGGATGCATGGCTGATCCCAGGGGGTACATGTGCACCTGCGTGCACCTTCTACATGTCACCAATAGCCCTGCTGACAGGAGCTCCTCTCCTTGTGGCGTTCATGGGTAGACTCCCTGACAAGCTCAGGGCCTGGGCTTATCTAGCTCAAGCCTAGCCCCCTTCCAGACAGGTGACCTTCTAATCAACCCCCTTGCCACCTTCAGGCTGCTTCCTGGGCAAACGCTGTTCTTAGGGTGATAGGTGCCCCAGGTGCCCTTCTCACACACATTCACGGTACAGACTGGAGACTGACTTGCTAAGCAGCAGCTTGCAGAAAAGGACCTGTGGGTTAAAGTGGACAGTAGACTGAGTATGAGTCAACAGTGTACTGTTGTTGTAAAGAAGGCTAATGACATACTGGGCTGCATTAGCAGAAGCATTGCCAGCAGAACAAAGGGAATGATTCTTCCCTTCTATTTGGCACTTTGCTTGGCAGCCAACATTCACTCAATGTTAAGTTGTAGAATTCAGAGTGCAGGCTCAATGGAATGCAAGTCATAGGACTGCATGACGTCTGGGTGGCTGGTGGCAATGACAGTGGGATTTCTCAAAAAGTTTGCAGAATTTGGTTTGCTTAGAGGATCAGTAGTTTCCTTGTGTAGACCCAATACTGACAGTTGGCATGACATGAACACTGATCCACTATTTGGGGCTGGTGAGGCCACATTTTGAGTACTGTGTCTAGTTTTAGGTCCCCCACTACAGAAAATGGACAAATGGAAGAGAGTCCAGTGAAGGGCAATGAAAACTGTTAGAGGGCTGGGAAACATGACTTGTGAGAAGGGGCTGAGGAAATGGGCTTATTTAGTCTGTAGAAGAGAAGACAGAGAAGGGATTTAATAGCAGCCTTTAGCTACCTGAAGGGTGTTTCCAAAGAGGATGGAGCTAGACTGTTCACAGTGGTGACAGATGATAGAACAAGGAGCAATGGCCTCAAGTTGCAGCAAGAAATTTAGGTTGGATATTAGGAAAAAAATTCTAACTAGGAGTGTAGTAAAACATTGGAACAGGTTGCCTAAAGATGTTGTGACATCTTTATCCTTGGATGTTTTCAAGACATAGCTAAACAAAGCTTTGGCTGGGATGATCTAGTTGGGGCTGGTCCTGCTTTGAGTAGGGAGTTGAACTAGATGACTTCCTGAGCTCCCAACTGTAATTTAACATGATTCTGATTCTTTATGTAGGTGTCATGCAGCAGGAGGGAATTTTACTTTGCTTGAGACTTTTGAGTAATACAGAGCCATTTTGGTATTTTAAGCCATATTTTGTATTCTTTTCCTAGACTGTGAAGTAATCCACAACAAAGAAACATTTTATCACAAATATCTAGAGGCTGCTATTTTATCACAGTTTTTCTGCTTCTGGTTGCCATTGTAGCCAAATCTACAAAACTTTCCCTTTCAGGCCAGGACATAAGGAAAAAAAGACACCAGGCAAAATACCTAAAAGGCTGAGGGAAAAGTTGATGAACTTTCTTTGTGGCTTATGCTTAGAGAAAAAAAGGGAAATCATATGCTAACGAAGCAAGCAGATAGCAGTTGTCATCCTTCTAAGCGCTTGAACCTTTTGCTGCGGTACTAGATGGGAGCTTAATTGCACAACTAAAGAGGGACTGCTGCATAATTAATACAAATGACACAGTTGTGAAATATGCCACTTTTCTTGTCTCTTTTTTGAAAGAAATAACTTATTTCCTTGAAAAAGTCTGTTATTTTGGAGCATCTCTTTCACTGTAGTGTTAGCACATCGTCTTGATAGTTTATTAAGGTTTCAAGCAGGAGTCATGCAGATTAGTCTAAATATCTTATTTTGCCTTAACACCAGATTCCTGTTAAAACAGAACAGATCATTACATTCATTCATCATCATTTGGCTGTGAGGTTGCAGATGCCAAAAATAGTAAACACTTGTGGAATCTACAGTAATTGAGAGCAAAAGTAAATTACATTTTAAGTGCTCATCAAGGTGAGAACAAGGCACTTCAATGCCTCTTCGTACATCCTTGTTAGGAATTTTGCCAAACTAGAAGAATGCACAGGTTCATAGAAGATGCAAATTTTAACCTCTTTTAAAAATTTATTTTGTAGTTCAGTTGAGACAAAATGTTGTTTTCAACTGTGGTTTTCTGGAGGCACCATCACAGAATGATTGGCTTATATACAAAATTCACTTTCTCTCTCCCCCACCCACTGCCAATTCACACACGGTTCAAGCTGAAAAAAAATTTGGCATGGCAACAACAAACTGCAATTATTTTTTTAATCTTATGATATGTTGCATAATTGTTAGTGTACTGTTTCATTTATGTTTTCATATGATTGCTATCTTTTATAACTGTCCTGTAAAATTGCCATAAACATTTATCATCCTAGCTGCAAAATCTATTCAATCACCTTTTGCCATGATAAAGAAAAGGTACTTACCTGTATAGTCACTGGAATTCTTTGAAGTATCTTAGTGCTGTATGTATTCTTGTGCAGTTTTGTGCATGGATATTCATGAGCCTATAACCAGGTTATGTTTGCAAGCAGTATCTTGTTGGTGTGTATATGCATATCAACTGTCCAAAGATATAGAGGGATCATGTGGAACCACCTTCCATTCCTGTTCCTTCTCTCCTGAGGTTTCCCTATATGTCAATGCAAGCAGCTTGGGCTCCATGGCAAGAAGCAGCTGCCCAGAGCCTGGGCTAGTTGTGGCAAGCAGCTGGGAGGCTGCAACTGGTGTACTGGGGTCTAGAGCCACAGCCTGGATCAATGGCCAGTGCCATCTACACATGCATCTTGGGACACACAGCAGGGAAGGGACCAGGGTTGTGCTGCCCCATGCCCCTCTCAAGCCATGTGCCCTGAGGTACACATGCAGCCACTGCTGGTAAGAAGCCAGGCCGGGGCTCTGGACCCCATTGCAGCCACTTGCAATCTTGTGGCTGCATGCTGTGAACAACCTGGGCTCTGTGATGGGTGGCAGGGACCTGCACAGGATGCAGCAAGGCTGCAAGCAGCTGGACATGCACCTTGAGGAGTATGGAGAAAAAGGGGCTGGGCTGCACTGTCACAACAAGGATCAGGTCTCTCACAGCTCCCTCGCTATCCACCTCTGGCACTCTAAGTCCAGATTGCCTGTTTTTTTGACACTTTGCCCCAAAATGTTGCCAACCCCTTATATGTTGCACATATAAAGGAGGGTTTATTTCTGTATTCCAGTTTGGTGACTCTTGAGCACAATGCTTGATGTGTGGGTGGGTTGATGGGTTCTACTGTCATGCTGTGAAAGGACTGCCATAATGTAAAAGGCATCAGGGATGAATAATTTAGTGATTCCCAAAGGGTGTGCCATGGCATGCTAGAGTGAGACCCCCAATGTGTGAAGAGGTAAATGCTCTCTTCCCTCGTCTGGCATCCTATGCCTGTGACAGCTATTCCTGTAGTATTTCCACCTGCTCCTCCAGGGACTTCTGCCACTGCTAGTATCTTCCCTTGGGATGGCAGGAGGGGCCAAGAGGTGCTTGCTGGTGTGTGAGACCCTGCAGGAAAAGCCTTAGTAGGGGGCTGCCCTTGGTTCTTAAGGTACAGATGAGGGGTCAGGAGTGGGGAGATAGTGGAAAGAGCAGGGTGCAGCAGGGTGAGGTCTTGCCCTGGTCCTGCCACCCTTATGTAGTACCAACTAGGTCAGTAATTCTCAACTGTTTTTGCCTCAAGGCTCCTCTCTATATCTTTTCTGAATTTAGATCTGTCTCAGTGATTTTGAACTGGGGTGTCACAACATTCAGAAAAAGATATGAAGGGGAGCCTCGAGGCTAAACAGTTTGAAAACTACTGGTATAGAGATTCATCCTTTGCTTAAATAAAGATGCATTTGGTGATATTTTTTTAACAGTACATCTTAGCACTGGTATAATTTCCTTTAACAGGGAACTGGAATATGTTATATGTTTTGAAAAATAGAAACACACACACACACACACACACACACACACCCCCTTTTCAGGTGTAAGGGTAAAGTGTTCTGCCAATTTTAATCCAAAAAAAAATGTGTTCCTGATATAAACCATCTGGAAATTACTGGAAATCTTAGTGAAGATAGGAGATAGAATATCATAGAACATTAAGGTTGGAAGGGACCTCAGGAGGTCATCTAGTCCAACCTCCTGCTTAAAGCCAACTAGATCCAACTAGATCATCCCAGCCAAAGCTTTGTCTTGAAGGGTTTTGAAAACTTCCAAGGATGGAGCTTCCACCACCTCTCTGGGTAACCTGTTCCAGTGTTTTACTAGCCTCCTAGTGAGAAAATACTTCTTAATATCCAAACTAAACTTCTTGCTGCAACTTGAAACCATTGTTCCTTGTTCTGTCATCTGGCACCACTGAGAACAGCCTAGAACCATCCTCTTTGGAACCTCCCTTCTGGTAGTTGAAGGCTGCTCTTAAGTCTTCTCTTCTCTGGACTAAATAAGTTCAGCTTCCTCAGTTTTTCCTCATAAGTCATGTCCCCTAGGCCCCTCATCATTTTTCTTGCCCTCTGCTGGACTCTCTCCAATTTGTCCACATGCTTTCTGTAGTGGGGAGCCCAAAACTGAACAGAGTACTCCAGCTGTGGCCTCACCCATGCTGAACAGAAGGGGATAATCACTTTCCTTGACCTACTGGCAACTCACCTACCAGTGCAGGCCAGTCTGCCATTATCCTCCTTTGCAACAAGTGTGCACTGCTGGCTCATATTCAGCTTATTATCCACAGTAACCCTCAGGTCCTTTTCTGCAGAGCTTCTGCCCAGCCAGTCAGCCCCCAGCCTGTATTGGTGCATGGGATTGTTCTGTCCTAAGTGCAGGACTTTGCACTTGTCCTTGTTGAACCTCATGAGATTCCTTTTGGTCCAATCCTCCAATTTGTCTAGATCACTCTGAATCCTAGCCCTACCCCTCAGCATATCTACTACTCCCTGCAGTGTGGTGTTATCAGTGAACTTGCTGAGAGTGCGCTCTATGCCGTCTGCCAGGTTGTTGATGAAGATATTGAACAAAACTGGTCCCAGGACCCACCCCTGGGGCACTCCACCTGATACCAGCTGTTAACTAGACATTGAGCCATTGATTACTACCCTCTGAGACTGAGGTTGCTGCCAGTTTTGTATCCACCTTTTTAAAGTCCATTCATTCAGCCCATACTTCCTTAATTTGCCTGCGAGAGTGTTGTGGAGACCATAAAATCAAGGTACATCACATACACCAGTCTTCCCACATCTACCGAGTTAGTCATCTCATTATAGAAGGCATTCAGGTTGGTCAGGCATGACTTGCCCCTGTTGAATCCATGCTGACTGTTCCTAATCACTTTTATCACCTTCAAGGACTTAGAAATTGATTCCTTGAGGATCTGCTCAATGATTTTTCCAGGGACTGAGGTGAGACTGAATGATCTATAGTTCCCTGGATCCTATGTTACAATTATCTGGGTCATCTCTTGATTTCCATGAGTTTTCAAAGATGATGGCCAATGGCTCTGGAATCACATCAGCTAATTCCATCAGCACCCTTGGGTGCATCCCATCTGGCCCCATGGACTTATACACATCCAGCTTTTCTAAGTAGTCCCTAACCTGTTCTTTCACCCGTTAGGGCTTCTTACTTCCTCCCCAAACTGTGCCACCCAGTGCAGTAGTCTGGGAGCTGACCTTGCCTGTGAAGATTGAGGCAAAAAAAGACATTGAGCACTTCAGCCTTTTCAGCATCCTTTGTCACAAGGTTGCCTCCCCCATTCAGTAAGGAACTCACACTTTGCCTGATCCTCCTCTTGTTACCAACATATTTGTAGAAACACTTCTTGTTACCCTTCACATCCCCTGTTAGCTGCAGCTCCAATTGTGTTTTGGCCTTCCTGACTTCATCCCTGCATGCCTGAGCAATGCTGTTATAGCTTTTCCTTTGTCCAAGTTTCTACTTCTTATAAACTCCTTTTTGGATTTAGTTTACTGAAGAGTTCCCTGCTAAGTCAAGTTGATCTTCTGCCATACTTACTAGTGTTCCTGCACATTGGGGTGGTTTGTTCCTGCACTCTCAGTAAGGCTTCTTAGAAATACGGCCAGGTCTCCTGGACTCCTCTCCTCCTCAGTTTTGGTTCCCAGGGGATCCTGCCCATGAGTTCCCTGAGTGAGTCAAAGTCTGCTTTTCTGAAGTCCAGGGTCCTTACTCTGCTACTTTCCATCCTTCCTTTCCTCAGGATCTTGAACTCAATCATTTTGTGGTCACTGATGCCCAAGTTGCCATCCACTACTATGTTCTCCACCAATTTTTCCCTGTTTGTGAGCATCAGGTCAAGAAAAGCATGGCACTTAGCTGGCCACTCCAGCACATGCACCAGGGAGTTGTCCCCAGCACACTCTAACAACTTCCTGGATTGCATGCACACTGCTGTATTGCCCTCCTAGCAGATGTCAGGGTGATTGAATTACCTTATGAGAACCAGGGCTTGTGATCAGGAAACTACTGTTAGCTGCTTAAAGAAAGCCTCATCTACAACTTCCTCCTGGTCTGGTGATCTATAACAGACCCCCACCATGACATCACCCCTGTTGCTCTCCACTCTAATCTTAACTCAGAGACTCTTAACAGGCCTATCTCCAGCTTCAAAATGGAGCTCTGAGCAATCATATGGCTCTTTTACATAAAGTGCATCTCCTCCTCTTCTCCCCTGCCTGTCCTTTCTGAACAGTTTTTACCTATCCATGACAGTCCTCCAGTCATGCGAGATTTCTACCAAGTCTCTGTTATTCCAATCATGTCACAGTTCTGTAACTCTGTGCATTTGTGTACAGGCACCTGAGGTAACTAGTTGATTGCCCTGATTTCTCTGGAAGTATAAGAGCATCTCCCCTGTTGTCCCCTCCTGATTGCTCTTTCTCAAGGTCTGCTGCTTCCCCCCTTATGTTAGGACTTTATTCTCTATCCTCTGGCAAACCTAGTTTAAAGCCCTCCTCGCTAGGTGAGTGAGCCTATCTGCGAAGATGCTCTTCCTTCTTTTCATCAGGTGTATCCCATCTCTTCCCAGCAATCTTTCTTCTTGGAAGAACATTCCATGGTCGAAAAAGTGAAAGCCCTGCTAAAGACATAACCTGTGTAGCCAGGTGTTAATCTCCAGGATGCACCTGCTTCTCCCTGGGCTCTTTCCCTTGACTGGAAGGATCGACAAGAACACAACCTAAGCCCCAGACCCTCTCACCTTTGCACCCAGAGCCCTATAGTTACTTTTTATATGCTAAGGGTCTCCCCTGCAAGTATTATCGGTGCTCACATGGATGAGCAGCATTAGGGCTGGAGGAGTCAGACAGCTGGATGAGCCTCAGTAGTCCCTCCATGACATCTCAGATCCAGACTCTGGGCAAGCGGAAGACCTGCCAAGATAATAGGTGAGGTCAGCAGATGGCTCCCTCCATCACCCACAGAAAGGAGTCTCCAACCACTACCACCCATAGCTTCTTCTTGGTGGCAATCATCTCAGTCCTTCCCACCTGGGTGAGGCCTGGCCTATCTTCCTCCACCAAAGGAATGTGCTCCTCCTTCACTGCTTCTAGGGCTGAAGATCTGTTCTCCACATAAACAACTGCAGGTGGAAGTGAAGATCTCTGTTTGCTGCCAGATGTCACAAGCCTCCAGCTTCCACCATCTTGGGTGTCCATATCCTCTTTCTTCTCTAGAGCTGCCTCTGACATTTCTTTCTCCACAGTCCCAGATGTCTCATTCAGCATCAAATCAATAAACTGCTTATGGCAGAGGATTCTTTGGACCTTCACCACCCCCTCCTGTAGTTCTCTTGGCTGTTCTCTGAGATATACCACCAGGAGGCACGACTCACACTGCAGGTACTTCCTGACCCGGCCGTCACTGGAAGGAACCTCCAAGTCACAATCCCCACAGCTCCAAACCTGGACCTGGGTGGAAAGATTGATGATGGTGAGTGGTCCTACCTGGACAGAAACCTCACAGGTGAAAGCAGAGGTAATGGCAGTGGCATTGCAATGTCCTCCAGCCATTTCCCTGGGTCTCTTAATATGTCTTGTCTCTCTTGTAAAATGTTTTTTTTACCAATACGGGTAGAAATTTCTAATCAATTCATCTCAGCCAAATTTTATCATACTGATGAAAAAAAGGTATATGGCGACATCTTCTATCAGAGCTTCTACTTTTCTGACTTTACTTGACTCTATGGCTAGGGAGAGACGAACATGAGACTCTCCAGCAGAATAAAGGGCTCAGAGTTATGAGAACCCAAAGTGGTTCTGGTTTTAATACTGGCAGAAAGAGTCTCACAACAACTTATAGAAATCTTGCTATGTCTAGACATCACACTAGAGTAGAGCTGATAGAAGGTATTAATTATGACCTAATGTACTCTGAGTGAATTGTGAGAAGCCCACTATCTTCAATTAAATATAAATTCAGTCTAATATATCTGGCTATGTGTACTTCAAAGTGCAAAAATGACACTGTTCACACGACATGATTTTTTTTTTCTTTGGACATGTAAGCTTCCTTTGTAAATAGCTGCTTCTTATCATTTAAGACCGATTGACTAAAGCCTCTGGCAAGCATTAATATAATAATGCACCTGAGACTACAGCTTTCAGAGGTCCAGTAAAAATGGATATTCAAAATGGATATCGCTTCTTGGCTCAGAATATGTATAGTTCCTGTTTAATTATGTTAACAAAGGAGGAGGCATGTTAGGTCTTTTGGACCTTGTGATCCTTCTGTGGTGTCTTAGAAGAACACTGATGCTAAGAGGTAGGGTTAATTGTCTTTCACGTTTAATAAATGATTTTTAATAAACTTCCTTTAATGTACACGGAGATTTCGAAAGCACAAAATGTGAAAACTATTTAGTGTTTTTAGTCATCTGTCTTGTCGCTAAGAAACAGTAGCCTTCAGAGGATAAATCCTCTGACATTTCTTGTCCTTCTTTTAGAATGTGAGAGTGCTGAAGCCAGGGAGAACGTTCACTTTCTGTTGCATTTGCTAAAGATGGCAATATCAACTGCAATCAATGCCATTTATAAAGTAAGACTTCACTCCCAATTTGCTATAATTTATGACTGCCATGATATTTAATTTCCTGTTTATTGAGGTAATCCATTGGTAACTCTGGTTAATTCGTTATTGTCTGAGGTAGACGCTGTGCTACACTCAGGGGATCCCGAGGCAGGTGGCAAGGCCAACCTGGGTGACAGCAGGTCGCGGTCGCAAGGTAAGTGTGGACTCGGTTTGAAATTTAAAACAAACAAAATCTTTACTCACAACAAAGCAGTAAAGCAGTTGAATGCAAACACGATTAACAGTCCGGCAATCCAGCAAAAAGATGTCGGTGATAGTCGGCGATTCAGTTACAGACAGCGGTACCAAAATAGTGATGAGTTGGTTTAACTCAAGCGCACAAGCAAGAAAGAAAAGCCTAGTGACAGATGACTGCTACTAGGGCACGGCCTAGGGGTTGCCTTGGCGTGAGGAGGGTGATCAGTCCACCTCATAAACGGATAGTGCCCAAGGAATGCACGAGCGAACCCAGGACCTGCCAAGGAACGAACCTCGTGCTGAGGCGTGCTGGTCCCTTTATAACCTCCTTGACCAATCACAGGGCTTTCCAGCCAGATGGTTCCAGAAGGCAAGGCTGCTGGCCAGGCAGTCATGTCCCTCAGG
>JAGPOW010003316.1:139590647-139643203 GCA_030014935.1 Caiman crocodilus
TATAACCTCCTTGACCAATCACAGGGCTTTCCAGCCAGATGGTTCCAGAAGGCAAGGCTGCTGGCCAGGCAGTCATGTCCCTCAGGAATCCACTGGTTGCTCAGGCCTGACTGATCATGCACTGCTCACTCGCACACGGTATGAAACATGCACACAAAGTTCAACCTCTGCTACTGATTGATCTGGTGAACCTTAGTTGTGTCACTTAATATGACACTAA
Organism: Caiman crocodilus; assembly: GCA_030014935.1. Classification (NCBI taxonomy): domain Eukaryota; kingdom Metazoa; phylum Chordata; order Crocodylia; family Alligatoridae; genus Caiman; species Caiman crocodilus. The sequence goes on from JAGPOW010003316.1 coordinate 139,590,868, forward strand.
TACAATGAACCTTGGTTATCTTACTTAATGTGATACTAAAAATCTGGCAGGTGGTCATGTCTTCTAACCTGACAATTATAATTAATTAAATCATATTTCACCATGCTCATTTGAAATACAGAATTTTACATTTATCATCAAATACATTTATTCTAAAAAGATGCAAACTTTTTGCCTTCTTAACCAAACATTTTTATTGAGCATCATTTTATTTATTCTTTAGCTAAAGTAACTGTTACAGAATCCAGGTGAAGATGTGATGTAATATCATATTTTTTTTAAGTAAGAGAAATAGTGGTGGGCACGTAACAGGCACTTGTTTAATAAGTAATTGTTATTTTATTAGCATAGAACTATAGGGAATGACCCATAACTTTGGGGGACATTCACGTACTTACTCTAGGGCTTTCTAAATCAGAAAGATTCTTTTCAGGGTGTGAAATATTAGGTACTCACATAATTCATAAAATATATCTAGAGCTTTTGAATAGGAAACCATACCATAGTTACCTCATTGAGAAGATGGCAGGATGTGAAGAGGTGAGATCTCTTCCTGTTCAGAATGATCATCATTAGGAGTTATTTAGGTTTTAGGTGTTGCTTTATGTTTCATTTTGGGAAGTACTTAGTTTTATGATATTGGACATGTGGCTCTCAGGGATCATGTTACAGTCAGTGACTATTATAAAGGAAAGAAGAAGGACTCCAATGGAGAAAGGCACAAGTTAACTGCAACGTAATATAAATTTAAGATGCTAAAATATTCTTAACCTCCTATTAGTACTAGGTTCTGGAGAATGAGGCCTAGATCATTGATGAATTCCCACTCTTCAGTGAATCAAACAAAGAATAAGATACCTCCAAATGTAAAAGCATGACTGTAGATAGAAGTTTACCCTGGCTGGTAGACAGAACTGAAAACATATATGATATCAATGGAAGCATGAAGTCACACTGTGGTACTGAATGTAACTTGCCAGAGAGAGGTTTAATGAAAAAATTATTGAATTTGCCAGTACCAAGAACTGACCCAATGTTACAGACAAAGTAGCTGCAGGAATGTCCTTGCCTGCTATTAATGACAGAACTCTTAGCACCTCCTTTTTACATATGGAAGATGTGATGTTAGTGAAAGTACTAGGGCTGTGTGAAGCTTCAGTCGCGATTTGATTCGGTGGAGATTTGGCTGATGATTCAGACATAGACACAGCTTTAAATGTTTTTTTTAGGTGGTGGGGTGGATAGAGCATCCCATAGGAGCATGATAGGGTCCCTGGTATGCTCGGGAGCAGACCTGGAAGTGGACCAGAAATACTTCTGGTCCACTTCTGCATCCACCACCAAGTGCACAGGGGAGGACCCCCTTGTGCCCTCCTGGCTCAGCAACTGGTTCCTCCTGGGTCTCATGGGGGGGGCACCCAGGGTACCCCCATGACCAATCACTGAACCAGGAGGGATGGGGAGGCACCCCAGCATGCTCAGCAGTTTACCCCCAAGCCTGTGGGGGGCCCATCCATGCTCCTGTGGGACTCTCCATCTGCCCCACCATCACAGCATTCACAAGCTGCGCCTGGTACCTCGAGGTATGTAGAAAAAACATTTAAAACTGTGTCTTTGGTCAAATCACTGATATTTCTGAATCAGCATTGAATTTTCAGATTCAGGTTTAGTCAAATCGAATCGGGACAGTGATCCGAATCAACTAATCAAATCACTGTCCCCATTTCAGGATGAATCTGAATCAAATATAGCCCATTTTGCACACCCCTAGAAAGCACGTAATTTCTCACTGCCATAAGACTGGATACTGAAGCAGATCCCATGCCAGCAGCTGTTTGAAACAGAACAACGCACCAATACTATATTCCTTAGGATCCCCAGCTTCATTTTTACCAGGTACCAGATAGGCATCTCATCTGGCATGAGACGGGGAACTCCATCACCTTTTCAAAGAAGGTTTTAAAGGTGTTTTAACTTGATTTTCTGTAGCAGAAAGTTTAACCTTTCTCTCACTATATTTCTGGGTTCCTTTACCACAAACTTCAGAGAAGGAGCTATGTGACCAACTGTGGTTAAGCTACAAGGAATATTCCTTGATTCCTGCATGGTGGCACAGAGTTCTACAAGCATGTCCACACTAATCGGTACCATTCCAGGGAGCACTGCATTAAAGTTGCTGAAGTACATCTGCTTCAGCAGATAATGTATATGGGACAAACATAGCACGCCTTATTGAAGGGCTCCCTAGTGTGATACTGAGTGGATATAGATATGACCTATAAAACTAGAATTTGATTAATCTCCCACTGAACAATCAAAAATATTCTGAGATGGATTTCCCTGGACCTCCCCTGGACATTTTGGCCCTTCAAGGGAATTATATACAGGTGTTACACTTTTAGGAGGGCGTTAATCTACCCTCATTAATAAGAGCAATTGTTGTGATAGTCATTTGTAACAAATGGGTAGAGAACCCAAGCAGTTTTTTTTTAAAATCCTGGGGATTTAGTCATAAAAACCCAGGGGTGGGCAATTATTATTGCTGACAGGCCACTTAGGGAGTTTTGGTGAACTGTCAAGAGCCACACACACAAAATCTCTTAGAAGATATCATTTTAACAAATTATAGGTAAAAAAAACAAATCATATGCTAAAAATCAAACATTTACTATAATATATTTTATTTCAAAAAATATTTTTATGCTGATTTATGTTTTTTGAGTAGTGTATATAGAAGCAGTAGCATAACAGCTCAAAATAAAGTTTTATTTTTGTATGTTATGTATAGGCAGTAGGGCAGTGTGTGGAGGGATGAGTAGGAGTGTCTATGAGTACATGTGTGCGTGTGGTCGGAGGGAAGCTGCTTGTGTGCTAGGTCCTGGGAGCTGGTTGGAAGTGTGGGGAAGGAGGGAGAGGACAGGAGGCATGTGCAGCAGAGCTTGTCTGGACAGTAAAGTGCAGGCATAGGTGCAGACACAGGTGCAGTTCACCCTGTCTCCCTCCCATCTGGCTGCCCCTACAGTATTACATATGGGGTTAAGCCCTGCCCACTCCATCTTGGGACAGTCTGGGCCATGCCCCCACCTGCTCCTGTCTCTCAACCACCAATGGCAGTGCTTCAGCCCTGACCAGCACACATGCTTCCCAGCATGCCTGCTGCCACTACTGCAACCACTCGGGTACTGCTTGGCTCCCTCCTCCTCCTTCTGTCCCTGGTGCACCACTCTGGGCAGCAGGTAGTGCAGGGAACTATGTGCCCAGCCAGATGAGGGGGAAGCTGCAGCTACGCGTCTCCTGCCCCAGCGGGTGGGGCTCCAGTTTCAGATCCTGGTCGCCTTCCACCCACTCTGCTGGCCCAGCATGATAAGCAGCCACCTGCAGGTGGCCAAGTAGATGGAAAGCAGCTCTGCCAGAAAGCTGTGAATACTAACCAAAGTCAAGGCCAGGGCTAGGACTGGGGCTGAGGCCAGGGCGGTGCCACTGGCAGGTGCAGAGTGGGTACGTAGAGGTGCAGTGTGGGCCACAGGGGCAGCAATGGGCCAGGTACAATCATTTGGTGAGCCAAATCTAGCCAATGTGTCATATTTTGCCCACCCCCTTAATAAAATCTCCTGCTGGTCAGCTAGGGGCAGACAGAGGAAAACAGATATGGGAAAACATTCTTTACACTATTTTACTCTAAGACCTATTCATTCTGTGCACTAAAATGTGAACATCTAAGCAGCTTTAAATTAGCATAATAAATTGTGGTACTCCAGTTCGGATCAGCTGTGGGAACTAGAATGTTAGCTGGTCCAGCCCTTTATATCCTTGGTAAAATGCAGGAATAAGCTAAAAAGCTAACAAGGAATTGGTGATAGAAAAAAAGAATAATATTTTGCTCATCCATTACATCAACGACACCAAATTGCATGCTAGGATGAACAAGTTAGTAAAATTCCACAGTTTGTTTCTGTACTTCCCAACACCATGGAGACACATAAATGTTTTGCCTCCTCTGTATTTCTGCCAAGAAACACTATTCAGACAGAAGCTGTGTCTACATTAAAATATTCTGTACCACCTTTTCAGCAATGATGCCATTACACATATACTAGCAACAGTGAAAACACTTGAGCATGTTAGAGTCAGCATTTTTAATACAGTGTATCGGCCATGGGCTGAAAGTATCAGAACACTGTCCACACTAACAGTTACTCACTTATTAACCAGTGCAATTGAACAATTGCCTTAAAATGGTTCAGCATTTGGTTTGGTTGTTTGTTTGTTTTTTCCATTGTAGATGTAGAGAAAACAGTAATTCCCACAGAATTAATAACCCAAATAAAAATTTAGTCAGAACACAGTTTGTCATAGGATCATAATCAGTTACTCACTCTGTTTTGTGCCTCATCCAAAAAATCTCGGCACTTATAATAATAGTCATGGCTATCTAAAGGATTCTGGAGACCTTGGGACTATTTTGATTAGTGGCCTCTACGCATTTTATCATGCAACAGTTATTGTGGTGACTGTAGATGAGTGCACATTGCAGGCACATTCAATGTTTTATCATTTTGGTTATCTCTTCATTTTGTGCCCTGGTATATAGGGCACATACCATACTGGCTGATGGGTCATAGAGGTCCTGTCAAAGTGGAAGCTTATTACCTAAGCCTTAGTGTCCTTAAGATGTCATAGGGCAAAGTGTCACTATTCCCCCACCAAAAACAAACATTAGGTTAATACTGATTTGGAAGGAAAGGACAGACCTTCTACAACAAGAGCATGTTGTGATTGTATGACTGCAGTAAATGGCATTTGTGTATACCAGCAAGTCAGGGTATGTCAAGGGTGGTAAATGTTTTAATATCCCTCAGTTTCTAAATATTTGATGTTGATGATGAAACAAATTTCAGTGACTTAAAATGAAATGGTCTCCTATTGGAAAATATCTTGAAATTGAAAGAAGAGTTATCAATAAAAGAACTGATTAAATGAAATAAGTAATATGAAAAATAGATTGGTATATAGCAATGTTGGTTGACATAAAAAATATCGGTTATGATAAGCACCTGCTATTTAAATGCTTATCCAGATTCTCTGCAAAAAATGTGTGGGAAATACCACTTTTAAAAGGTACTTTTTATGTTACTATTTCCACTTACAGTGGAACCAGCCAAAATAAAAAATTGCAAATCTCCATGGATATGAAAAACTTCTCACTAGCCAACTTTATGGTAAAATAGCATTATGCCATCGTTTCAGACTAATGCAGTTTGGTAAGGTATGAATCAGATGATAGTTTATCTGAACTGGGTGGCTCATTTTTAATCCTCTTTTTTTCCATGATATTTTTTCTTTCTCTGGTAGGTTTTTAAAATTCATTTTAACATTCCACTAGAGAACATTCAATCTACTTTCTTCATGATATCACATTTTCTTATTTGCTTAGGCCTTGAAAGAGAGAAGAGAGAATACATTCCCATTACTATTTTAAAGTACTTTTAGGTGGAGAAGAAAAAAAAAGCGTTGGCTGAGTTCCTCCATCTTCTCCACAATAATTGCTCCGTCACACTCATTCTCGTTGTACTATGATTGTCAAGTGTTGGTTTGATATGTAGCACAAAGCAGAAATCAAGCCGTACCACATGCTTAATGCAGGTGTTTCTACACAACACAATTATAAATGATTTTGAGTATAATATGAGGAAAGGTCAATTTATTATCGTAAATGTGAACTAGTAGTTACAGTGTTACAATATGTATTTATCTAAAATTCCATTAAAACAATATTCTTTCTGCCAGATGATTTGACTTTGAAAATCCATAGTTTAAAGAACTATCTGAATCGCATAACAGGACTCAATTACACCAGGTGGTATTGACTGGTATATATAATAATGTAATAAAGATGCAAGTACTGACAAAGTTTGTTAGTTTGAAAATGGGGCAAAATGCCATTTTACTACAAAGTTGGTTAATAAAAAATATTGCTTACAAAGTGACGAGACCTGTCAAGCAAATTTACAGTATGCACTATTTATAAGTTTTTATATATTTCAGGAGAGTGTGAAGGGTTGGGAACCAGACAATATTATTATTGTCTTTTCAGGGAATGAACAAAATAAAAAGGTTTAAGAGCTGAAGTTCAAACTGGTAAACAGCCCACTGTAGCCAATGACAGAAAATCTTTAGTGTAGTAAAATAGCTCCCAGCTTCCTTAATCGTGTTTGCTATTTCTTTTGCTTATACAGGCAATGCCATAATTTGACTGCCACCTGCATGTTTTGCAGGCCCCACAATTCAAAGAGATACTGCTTGGGGGGAGGAGGAGGGAGAGTGGGGATTTAAAGGCTGTGAGTCAGATTCAATGAATCCAAATCCCAGCAGAAGTTTGGCAAAGATCGGAGTCAGTTCCCGGGATGCCAGAGCTAATGGCTGAGGGCCAGAGTCTAATCTCAGATGCATGGCACATATGCCTCCTATCTCCACTGAGCCACGTCTGTGGTTTGCAACGCAAATGCACAGCAGCAGATTTTGTTAGACATGCTGATACCTGTGCCACACATCTATGATTGGCATCTGGTCCTGAAGGCATAAGGATGTATTTTTAAATATATGGGTTTTATTCATTTTCAAGATGAGGGAGAGAGAAACTTGGCATCAACTTAACTGCTCTCACCCTGTTTTCCCCTGTCACTTCCACTTTCCACATGCCCTACACTCCAATTGGACCATAATGATGCAAAATATAGCTAGAACTAGTTTGGGTTACATATAATGAAATTACAGAGTAGAAGCGGTATGGTAAGATTTTCCTCCCTTTCTAACTTTTCATATGTATGTGGCACACGAAGGAGCCTCTAAACTCCTGAGTATTTACTCCTGAAGCTCATTCTGCAGTGTTGTAAAACAACATGCAAACTGCAGGCTAGAGAGAAATAAGTGCGTCAGCATAGCCAAAACTTGATTAAGAAAGTTTGATTTGATTATCTGTTCCTTATTTGCATCACACTGCTGTTTTACTCAGTAGTACCTGACTAGAATATTTTCACTGCAGCCTGAGCAGGGAAGCTGGAGCTTTCAGCTGAATGCTAGGCTGCAGGAAGAATGACATTTTACGTTGGAACTTTCCAGCATACTAATTACTGCTTTGAAAATCATGCTCCAACATTTTCTTGCTTGATCTTGTGTATTGGTTCAGATGGAAGATGTCCAAACAGATGTGGTTGCTTGGAGATGAAAAATGATGGTTTGAGGAACTGAAAGGTGTCATACAAGTGGACTGATGCAGTGTCTTAATGTACTTGCCTTGAACTATTGAATGTGATGGTGAATCCAGCCAGATTAGGGAGAGTAGGAATCAATCAGTGCCTGATGGTTGTAAAAGTCACCATAAAGCAGAGGATGGCTGTATATTTATTGTCTGAGAGCTACATACAAGACCTCTTCTGCAGTTATAATTAAAAAAACCTCAGCTAAAGAGGTTAGCTTGAAGAGCAAGAAACAAAAAATGTCTGACCTTTTTGTTCTGAGTAGAAAGCCCATTAGTTGAATGATTGATTTTGTGCCTAACTTCTTTTTTTCTTCTCAGCATTTATGTTTCCCCTTGTTCTCCTTCTATATGTCAAATTCAACACCCCAAAGTATTTAGTAGCCATTGGATACTTAGCCCACAATGAAATGATCAGGCAAGTAAAATAGAAAGCCTTGTAGTAATGGATTTTAGTCTTTGGATTGTAGTGTAGTTAAAGCCTTTAACCTTTAAGTTCTAATCAGTCTGTTATCATAAATTATATCGATATGTATATATTTCTGGGAGACAAGGAAGATCTGAATACATGACATTTTTTATCATAGTCCCATTTCAATCATCTGCCTTCATGAAAATGAAATATTAGATGCAGCAAAACTAAGCCTTCTGTTTCCAAAGCATTCTCCATTTATTGTTGGCTTGACATTGAGTGAAGCAGGTCTATATTATGTGCACTGGGGTCATATATAATGTAGATGATATTGGTTAGGCCAGATCTCTTAATTTATTCATTGTACCAGTGTAATGCCACCCACCTCCTGTTTTCATTATACCAATCTAATGCCAGCCATTTCCTGTTTTCATTAGACCATTGTAATGCTAGCCTCCTACTGTTCTCATTAGTGCAGGACTGCGTAATGGCAGCCACCTCATGTTTTCATTATAACAGAACTGTATGGTGCCAGCTGCCACTTGTTTTACTTTACAGAGTAGGATTTGACCACAGATCATAGTCTATCCAAGAAAATATACAGACAAGTCAAAGACCTTAAGAGATTCCTGGTGAGATATTGGAAAACACCATCCTTGCCTAATTTGGTGCCATTATGATGGCAGGAAAAAACATATCAAATCTGTAAAGACTGGGAAGCATGGTAAACATTTGTGAAGTACCAATACATCCTAGAAAGTGGATTAAAACCCCATTTTTGTTCCAAAATCTATATCAGCCTCAAAAGGTAAGGGGGGGAGGAAGAGGAAGGGAGTTGTTCTTAAGGTGCTACAAGGAACTCCGGAGAACTCATTTAAATTCTCGGCTCTATGACAGATTTCTTGTATGAGCTAAGCCATATAAAAATGTGTGTCTCACTTCTCCACTTGCGAAATGGAGATGGTAATGTTTCTCTTCTCCCAGACTTCGTCTTTTGTGTGTGTGTGTGTGTGTAAACTGACAGAATATAGTGTTGGCCTCATTTGAGGTATTCAAATACTGCTATAGTACTACCATTAACTTCCTGCTATTGTGGCTCAGTAGTATAGTCTTTCTTTGCCATGTGGGAAATCTGGGTTTGATTCCTGGGTATACATATAAATACAGCCATGAAGGCACCAGACCTGGTCTGGTCTTTGGATTTTGTCTCAATGGTCTAAAGTGTAAATGGATGGTCTGCACATACTCCTGTCTGGGTGTACGTGCTGTCAGTCTCAGTGACTTCTTACACATATGCCATGACCCAAAAAGATTGATGGTTGGCTATTACTACTGCTACTATGGGTAGAAGTAAAAGTCTGATCCTGAAAAGTCCTCCCTCACAAGAACAGTTTTCATACAAGGCAATGAGTGATATATTTTCTGACACTAGTACCTGCAATTATGCTGTAGTTACAGTGCAATTATAGTCTAACCCATGTGATTACATTTTCATTGTAAGATGTTTACAGCAGGTGCTAGAATAAGAAAAGGATAACTTTAAAGGTATGAAAATGTGATGAGTGAAGTATGAAAAGAAGTGGATCTTGCTAAGACTTTTACCTAAGCATTTAACCTTATGGTTATATTAGCAAAAGTCAGAACTATGACATAATTCAATGATAAATGAAAGGTAACTTTAATGCAGTTACCATTATAAAATGGTATTGCAATGAGCTAAATGGCGTGAACAGAGGTCTGTAGAGTTGGGCCTTAGCATTAACATGAGCTGGGCTTGGAGGCAGAAGGCAGAATAAATATGTAGGTTGATATATATATATATATATATATATACCTGCTCTTTGTCTCTTATGCCTCTGGTCTATGAAATGTTCAACATCAAGATCTGAATACATGCTACTGTGGCGAACTCGAGTTTGTACCTGAACAAAATTATCAGTTCTACACAGTGACTTCCATTTTAATTATTCATGTGATTTTATCTTGTCATGTTTTATCTGTTGTATGTTTTAATGATTCATGGTTTTAACACCGGTTGTAAGGCACTGAAGAAAGCTACATAGATGGGTACTATAAAAATAAAATTTGTTGTTATTATAAATACTTATACTTGTATTCATTGCTCAGGGGAAAAAAGAAACTATTCAAAAGTATTTTTATTCTGCTCTTCTAGGCTTGATGGAAAAGTTGTGGCTTCATGAAAAGAAAAAAGTGTTCTCTGTCATCCTCAGATTGTTGTATTATTAACATTACTGAATGGGGTAATTGACAGATGTGTATAAGTTTTGTTAAAATGATTAAACGCTGCTGAAAATCATAACCTGTCAGTGATCCCTGGAAAACAAAGGCCTATCCATCTGTTGAGGGACTGAAAATGACTGTAATGAGTCACCTTTATAATGACAGCTGTCAGGATTTGAGCCTTGAAGCAAGAGTAAAAATATAATGAAGTACATTTGCACTGTAGACCAAAAACACCAAACCCAGACCCCTACGTTGTATTATTCTGATCACCTTACTGTGGGCAGAGATAATACCTTATAATGTGCTTGTGATCTCCGGCTTTTGGACTGGGCCCAAGTTAATAAAGGGATAGTTATGCTGGAGTGAGGTTATGGTTTGATAAGACACTGCATATCTGTATATATATTCTCACTTATCTGTCACATTCTTCACAATTAATAAGATTTTAGAGGGATGGTGGCACGTGATAGTGTTATATTTGAAAATTACTTCTGTATTGTGGAAGGTAAAGCAAGCTGAGAATGAAAGGCATAAATGCTTTATTTGTTGCTATGCAGGTTTTGTACTTATTTTCTTCTCTGTCCAGTTGTGATGTATTTTGGAAAAGGTAAGCGATCTGCACTCCTTGCCTATACCATTCTCTTTTGCCTTCCTGGTATATTATCCCAAGCAGGGCAGGTGGAGTCATAACATTTTCTGTGAAATAAAATGCTAATTCTGCTATGCAAATGGACCATTAAGAAGTAAATTAGATTGAACAGCGGTGGTAAATCAGCAATTATATTGCTTTTTATATAGCAAGATTCCAGCACAAATAAAATCCAACAAGTTTGCAACACATGTTGTGGATGGTAATGCAAGTCACCACTAGAAGAACAACCCTAGGGCTTATGATGTGCTTTACTGAATCTGGTACACACTTTACTGCTGCTTTGATACAGTCTTTAAAGCAGTGGATGCTGAGCAAAGTGCTTCTAGTCTGCTGGTAACACAGTGTATTAATTACTGTTCATAATAACTTCCATTTTTACATAATTGTTGCATATTTGTACATGTTATGCTCAGTCTGGACTGGCGATTGTGATTAATGTTTATGTCATGGTTAAAATGTGTATGCTTTTAGTTTCACAGATGAGAAGCCTGTTTTGTTTTGTTTTTTAAAGAGTGAAAGAAAGAAAAACACCCCCCCTGAATAAACAAACAGGTGGTTCTTCAAATACACAAAAGAAATTTTAAGTGACTGCCACAGTGCAAATATATGCACTGTGCAAAACAACTTTTATGCAATCAGGGGCTACACTTTCTTTAGTCTACCCTTCTAAGCTTAGAGAAGCAGCCCAGTGTTTGCTTGTGTGCCTTAAAAATATTTGGGATGGATTAAATAAAGAAACATGACTGAAGAGGATTGTAAAATATTTCACAAGGAACTGTGAGATTCAAGATTTAACAGCAGCACCTGGTGGCTCCTTGCTGCCTAGTGTTGTCACTGCCTGTAGATGCTTGGATCTCATCCAGGCAGGAGGTGATGTGAGCAGCACGTTAGACTAAAGGAATTACTAGTTATCAGCAGAGCTGTCTCAGTTTTACATTCTTGATCCCACGTTAAGCTTGGCAAACCTCCAGCAAAGCTTTTCAAGCATGAGAGCTTAATTCAGATGTCCTCCAATCTTTCCTACCTCTCCTCCAATTACAATATTATGGCAGGTCCCTAGTATTTCAGTTCTGCTACAGAAGTGTAAGGAGCATCTACCACCTCCAAAACATCTGTCCCCTCTCTTCCCCATTCACTCAGTTCCCACCTCCATCCTCGTTACAAAGATATTTGGATTTTTTTTTGTGGTTTTAAGATTTACCATTTTTGACAAAGGTTGAAACATAAGGGCTTTACAAAGTGTTTCGGGTGGAAATGAAAATGAATGAAAGCAATGCACAACATTTTAGCACATTGTTGTCACCATCATTTTTTGTCATTTTTTATTGGTTTGTTTTTTGTTCAGCTCTCATCTTGTAGTTATGACAGAGCTGTTGAATTTAAGATAAGGGGTGTCCTAATAACTGGCAGTGAACAGACATAAGGTTTGTTCCATTACACAGTGGGAATGTTAATCATATGGCCCACAAGTCAAATCTGGGCAGTGGAGCCATTCCAGCTGGCTCTCCCATCTACTTGTGGACAACCAGAAGCTGGGAGTAGGGCCTGGGACAGGATCTGTTGCAGAATCCAGGATGTCTGGACCCTGATGGACATGGCTATTGGTGGCTAGGGTGAACAAGGGCTGGGCAGATACAGCCTTCACTACCCTTCAGCCATCATATCCACACAGCTGTGCCTGGACCTTTGCCGCCTCCAGATCCTCACTGATATTCCCAGACACCTGCTGCTCCTACTTCGCTTCTGCTGCTGCTAGACTCCCACTACCATTGGACCTGGGAGGAGTCCCAACATCTGGATCTGGCCCAGTGCCTAGTGTGAATTTGACATCTCCATCTTAAAAGGATGCCAGAGAAGGGTATCTCATATTTTTACTATTTTGCCTTCTCCTTAGATTATTTTTAAAGCCTTTTATGTTTTCAAATCTATTGTTTTTCCTTTTGCAATTTTAAAATGTAGAAAAATTTAAGATCATTGAAATGAATTTGTCTACTGCCAGTATTTCAACTTACAAATGTAACCAAGGCATCATTAGACAGGGGATGGTAAAGCAGCAATATCCTGGTAGGTAAGGAACTTGTTAGTGTAGAGAAGTGCAGACTTCATCAATATATGCATTAGCCTCTGAAAGTTCAGCTAGAGAAGGGCAGGCAAAAAGCTACTTTCTAGCTTTCTACAGTCTAAATGGCCTTTCACTAACACAGACCTTTCTAAGCCTGGATGTTTTTAAGAAGCCATAGAATATAAAAGCTCTGGTATTAATCTGACTTTTAAATATGTATGAAAACAATCTGGGAGTGTAACATATTATTAAAATATTTTCAAATTTATTTTTTTTACAATACATTTATTTTCTTTATTTAATGTAATATGAGTCCTTACCAAATGATACAAGCCCTGATTTTTCATATCCTGACACCTTGCCCTAAGTGTATACTAAATGTTATTCAACAAAATAGCAGTGGTTAACTCTCACTTTCCACTATACTTGGCACATTACACAAGACAATAGAAATTCAGACCCATGGCTGATTATAATGGTTGCCAACCCTTTTACACTCAGAGTACCCCTCTTTAGATTCAACTCTCCCCTCAGAAAATGCCAGCTCTTAGCTGTCACTCTTTTTATTGACTACAGAAAAATAATTTTTTGTTGCAAAGAACTCCAAAAGACCACAAAAGTTCAGGATGTTTTAGACGCTATGGATTTCCACTTGAAATCTCTTGTGAATCACATGTAGGTGTTTACATACCTAACTGTGCTACTAAAGCATGTCCAGATGAGTGCGCATGTGCGTTTCCCTGGGGACAGATAGCAGTGGCAAATAGTTGTGCTGGTGCTACTGTCCCCAGTGAACACTTGTGCATGCATGCTCTGGCATGCAGCAAATTGGCCCAGGTGGGTTTGGGGAGGCTGGGGCCAGCACTGGGCTGGCCCCAATAGTCTTACATGGGGTCCTGAGAGCTTCCCAAAGGTCCAGCGTGGATCTGGCCAGCCAGGCTCCAGTTGCACATGCTGCTGCTATATGTGCTGTGTCACTTTTTTAGGCACGGATTTTTTGACACTGGGATTGCCTGCTTTAAAAAAAAAATATCTGCTGCACTGCAAATTAGCAGAATGGCCAATTCCTGAATGTGCAGTACATGAGGTTTGTGGTACCACAAATGAGTCTGCAGAAACTCATAGTGCACACGTGTGCTTATCTGGTTGCACTCTGTGTCCATATTGTTCAGTATCCTGAACCACTCTTAAAAGGATCTCATCGAACCCGAAGGTACTGCAGCACCCTGGTTAATAATCACTGACCTAGTATCTAAATATTTATTTTAAGCTACTTAAACATAAGAGAACCTACAGAAATACTGCAGTTTATCTCTAGATCTGTTCTGTCAACATGTACTGAAAATTAGGATACTTAAATTACTATGAACTAGCCTACATTTACTAATTATGAAATACACTAAGGGAAGAATTTTATTTACCTATGTGCTCCTACATGGCTGTTTTCTATCTGTGTAGTAGACCATTTTGGGCCCTCATTCTGTACTTGGGATGCAAAAGTGTGAAACTGTAAACTATATATGCTCATTTGGCTATGCACTGGCCAGGCACATACCTGACAATATACAGGTGTAAATCTGGAAAAATTTGGGGGATAGCAAGGCCATCCCATATTTTATGGTCAAAAGCTTAACAGTTAATACACTTACCCAGGAAATCATAGAGTCCTAGAGAAGTAGGGTTGGAAAGAACCTCCGTTTATCATCTAGTCCTGCCTGAAGTTGGATGAACTCTATCCAAAACATCCTATACAAATCCATAATCTAACCTCTTAGTAAAATTACCAACAATCTTGAGGCAACACAAGACCTTAACCTGCCACAGGTAAAGCAAGGGGACCACAGCAACCAACATCCCACTTTGGTAAAAGGTTGTTAATATATACTCAAGAGGGCCCAGGTAGAGGGCCACCCTCTCCCACTACAGAAGAAGGCAAAAACCCCCACAGTCCATGCCAACTTGATAATAGTATAATGAAGTCTTAAGCCCTCTTATACAAGGGGGGCAGAGGGTTAGACTTGTATCTCTCTGACTTCTAAGCACACTGCTCTAACTACCACACCATAGACTTGTTTCATTCTCCTTAGCAAGTCCCCTATCACTCAGCTTTTTAAGTGAAAATATTAGACGGCTCTTTTCATTCTCCGTCTGATACCCATTAATCAGAGGTCTTTGGCCACCTATGTTTTTGGGACTTTAGTGCACTTGCACTTCCAGAATGGGTGCATGTACATAGTCATGTATGGACTCAACCAGTGTGTAACCTGCCAGACCCACTCTGTCTGCTTATACTCACTCACCCATCCATCATATAGAGGTAACAGAATTATTACCTGCATGTAAGTACCAAAACACCACTTATGTCACTAGAAAACTACCACTTGGGTAAACAAAAGTAAAGAGAATTCTGCCCATATTGTATAGAAACTGCAGAGCAAATAATTTGACTGTTTCCCATTTATTTGATAGTAGATCTTAAAATGAACAAAGATTATGATAAATCATACATGTATTTTCCTGTTACAGTAACAGCTTGATTTAAAACTCTCTTGTCTACTAAGCAGAACAATTAAGGCATGACACCATGAGTGGGAATGTGTGTTTCTCCTGGGACAAATATCAGTGGAACATATTTGTGTCACTGCAGGTTGTCCCTGGGAATGCCCCTACACATGTGCTCTGGCAAACAGCAAATTGTGGATGGTGCAGGGGAGGCTGGGATCAGCACCTAGGATGGTCTAAGCAGCCTTACCTGGGGTCCTGGGGACATCATAGGGATGCAGCATCAGTGATCTTGGCATGCAGAGCCTGGCCAGCACCCAGAACATGGCTTCAGCTGGCCAGGCTGCAGTTTCAGGTGGTGCACACTGCAGCCATGTACACCGCCCTGCATTTATTTGGCACATTTTTTTATACATATATCAGAATTTTCTGGTGTCAAAAACACTGCCATTCTTCAAATTAGTGGAGCAGTGAATACGTACACATGCAACACGTGTGGGCTGTGGTGCCACCAATGGGCTTGTGACACTGCAAATCCACATGTGCGCAATCTATATATGCCCCATAGGGTATATATAAGCATTGCATAACAGGGCTAGGTTGATCTAAATGCCTGACTGTGCAGGATTTCACAGGGATAAAATTGCCCCCAAAATGCTGCATGACATTTAAGTTAGTTCACCACAGGAGATCAATAAAAGGTTAACCAATCTAAAACAGGTTAACCCCATCTAGTAAATGTTTCCATACATTCAATCTTTGAAAGTTAGTTTAACCTGGCTAGGCTAAGCCACCTTGTAACCATACAGACATCCCCTCTGGCTTGAAAAAATCCAGGCATAAGCCTGCAGTGGCTCAGGCTAGAAGCTGGGGTGTGCTAGGACAGCTCTCCGTTCCCTTCCATAGGGCTGAGCTGAGGGGGCATGGTCATGCCCCGGCAAACTGCTCTGGACCCCTTCCTTCTTATCAACCCAGTGGGGAATTGATAACACAGTATTTATTGCCCCATTAAGAAAACAACAGAGGGACATTACCAGCTACCTGTTGATTCTTTGTCCCATCTGCCTTGCACAGATGGTAGCCAGCATGTGGTCTGCTAGTTAATGCTGTGCATCTGTGCAAGGCAGATGGGACTGCGGAATCCCTGTTTGGAGGAGAGGGTGGGAAGCAGAAACCACGCAGACACCTGCAGTCTCTGTTGGAGCTGCAGCCAGGAAGCAGAAGGGAGGGGCCAGCTCTGTTGTGGAGCAGAGAGCCCCACCCAGCCCAGAGAACATGTTGGGAGGACTCTGATTTAACTTAAACCAGCAAGAAGTCTGGGACAGACATTAGATAAACTGGTTTGACCTAAATCAGTTAAGTCTGATGCTACATTCAACCAGGTTTATCTCAAAGCAGTTTCAGCCATTTTCAAACTGGTTTATGAGTACTGAACATCTGTTCTGTTACAGGCTTAAACCAGTTTCTGATCACTTAAAACGGTTTATGTGTAATGTTTGTCTCTAGCTCCTGAGCCTGATCAGGCTGTTTATTGCCCCCCCAAATACTTTCCCTGGACTTGGCAACCTCCTCTGAGGACCTATCAATCCTCCCCTATACCTGCCAGTTCCCCTCTGATCCTGCCAGCCCCTACCTCTTCTGGGCTAACCATGATGAGCCCTGCAGCAGAGAATACCTGCACATATTCTCCTAGTTTTGATTTAGGCAACCTAACTTAACCAACTTAGTCCTCAAGCAGGTCCCATGAATGCTTGTTTGCATCTTTCCACTTCTTCTAAGACCCCATTTAGCTCAATGTTGATTTCAGTAGCAAGGAATAACAGATCTATCTGCAAAAGGGGAATGGAATGTAAACATGCTCTTTCTATAAGCTAGAAATGTTAAAATGGCCACATGGTTAAAAAAAAAGTATTGAGATCCATCTGCTAAGTACAATGATTACTATTGTTCATATACAAATAATGGGCTAGGTATTTAGCTGGTGGACATGGGCTCTTCCTGCCCCAAATCTAAAAAATAGAATAAATATGTAATAGAAAAGTAGAATAATGATAAATGTTTCCACATAATATTTTTTGTTACATGTTTTTAGTGATTTTTTTTAAAGCAGAAGACAAGGCTAACTTATCAAATAAGCCTATGTGATGTAGAAGTTTTTTTACAATATGATCCCTAAATGAATATTAAATTGAAAAACAATTCTGCTGAAGATCTAGTAGTAGGTATGGATATTATTCTTGGACATAGGATAACCTAAGACCATTTGGCAACTGCAGTTAGTAAGCATGTAACTGTAGATTCAAGGATCTATTGAGGTGCATTTCTCCTTGGGGCTAGGACAGACATTGCATAAACTACTTTGCGCCAAATTGATTAAGTCTGACACTACATTCAACCAGGTTTATCTCAAATTAGTTTCAGACATTTTGATACTCATTTATGTGCACTGAATGTCTGTTTTGTTACAGGTTCAAACCAGTTTCTGACCACTTAAACTGGTTTGTGTGTAATGTCTGTCCCTAGCTTTGCAGCATACCATAGCTGCAGAGGTACTTTAATAAACATTCTTCTAATGAAACCATGAGAGCTGGAAGCAAAATGTTTTAATCAATGAATCTTTGACTACCCTCTTTCTTAACTTGGCAGCCAAGTTGTTGACAAGCAGGCCTTGCCGCAAAACACATCTGTGATGCCTGTTCTTATCAGGGTAATAGAAGTTCTTTGTAGACACATATTTCTGAACTGAAAAAACAAAAAAACAAACAATCCCCTCCCCCTGCCCCCTAATACATTATCACCCCCTGATCTAAAGAGCCTATAGAAAAGGAATGTTCCTAGCAACATTATTTGTGAAACTAAAACAGAATCCACAACCTGACTTTGGTATTGATTATGAAAAGAGAAGGATTTTGAATATGAAAAGAAAACCTGGAAACATTAATTCCTAACTGTTGATGTGGAAATGTTTTTTCTAACCTTTAATTTAAGATGTTTGTGGCCTGGGTATGACAAGAAATTATCAAAAATGAAAATAGGGTGATATTGAGTTCCCATGTATGAATGAAACTACAAGCATTGGGGAAAACATCTGTCAAAAGGTTCATTGATGGCTCATTAACTTCCTGATCCATTTTTGTGCACTACTGATACTAAACTGACCTTTCACAATTCAGGCTTCACAAGCACTGCGAGGAGCCATCTCTGCATTATTGTCATTGAAACTTAGCCTGTAGGGACACATAACTAAGTGAAGAAAGATACTTTTAGCTGCTTTCATGTCTCAAACACAATAAAGGATAAGAATGAGATATTTATCCCATGAGTGAACGCCCTGAAGCAGTTATATGTGGTTGGCTTAGCGGAGATCTAAGAATCTTCATTTGACACACTGGCCACTTTCCAAATGAGAAATCAATGATTCTGTATTCTGAAGCAAAGAGAAATAAGAATAGTTTATAAATCTTTGTTCTACATATAGTATGTATCCAGCCAAGCTCTGAATTATAAAGAGTTGATGACGGGAATTCAGCAAACAGCCCCACGTCAAATGAGGACAGACTTCAGTCGCAAAAGGTACATTCTGGCAGGAGTCTACACAGACAGTGGCTTGTTGGCTTCTGGAAGTTAGCCTGTATGGAGATAAATATATGTAACACAAGGGCAAAAAACAATAGAGATTTTCTGTGTTGCGGAAAGTCAGCTCATTAGATGCAGGATGGTTTTGTTCCTGTGTAATGTATTTGCAGGAAATATGAGGTGGTTGAATAGACAGCCTGCCATTATGGCTGTTAAGTTTAGTTACTGCCTAAAAGAATCAAAACACATATAATCTATGCTGAAATAATAGTAAGCAAAGTATCTGGTATTTATATGTATTTCCCTAATACTTGCAGTATTCATATGGTTTAAATCTGAATTTCAGTTACCAGAAGCAAGCACCATTTTCTTGTTTATTGGTAGAATATTCCACTGTGGAAAACAAACCCTCCCAGGACTCCATGCAGTTCAGTTTGTTACTGTTATGCCACAGGAGTAACAACAGAAGAGGCTGAATCAGAGCACTTATAAAAAGCCCTTGCACATGCTATTTGGAGCATTTGCCTCGTGCTGAAATAGAACATATTTCAGTCTATTTGGGATCACACATTATAGTAACATCTCAAACAACCAAACAAGATGGTCACACTGTTTCCCAATGCTTTGCTTACCTCTATTAGTAAGGAGACTAAAAAAACCATACCTAAACAACTAAGAAAAGAAAGCTAACCTATATCTTTTAAATTATTTTTTCCACTTGTACACTATAATAGTAATGTGATCTTTCTGGTTGGGCTGATAGCCTTTAAGAACTTGAACCCTCATTTACAATGCTTTTGGTGAGTTCACATGGGAGTACTAAACCAAACTGTCCTATTACTGCAGTTCCATACTCTTGTGAGCAAATAACAGCCTTTAGGGCTTCAACACATCAGCTGCTTAAAAGATAAACCTACCCAGCTTGATGAGAAGTCTTCACCACCTTCCTGTTGAGAGCAAATGGTTACACACATTTAATAAATGAAGCAGGAACTGTCATTTTTTTGGCAAACTGATAACTAGCTGCAAGAGCTTCATTGCCACAAGTTGCTTTTCCAAAGTAATTACCATCAGGCTCCCTGTGGTATGCAGCGTTTAACACATTTCTTCTGTGTTAATGAATGCAAGAGTAGGCAACACCACTATTAGTAATTGCTTTTTATTCGTAGTCCTCATTTTCCAGATAGGTCACATTAAACACAGCCATTAAACAATAGCAGTTGAGATAATCCATACAATGTATGCTGCTTTTGATTGTTTGTGTTGTTCACCAATGACCTGGTGCAGCTTTGAGCCATACGGGGGTATAGGGACTGATATAGGTGAACTGCTAACCTATGGAACAGTTGGGCTAAAGAAGTTAAAACCTTAGTCAGGTTTCATTCAGTTACACTTGAAATCAGCAAATCTCGATAGCCAAAACTCACATCTGAATTAATGCACTGATAAATGCTGCCTGATGTCGAAAGAATGTAATTAGACAATAACGAGTAGGAATATATTATGCCAGACTTCAGACTACTTGTTGACCTCAGCAACTTCTACTCCATTAGGCAACAAACAGCTTGAAAACTGGTTTGAATAAAGCATCCAGCTCCATTACTAGCATCTGCATGACTTTTATGGTTATATTTCTGAATGGGCAACCTCCTGCATACTGCAGTGGCAAATCACAGTTAAGGATAAGCTCACTTCTGATGGACAAGCAAAGAAAAAATAATATTTTTAGTGAATTTGAACCCCTGGTTTGTTGGTCAACATCTCTTTGAAATCATAGGAAATGATACTCAGTTATTTGTATAAGTGGTATAGATTTCCAACTCACAATTATAATTTTCAACTCATAAGTGACTGCATAATTTTGTTAGCTATCTAATGGGATTTTCTCCATATGAGTTATCTTTTTTGCAGTCATCTGCTGGAAGGTTTCACTTAGTATTAAAAATCACTTTCAAAAAGGTGCCCTATGTACATAAAAAATACAGGAAATAATTCATGGACCTAAGCTTTAATTATGTCTCAACTCTTCCTCTCAACACTTCCTGGCAGTGACAGCAGAAAATTTGAAGGATAAAAAGTTAACTTTATTTCCTCCATATATGGTATTTTAAATCACTTCTACTGATTCTGACTGACCTAACAAAACCCATGTTTGTATAAATTCTGTTGGTTGATTATGTATCGCTCCTAAATTCTGATATTACAATTTTGGATACCCTCACTGGAAACAATGTGCCAGTGATCCACAACGCAAGGCTGTTGTCTGTCAAATTAAATAAAACAAGATTTCCTAAACTCAACTATAAAGCCGTGTGTCATGAATTCTGAATTACCTCACCAGGGCAAATAAATAATCACTACTAAATACAGATAATGTGTTAAACAGCTAAAGCTAGTAAATCACTAGTGACAGAGAGCCTTAAGGTAAATTCCTTTCACACTGGTACAGCCCTTTCTCAGAAGAGCCCTTGTGTTTTTATGACTTCAGACACATACAATGAATTGTACAATTGAATACTCAGTGTTAAAATTGTTTATAAAGCACAGAAGACTCCATCACTTAAGTTTTGCTGAATAATGAATCTTGCTGCCAGAGCTAAATGCTTGGAACTCAAACACCAGAGCAATGGGCCCGACAGAAATTAGTATAAAAGACAGATGAAACTAAAAAGGGGTCCTTTCCACTATGGGATTTCAGCTATCAAGCAAAAATCAACCTTGAGTCTCCTGGCAAAAAAAAAATTGTAGAACAGTCAGCCACACATTCTAGATACCTAAAATTGTCCAAAACATGGAACATAGTTTGGTAAAACACAGACTAGATCATTTGTTCACATAAGATTATAGGTTTTCTAAATGAAGCTTTTGGAATGGCCATCTCCAAGAATCAAATACAAGTCACTGTAGGACTGATAGATATGATCATTATTTTAATAAAATGCCCAGCATCATAACCATCTGTTGGCTAACTTCGTTCCTGAATTGAATAATACTGTATGGCTTTGGGAGATCTGAAAGAGCAAACCTAGTTTTTGTATACATTTAAAAATATGACTTAATTTAGCTCAAATATGACTCAATCCAGGACTACAATTTTCTATACTGGTATATTATGGTGCTATATCACAGAGCTTTTAAAATGTCTATGGGAAAAATGTTTTTCCTTTGCTGTTCCTTATACTTGTGCTCATTTCATTTTAAGTGTATATTTAAAAGTGATATTTTTTTCAGCTTTGACCTGGAACCAGTTTTGTAATTTATCAAACACTATGAATACATTTAGAATGAAACATGGAAAGTAATTCTCTCTCCAATATTTCCAAAGAAAAAATAGCAAAATAACTTAAAATAAAAATAAAATATTACCAACAGCCCAGACTCATGAATTTACCAAATCTTCACACATTCTAAGGAACCAGACAAAACAGCGTTCATGCCATGTGGGCATTGACTCATTTTCAGGCTCTGTACTTAGCAGTAACATAAACATAAGCATACTAGGATCATTTTTTAATTCATACAAGAATGTGATAGTGAAACAAATTGGTTGCATATGTGTTTTTGGAAAAAAGCAAGGAGGTTTCAGGTGTTGATTCAAGTGTAATTTTTGTTATTAAGCATGGGTTTGCAATAGAAGCTTCTACAAGGACTTGCACATAACCATGACTGATGGATGTATTTGTAGGCCGTTCAGTTAGCTCCATCAGCTCACTCAAACACATTTTGAACAGATTATGTACTGTAGTACTTTGTAGACCATACATTAAACAAGAGACTTTGCTCTGAGGCACTGCTTCCCACACTCCATGGGGAAAAGGAAGCAGGAAAAACAAAACTCATAGAGTTCGACAGCTACTGAGGCAACACTTGCCATTTACAATATAAGCCCAAATATTTTTGCAACACAACTATATATTAATTTAATAAAATACACAATATAGCTCTTATACACTCAACAATTTGGCTCATATGCACTGAATCTGCAATAAATCAATAAAAATATGTCATTTGATGTAAACACACTGAATTTTCTTACATTTGCACATTTAAATGATCATGTGATTTGTGTGGATGTCTAAGACATTTTCACTTTCCTGAGCTATTTTAGTGTCCACAAATGAATAAAAAAGTGTTAATAATGTTAATTATTTTCATTTATTACCCTTCAAAGGTAACTATTTCTGCAAACTTTTATTATACCTCAAATTTATTTAAAACTGCTAACTAGTTAGATTTTTGTTGGACACTAAAATGCTAAACAGACGCTAAAATCTTTTTTTTCTTTTTATCAAGTGAATTAGCTTATGTGTGTGCAGGACAAAATGGACTATATCATTTTACATTTAACTTTATTATGATATGAAGTGTGTTACTAATGACCAGGATATGTTTTGCTGAAAAATGATCTGGAATGGGTTTTTGTTTGCTTTTCTTTTTGTGGCAGGTAACTTTATACAGAAATGTTTACCACAAATGAATGTTAATGTTTGGTGTCGCTTGGACTACTACAAGATCTTTTTTAGGACTTTCAGTAGAAGCCTGTGATTACTGCTGGAAATCCATCACAGATCTGAATTATTCAACCCTGTTTTTCATGGGGTTTACAGGTAAACAGTAAAGTCAGCATCAACTATTAAGGACAGTCTTAAAACAGCAGACGTATTTCCATTCCTCCTTTCTCATACCTTCCTATCAGATTGTCAAAATGGCACTGTCTTTCTTCATTTTTAGTTCTTAATGTACTTCACTCTGTCCTAATGAAAGTTTGGTCAAAACAAAACCAGTGTTATCTGTGAAAAAGAAAGAGCAGTGAAAAGAACATACTTGTGGGCACTTCAGATGTTCACTAAAAGCCTTAAAGCAGCATTGGTCTTCTTTCATCCCTGTAAAACTGTTACAACCAGGGGAGATTTTTTGTTTTTTAAATCAGCAGAAGAGGCAAATAACGCCAGCCTGTCCCCCCTTTTTTTCTCACTTTCTCACAGCCACAGGGTCACTTCCCCGACAGTCCTGTAAAAGCTTGTCAATTTCTCTCACAACTTCCTCTGCATCCACTGACTCTCTCCCTAGATCCCGGTTTGAATGGTCTAACTGCTCCAGAACAGAGTCCATCTCACTTGAGTCTCGGCTCACTCGGGAATGTACATCTGCAAAGACCCTAGCCATCTGATCTGATGCAATGAAAGTAGTGTCTCTTGACTGTTTACTAGGTGATAGATACTGACTGTCAGTTGACAGGTACTGGCTGCTTGATTCAGCCAAGGCTCCTGATTTTACTTCACAACCATCCAGTGGTCCTTTTGTTGAGGTGCAAGGCTCAATGCATGTCTTGGTTGGGCTGTTCGATGCTGAGGGAACCTCCTGAAGAAGAGGACTCAGGGCACGTTTGGCTTTTAAATAAGGTTTAACATTGGCAATGAGAATAGTGTGCTCTCTCTTGTCTTTTCCAAATGTACAAAAAGTCTTTTTCCCGGTGGGATTCACAGTTTCGTAAGTCTCAGTCTCAACATTAGCTTCAACTGTGGGTACAAAGAGATTTGTGCGATAATCTGCATTTTCAGCCTGATTGGCTGTAGGGAACTGTGGCATCCAACACCTGTCAGAATGACCAAGGACTCTGCATTCCTCTGTACAGTTAACACACTCTTCTTGTTCTGTGAAGAAGAAAAAAAAAAGGGAAAAAAAGGCTGTAGTTATTAGGGGTTCTTTAAAACTAATACAGAGGCTAGAATTAACTCTCAGTGGGCTTGCTTGACCTCCAGGTTCTTAATTAAAAAAAAGCAATAATTACAACATTTCAGGGGGAGTGCAAAAACCAGCTGGTTGAGACAATGGATTTATATACTCCATTCTCTAGGTATTAAAGTATTCACATAGCCCAAAGGAAGTAAAAAGGGGTCATTAGAGAATCACTCTCAGTGGAATTGAGCTTCATCTGTAAACTAATCTGCTGTAGAAATCTGTTAGGCTTTGTTCTGCAAAACTCATCCTAGGAAATAGTGAACAGTACTTAAAGAACTCAAAAGGCATTATCAGGATTAATTTTTCAAATCAAATAACTGAGCAATGACTGACTTTCTGAAAATACAAATACTTTACTAAATCAACAAGCTGAAGTTTCATTTTTGTCACCTCCATTTTGTTTGTAATTGTTATGGTAGGTGACAGTCATGAAATAAAAAGGTTTTCTTGAAAAGCCTACTTTTCCTGCTGAGAGTAGAGAACTGGAATTTTCTATCAGTATGCATTAAATATAAGCTTGTCAAAAAGTGCATATTGCAATTTTATTAGACTTGAGTATGGATCATGTAATCAGTTTTCTCCTTTTTTGTTTTGGAGCAAGCATGTGAAAATGGATTTGCTCAATACATATAATTTGGAAGAATGACAAACCGTGACACACTATGTGAACTGATAATGCTGTCACTCTGGATTTTTATATTTCTGTTTTATCAAAAAGATGATGGAATATAGCTAAAGACTTTTTTTTTTAATCCACTGTATTTTAGAGCCTAAGTTTCCAGTTCTACAATTCAATTTAAAGGTCTACAGGAAAACTTTAAAAATGTATTTTGGCTGTCATCTTATGCCAAACCAATATTTCTGGACTGCCATTATTTATCATATAACACAACTGTTTATGTGACTCTAGCCCTATGTCAATACACCAGAACATTTCAAAAATATCTTTTGAATCGCTTTTTAAGTCATTTTTGATTGTGACGGGAGCTATACTCTCACCTTGTCAGCCAGTCCAGAAAAAGTATATCTTTTTTGTCACATGACTTGAGTTTCCAATACAGTGTTCCCCATCTGACAACCATTTCAATGAGTTAAAGTTAACAGAAGGACATACAATCTTTGTCTTTTCTTTCCTTTCCTTTTTGTTTCTTTGAAGGAATTGGTATCCATAACATGTTTGCATCTAAGATTATAACTGGACTAAAATTCTGAATTTGTGTTTGAGAAGGTGATGCATTCACGTATGAACTGAGATACACACATATGGAACTGATGTTGAGAAATGCTGAATTTTTGAACCCTAAGGCCAGATACATGCAGGCATGTACACTTTGTGATGCCTAAAACCTCTTTGCATTGCACAAATCACACATATTGCATGTTAAACCATGTGCCCTGCTGCTAATTTTCAGCCCTGGAGCAAAAAAAAAAAAAAAACCTGCAAAAAAAAGCAGTGCAAAGCACAGCAAAGTGACATGTGTTGAGACAAATACCAAGACGGGGGCTACACATGCCTCAGCACCTGCCTAGAGTTGCCTGCTGCCCCATCTTGAGACACATGGTACCCCAGCCAAGTAGGTATATATATATATAGATATACCTATATACCTATATATCTCTATATACCTATTTCTATATACCTATATATATCTATATCTATACCTGTATAGATATAGACATCTATATATAGGGTACCTATATATAGATGCTATATTATGTACATAGAAATCCTATACATAGATATCCTATTCAGTATATATATCTATATACAGATATAGATATCTATATATAGCAGTGTTTCATATTAATCACAGAAGAATATGGATTTTGTTTCTTTTTTAAATCTGAAAATTGGGGATTTTTTTAACAGAGAAAACCAGGATCCCTGATTATGAGTTCAGTTAAATTATATTGAGGGAGTAAGCTTATATATATTAATAATCATATATGAAGTGTGGTTAGTGTATGCTGTGCTTTATATACATTCTCTGCCCAAAATGCTTAAAACTTAAGATAGCCAAGATAAACAAATACAAGACAAAGAACATCACTGAAGGGAGAAGACAGTTCAGAAAATCCTTAAGGAAGACAATACAGCAGGATTTCAGAAAGAAATAAGAATTGTACATCTGAGCAAGAAGCAACTGGGCAAAGAAGAGGAGGTGAAGTGAACATTGTGGAAACCAGGGAATAAAAGAAAGTAATGAAATGAACAAAAGAGATAAGTCTGAGGAAAGTTAAAGGACTGGGATCAAAAAATATGAATGAGATGAAAATGATACGCACGCAGACACACAGCATTATGTATGTGACAATAGTTTGTTGACAGAAATGCAGAGCCACACAAGTAAATACATTTTTCATATACCTGCCATATGTTTATGTATATCAGGTCTACTTCTCCTTTCTATCCTCTAAGCAGCTTCAAACAGCTGCCACTTAAAACAACCAAATGAAATATTAACTGTCATCCTTCTTATCTCCACCTCCCAACACAAGGGAAAACATTTTTAAACCACTCCAAACCAAACTAAATAGAACTTCCCTCAGCCTGCAAAGATATGCAATCAATAGTGGCATATCTTCCTGACATTACACAGTTTAAGGTGCAATATCATTTTCCGGACAGATATAAAGTCCAATCCATCATAACCTTGAAGACCTATACCATTAAGGGGAGAAGTCAGGTTTTAATATGGGCAGACAAGGTTAGTATTCGTTATGGTACACCTTTAAATGCTATATTATGTATGGCAAAAAACTCCATCTCTTTGGAGACTTTTTGATCCTTAAAATTTTGAGGTGCTTGCTTACAATTTCATAGTCATACATTTTCTTTCCCTCTGAATTCTATATAGTTGGCTTCATGATAACTTAAGGCACCTGCTTGTATAGGTTTATTAGAGTTCTGTGATACAAAGAACAAATACTACTGTTTGAAAATCTTTAAAACATTTCTAAAATTATTTTCCTGTTAAATATGTAGCAGACAAAGAATACATGACAATGTGATAGAAAAGTTTCATGGCTCTCTTACAGCGTTTCCTGAATAACTCACTTGGTTCCTGATCTCTGCATTTTGCTTTGTAACCTTAACAGCCTTTTAATACATATTTTGTTTGGAATTTCTGAGGTTTCAAAAAAAACCCCATAGAACCATCACATATTATATTAAATAGGCGGCTATATTAGAATGCTCTGTATAACAGAAACAGTCTTTCTTACTTCCCTCTCTGCCCTCAGTTAATCTTTGTATCAAGACAAGCCATCTTTCTTTGCTTTCTTGCCTACACACCACCTTTATTTTTATGGAGAGAGACAGTGCTGACTATGAGATTCCTTAACATATACCATGTACACATTGCCCAGCGAAAGCTGGCAAAATCATGCATATTATCACACAGCCCCACACAATCACTAAAAGGCACATTTAAACAGGAGAGATGCTAAATTTCAAGTTTCCAACAAGGATCAATGTGGCATCAGACTGATATAAAAATGTGTACATAGTTATATATGCATATGATAATAAAATGTATTTTTCACTGTCCCATTCTCCAAAACATTTGAAACATGCTTGCTTAAAAATATTCCTTGAAAAGAGATCAAAACAAACTTCAATCCAAAAGCTAAAGAACCCCCAATGTATACAAAACTGAAAATACAACATATATAGAACAGTGACTATAGATTTGCCTTTGTACCCTGTCTTTAATGCACAAAAAAAGACTACAGTTTCCACATATGACTAGGGTATATATAAAGATTAACTCTGGGGCTAAAATCTCCAGTAACTTTGAAATTTTTAGCCTATTTGAATTTATGTGTGTGTTCATATATATAAAAAATAGCTACATACCTGTGTGTGTGTGTGCACACGCATGCATGTAATGTATTCTATTTACACTATTCATTTTATCAGGAAAGCACATAAGCAAAACCTATGATTATTATACTTGGTAATCCCTTTAACTGTAATATCTGTTTTTTACATATTTATTTATCTTCTCTCTCTTGTTTCCTGAATTTACTAAAGCAGTTTTTATACTTGCATTCATACTTGCAGTATTGACTAACCTTCCATTTCTGCTCCCTGGGCATCCTAGCACTGACTGAATTAAATATGAAGCAAAAAAGAGAGAATAGTTTTGTGAGGAAACAAATACAAGATGACCTTGAAGAGAAAACCACCAGGACTGTATAAGCTTTTGCTCTACAATGCTGAAAATCTGTAGCTTTTTACTTCACTCTTTTATGTCACATCATAAGAAGCAGATTTGGAGTATTGATTATCATACATTATAAGCTGCTCACCTCACCATTAGCCTGTAATTTTGACTGCTGCAGCTAGCAGACAGTGAAGAAAATCGAACAGGCACTTTTGTACTAGCAGCAGAAACTATAAACACAAAGTGAACTATCACCGCCAAGGGCCAAATTAGTATTTATGAGAAAATAGAATCAATTTAAAGGTAAAAATAAATATATAAAATAGGTCATAGGCAACCCTGTACAGCAAGGTGCACTGGTAGGGTGATATGCACCATCGGTCTTTATCTCTACTCTTGTCTACCTCCTGTTGAAAATAAATCCTTAACAATCCAAGTGTGTACAATAAACAGCAGCAGTCTAGAGGCTTTTGCAAATCTCTGGAGCTTTAAGGGTAAACAGTCAGAAGTGCTCTATGCACTTTAGGGAGAACATATACTAAAATAGACCTGCTAAATTATCAGCCATAGAAAGAAAAGGAAACAAGCTACCTGGAAAATGATAGTTACCTAGATTGGAAATCTATAGTGGAAAGAAAGCTAATATAACATAAGAAGAAGGCTTGCTGGCAAAACGTAGATTTTATCATGTAAATTATAAATTTTTGTATATAAACTGACTTATTGTTTTAAGCTATAACAAAAGCTAAATCAAACAATGGTCTTTTGTACTAAAGTTACAATAAAGGATACTTTTATTGTGCTTTCTCTTTCCCTATGTTTTTTTTCTGATCCTTGAAAAGAAATTAGAATAAAAATGGTGGTTTCAATACAGTTCTGTTTACAGAACATGCACCTTGCAGTACAATAATAACTGGTTGTAGTTTTATACTGCTGGTTCCTTTCAAATAGGTATAACAAAGAAAGAAATATCATGATTTCACTTATTAATTATATGAAGTTCTGATATGGATAGTAAAGCAAACAAGTAAGGTCTCAAGATCTTTCTGATTTACATAATTAATACTATTTCACATTAATTGATGTTTATGTTAAATGTTTAGATGTTTATATTAAATTGGTGAAAAAAAAAAGAAAGAAAAAAGCTACAGATGTTAAACAAGCAAATAAAAATCAACAAACCACTAAAATCTCAGCATACAGAACTATTGCTAGAAACACTTTCTGGGCTATATGTATAATAATAAAAACAAATCTTTGCTAATTATATCCAATTTTTGTACGTAATGTAATAAGGCATATTCATGTTAGTGCGTATGTGCAAGGTTGCATTTCACTTCAGTATAAACAATTGCATACTACACCTGTCCAAAACAAATTCTACAATACTCTGCATTTACACACACTTCACTGAGTGGATGACCTGGTAAATGATGACTGGAGTGCATTTTTGGCCTAAAATTTAATTCTTATACTTTTTAACAAGTGTAGCCATGTGCCAGTGTGTAGGGTTGGAAAAGGGCTATACAAGAGAATACTTAGGTAGATAAATAGATATATTTTGTAACACTGTGTATTGTAAGATATAAGCATTCAAACCAGGGCTGTCCAGTTTCTAGGACCTGGGTGAGCCTCATGCTCTAGGGGCCACGTCAGTGGGACTGACATGTTGTGTGGCCTGCACCAGGTGATCCATGGGCCACCGAGCTGTGTAGATGTTCCCCTCCACTGCTGCAGTCTGTGTTCTCCTCTCTCTCCCTACAACTGGTGCACTATGCAGGTGCAATTTCCCATTCTTCCTCTCTCCCACTGTAATGTGTGCCCTTATGGGTATCCCACCCAATCCCCCACTGCAATACCCTTCTTGCCATCTGCCAGTGCAGCCTAGACTCACCCTCAGCTGGCACTGCCCTGCCACCTGGGGTGAGCTCAGGAAGTGGCAGCTAGAGGAGGGAAGGAGAAAGAATGTGGAGACCCTGGCTGCTCTTGCAGCTGGAGCAATGGAAGGGCGGCAGCCGGATGAGAGCCCGGAGACCACAACTTAACTTCTTGCAGGCCACATGTGGCCTAAAAGCCACCAGTTAGACAGCCTTATTTTAAGTAATAAAGGAAAGAACAAGTAAGAGTATGTCTTCATAGAACAATACAGTGCTCTGAAGAAATACCCAAAGCTAGCATGAATAGCTCAAGCACTGAAGTTTACACACCTTGTAGTAACACCCAAGTTGGTTCTGAATTTGAATACTGCAGAACCAGAAGTGATACGGCTACATCAGCACAGTGATACAGTAAAATAAGCCCTACTTCTTAGCAAATTATCTCACAGTGCCATGCTAATGTGGCTATACAGCTTCTAGTTCCAGAGCCGGTGCACAAAACTAGCTTAGGGTATCTTATAGTACGAAATCCTGGCTCTGCAACAATCAGCAAAAGTTTTGTCACTGATTTCAATAGGTTTATTATTTCAGTTTTGGTGAAACACTCTTATGTCTGAGTTTTTTTCATTTGTTCTCCTTTATAAATATTGAATATTATAAAAAATAAATACAACCCTACAAACCAGTCACAGAGCACTTGCATGTCTAAGGATTGAGAAGGAGTTTGTGGGACTGGGCCTAAAGCATGCATCATCCTGCAGACTGGATGAAATGGCTGCAGACAATGAAATTACTGTCCAGTCCTTGTTCTCAAAATGTTCTCTTTCTTACCGCATTACAAAATGAACAATATTTTCTGACTTCTGTCACACATTAAAGAGAAAAAAGATCTGCCTTTGGATGCATGCACAGAGTTCATATTAACTTCCTGTGGTACAGAATTCACTTAACCTTTGGTTCTGTGGATGCATATTTATTATTGAAAATATTTACATTTGAAACTCAGTAATGAAATAGTTTCATAGATCTCTGGATTGTACATACCTTTAGTTTCACTGCATACAAAATAATACAAAGTTAAAAAAAAATAAAACAGCATGCACTTTGGACCAATAGAATAAATTGTTTTAGAAATTGTTTTAGTGTCTTGACATATGACATAATACCAAATATTGACAGCCTAAATGTATGTGTATCTCTGTATAAATAACTGAAAAATGAATTGCATAAATTGTCCAAAAGGGAATATCAATAATTTTCCTTTCAGAACTACAGCTAATAATTCCTGGAATATGTTCAGAAAACCTCACAGAAGTGATGTGGAAAGGGTGTCTCACTTTTGATTTCAGGGAGACAACAGCCTTTACTGAAAAAATGTGAACTGAAAAGATAATTACAAGGTATTTATTATAGAGGAAAAAATAATGGTTTTCCTAACATGTCTTCCATAGTGGGGTTATATGACACTTGTGATGAGAACAATCAACTAAAGTACTACTTCTGAGGTTTGATTCCTATTTAATTACAATTGATTTTGACATAAATAAGAAGTAAACAAACACTTCCATGCACATGCTCCCAGTTATTAAATAAGGCTGTCTGAAATCTGCATATTTATATTGGCTTGTCTATTGAAAGGCTTCCTTCAATTAGGCAAAGCAATTAGATAGCATGATGATTGACAGTAAAACCAAAATGGGCTGCCATTTTTTAAGCTCTTGGCTCTTGTGGGCTTTTCTTTTGGTATTACAACTACCAACATATGAGGATTATTACCCTTACACAACATTCCCCTCCAGGTCTCCTAGATACAGGGTAAGGGGAGTATGTTTCTAATACTGATGTAGCATAAAATATTTCAAAAGCAATAAACAGCTTGTGGGACAGTAGAATTAATCCTAGCTCATTGCTGCTGTGCTAGACCATAAATATTTCAGAAATATTGCAGGGCTGAACTGATCATTAAATCACGGCACATTAAAGAATCTTTAATAAGTAGGCTTTGAAATCATACTGGTTATTAAAGAGTTAGTGGCAGTCTCATATATTTTTGCAGGAAAGAATAAGAAAATGCATTTGTTACCTGAAAATTTTCCTTCCTCACAGCGGGCTGGTCCACAGATCCCAACAATGGGTCTTTGGCCTCTGCCTTGCTGTTCTGCAGGAAAATCAGACCTGTGAGTCACAGACAGGGACAGCTTCCACTTCCCCCACATCCCCAAAATGTAAGGAAGTCCACAGTTGAAAAATACTGCCTAAACCATGGCAAGTACCACGTTGCCCAGAAACCACTTTTGGCCTTTGACCCTTTAAACTCTGCTCATCAATTTGTACCTGACTGTGATTTGAGTCATTCCTGCCATTTTTAAAGGAAAATGCTTGAAACAGACCCACCACTATGGTGGAGGAACCATGCTTCCCATGCAAACCAAAATAATTCTGATGTGTGGTGAGAGTTCTTTCGGATGCTGCAAACAGCTTTCCTACTGGACACTTGCTGGATCAGAAGGGCTCAGGTACCAGGCACCATATTATTTGCTTCTCAACCTGGTAGCACAAAGCACCAGATGAACAGGAAAAGAAGCAGAGTGGCTGCTCAAGGCTGAGGAAGTGTTCACTTCCCTCCTACAAGGGAAAAGAGAAATTGAGAATGAAGAAAAGGTTTTGGCTCTCCAGCCCTTTACCTCTCAAGATGGCTGGGGAAGACCTGTTCTAACATGATAGTTATTGGTTACTAAAGGAACCTATACCAGCTGCAGAAAAAAATGAATAGCACATACAGAGCCTCTTCCACATCCTGACATTAAAATAAGCCATGAGTAATAAGCCACAAGGAAGAAGGTATGTGAGTTAGGGTACGCTGGCTCTATATTTGTGGAGGGATGCCCATGCTAAATAAAGTTGCTGGTGATTTGCACAGCCTAACCAGCTGGTCTAAACTGACAAACTCTTAGTTTTTAAATTGTGAATACAGTGACTGCTTGCTGTAGAACCCAAGAGTTGTTTCCTGGAAAAGAAAAGAAACAGACCTGCAACAATTAGCATGACCCAATACATATATGGATCTATTTAATAGAATATTACAAACTAACACATTTTCCTTTTCTTGTTCACAGTCAGGTCCATAGATTATTCAATGCAATTTTATCAGTATTGCCCCATTAGATGGAATTTTCTCAGTAATAGTATCTGACTGAACTAATTAATTCTTTACAATAGTTCATAACATATTAGTTCTCTTTTACTAAGATGCTGTATGGTATGGCAGCCCATTAGCAAGTGTATCAACTGATCCGTTATGTCTAAGTAGAATTATTTGCTAAACACTACTTGGGTCCCAGTCACTAAAAATAAATAGTAGGCTGTACAATCTACTTAGAGATAAAAAAAGAACATATGGCTGTGACAGACAAAAGCAACAAATGGGGGAGAATAGACAACGGCAATGAAAATATAATTCCACTGCTGATAGATAATTCCTGAAGATAACACAGGTTTTTTTAAAAAAAATATATATATATGTGTGTGTGTGTGTGTGTGTATGTGTGTATAGAGAAAGAGAGAGAGAGCGAGCTATTCCTGACTGACATACAAGCAAGCCACTATTGGTTTATATAACAGCATTAAATATTTTTCCTAGGCTGTCAATTGTCTCAACATACAACATCTAGAAAGGTGCAGAGAGTTTACTTTGTAAACTTCTAGAAGTCAGAGATAGGAGATTTCTTTTTAAGGATGTTCTGATTTGTGGGTGGCACTCTAACAAACTGAGAGGTCTCTGTCTTGTTGATATACCTTTCCAGTGGCTTTATTAACAACCAGAGTATGTAACCATTTTTCTTCTGGATGTGACAGACTGAAATAAGTGAGGTTTTGTGAGAGAATTAATTCACCCATTGCAGGATTACAGATTTAACATTTGTCAATGAATAGTCAATCCCCTTTTAAATAAGCATCACTAAAAGGTCTGCTGGGCTACTGACACATGTTAAAGATGTGATGGGATCTGATGCTCAGTCCCAACAATCATGCCTCTGGCTATGTTACACATGCAGGGCAAGAGGTGCAGTAGTGAGATTGGAGATTAGTTCCCAAGCACTCCATGCTGTTGGTACAAGGGAAGCCTTGGACCATGATACTAGGCTCACTCTGACTGGCAAATAGAAAATTTGACTTCCATGCACTCCTGAAGCTGCAACCACTGGTTGACTGAATGCAGCTCCCAGTTGGGGGCATCAGGGAGTCCTTGGCTCCTCTGTTGCAGGAGCAGATGGAGTCCTTAGCTTCTAAGGGTTACTGTAGCTGGGAGCACTGATCAGTTGTGTGGAGATCCCAGCTAGGAGGAACGCATGGGAGTCAAGGTCTCCATGTGCTCCAGAGATTGGAAGCACTAGCTCGGTATTCCCAGTCACCAGAGCATATGGAAACCAAGGGCTCTAATGTGCTCCCCAAGTGTGAGCCCCTTTCAGTCTTAAATACCTCCCATGAAGTCCAGGGCTGGAAACACTGGCCACACATAACATTTAAGGTGGACTAGGAACCAGCCACAAAGTTAGTACACAAACAAAACAAGAAATAAGCCACAAAGTTATTGCACAAAATATGTGTAAAAACTTTGTGGCTTATTTCTTGCTTTATCACACCATAAATTGTATTAATATGTGGCCGGGTCACTACTTAAAATCAGTTAATCACATTTTAAGTGTTAGATCTGTCAGGGGCCAAGGAAATCTGTATTCAGATACAAATCCTAAATTTGGCCACTGTAATGGAAGAAAGTACTGCATTTATTCAAATCCAAGACAATAATTTTTTCCCTTCATCATCAGTGGGGGGAACAAGCCTTGTCTTAGATTTGATATCCAAGCCTGGGGCTAGAGCTAAGAGCTATCAGCACTGCTGCAGTCCAGTAAGTGCAGGTCATGGGCCAGGCCAGAGCTATGGTACAAGATGGGTGGCAGCTTTCGTTGGGTTGCGCAGATAGGTGGCAGTAAAGTGGGGTGGGGGATGGGGAAGCAACATGGGTTAGGGATTGTGTGGGAGATGAAAGGTTGGGGTAGCAGCACAGGTAGGGGTTTGGGTTCATTATCAGTTAAAACATCTTATAAGAGATATTTGTTGGAAATGGCTTCAGTCTTATGCTCAACTTTATTTTCCTTGGATGACTGATCAAGAACTTCAAGATTTAGATTGCTCTGTTATATTTTGAAGTCATAACTAGGCGGAAACACAGGCCTTAATAACTTTATTGGTGGAACTTGATTGCTTTGATATGCAGCAGTTAAGTAACTCATTTGAGAAACACCTCTTCACCTATCACCTTTTTCATGAATCCATCTTTATTATTGGAATCTTTAAGACAAAATGGTTATTTGTTTTATACTAAGACCTGTAATTTCTTTGTTTTCCCCCATGTTTTGTAATTATATTGTTCACTGCATTCCCAAATAATTTTCTTTTTATAGCCTACTATTAGTTGGGAGAAGCTCTATCAAGTCATTAATGAACTATATATATAATCCAAGTCAGATTTCTTTGAGAAACATCATTAGATTCTATAGCCCTGAACAGAAACAGCATCCACAGACACAACCAATTTGGAAGATGCTGTCAGTTTTTTGAGAGGTCCTCCATCTTATTTATACTAATGCACTGTAAAGAAGGTGCTATAATAAGGCATTAAATATGTTAAAAACAACTGAAACAACAGGTACCACTGCAAATGTTAAACTGCCTCAAAAAAATCAACCAATGAGTTTGTCCATTGAATCCTTACTCTTACTCTGTAAAGGTGATATAGTAGTATACTAAGGAAGAGACACGCATGATATGAAAGGTGATAATCATATTTCAGCCATGCAAAAATTATCAGCCTTCTTGTGCTATTTAGAAAACCATTTAGGTTTACTGGAGCCTTTCACTTTGTTATAAGTATATAATCTAGAATATCATATACACTTTTTACTTATAATCTTGGTATATTTACTTTATTTGGACCTTTGATCTTCTTAGTTCTTCTGTGGTTATAGAAAGAAAATAAGGTGAGAGGTTTATGTGCATCCTTTTAGCTTAGGTCTTAAAGATAAAGGGGAAAAGAGATAACTGGGCATCAGCCAAGCTGCTTGATAATTTAAAAAATGTCAATAAGATACAGGTTATGTTTTTCTTGTAACAAAAAATGTTACTTTAATCATGAAGGGGTCCAAAAGGGTGAGGAACACCACACACAGCTGCATGGTTCATCCTTTCATAAGGAAGTGAAACAGTAAAAAGTTGTTTTTTAAGAGAAAGAAAAAAAATAAATGTTTTTTTTCCCCTTCAGTCTATTTGCTACTGAACAGGTACATAGCATATCACATTTCTTGGATTTCAAGCATGCTATTTAGGTAACAGGTAGAATGGCAAGGCTTAAAACTTATCTGTCAGGCTCTCAAGTGACTCTGTGCAGTTCCCACTGAAGAAGGATACAAAGAAGCTAATTTACTATCACCAGGGGAAAGTGTTATAACATAAAAACATTCCCTCCCTTAGCTTCAAAAGTGTCTAGTACCAAGGGAGCCTAAGTATTTGTAAAGCTGATATCATACATATGCCTCTAGTGTTAACAGTTACACATACACACCTAGCATCTGTTTCTATGTAAAACAGACTTAATCGCCCCAGTATGATTATGGGAAAATCTGTTCTAGATATTTAGTGCAAAATAAAGAAATAAAAGGATAAATGTAATTTTGGAGAATTACTGCTACATTACTAGTAAGATTTGAAGGGAAAAGTTGCTCTTTATCATGGCTGTCAACAAAATAGTTTCTTTCTGCCTTCTGAATATCTTAAAATAGAAATGCTGATCTTTTTTAAGCATAACATTTGGTACTTCTTACAGCCTCTTAATCAAACTTAGAAATGGTTCCTCTAGGAAATGCTTGAACTTGAATGCCATTTCCCATTTGCTCTCATCTTTCTTTCTTGATTGCTATTCCTTCTTCTTTCACCCACATCAGTTTTCATTGCACCTTATTATTTGGCTGGTAAGGCAGAAGAGAAGTCATTTTTTAAAGCTATACCATAAATATTTTTAGGTTGACCTGCAAGGATTTTCTACAGTCTGGTGTAGTATTCATCTCAGTAACAGCAAGAGAGAGCAATACTTCAGTAAAGTACCTGATCTCAGAATTCTTCACATTTTGAAGACATTAAAGATGACTGCACATAAATATTTGGTCTGGCAGCTCATGCATTATAGTGCTTCATTAATTATATGATATTGTACATAAGCAAAGCAAACATCCCATCCCCAGTTGTGATTAAAAATGACATTGGTTGACCTGATCTAACAAGTTCACCAGGCAAGCCAGTTACTATAGTCTGTACTATAGTACACAGTGATGTGATTAGCATAACATTCAGCTACCTTCCATTCTCAGCCTGAATGACCAGGTACCCTTTAACAGCTTGGTCAAGCAGGAGTAGCCCAGTTGGAATTGGGCTTAAACTAATGCTTCAGAAGTGACAGCAAAACATCTTGAATGCTCTGCTATTTTCCTCCAGTTGTTCCTACAGCTTGATGTGAAATTATTTGTATTTTTGTGCTAATGTTTGTATCAGGTGAAACAGAAACATTAGGAATTATTTTTTTTAATTGGAAAAGCATGCACAATTGTAACAGGAATGGATTATTCTTGAAGAATGGCAATAAAATCTGCAGTGTGGGAAACATGACACCCTTCATGTTTCTCAATAATCAAAATTAAATCTGTTCCAGGTCTTTCTTTTTGCAATGCTTTTTTTTTACTCACTTTCATTCACCAGTCCATAAGGTTTAAGTGTTTCTTCTGGTGGAAAAAAAATAGCCTTGTAAAACCATCTTGGCATTTGTATATGTACACACACACACACACACACACACATATACACACACACACACACACACACTACCACCACCACTATGGCTTCCATGCGATATTCATATATTGTATTAACCATACTAATCAAAAGAAGAATTCAGACATTCTTAAACTTTACTATTTTCATTAAATAGAACTTCTGTAAACATTAACAGATTCATAGAATTGAAAATGTATTTTCTTGAGACAAAAAGGAGGGGAGAGAAACCTAAGAAACTGTTAATGCTGTTAATGTATTTTTCCAGACCTGCCTGCCTGCTTTTGTATAAGTGTTAGTATTGGCTTTTGAATTTTGATCTTAAATTAGGAAGATTTCACACAAGTAAGACATAACTGGGCAGGAAGGACATCTGTTGTATACAACTTCCTCTCTTTTAATAGAAAGGCACAGATATTGACCAATAAAGTCTTCAGATGATTGTTTCTCTGTTGGCATTGCTAGCAATACATTCTAAGTAAGATGCCTCTGGCAGACATTACACTTAGGATGCAATTAATCTGTTAATTGTGCCACGAATAGTAATCCTGCCATGGGTTCAGGGAATGAATAGCATGATGAAATGGGAAAATAAGCACAAAAATATTCCACAAAATATGTTTTCAGGTTGCTGAATAAAGAGCCCAACACAGGGTGCAAGGTCAAAGGGAGCTGCAGAGCTCACCCTGACCCAGCACAGTGTTTGCCTTGTTCTACAGCTCCTGCAGGGGCAGAGAAGAAAACCACTTTCTGACACCAAGTTGTGGTGAGCCCTGAGGTTCCTCATGACTTGGCAGGTTGTCAGTCCCAGCACCAGGGTCTCCAACAATCCCAGTGCAGTCCTGGTCCTGGGACTGATGATGAACTGATTGCAGGTCCCAGCTCTGGCACCACACTAGAGTTTTGAACCAGCTCCTGTGTAGCTACGGGATTACACCAGTCTCGGACTGGATCCCATGTTGTCCCAGGGCTGGGACTGATAATTATGGGAACGTCCAGATGAGTGCAGCCATGCAGTATGTGGCACCACAAACATATATGCAGGGGTCAAAAAAACCTGCAGAAAAAAAAAAAATGAGCAGCATACACACTGGCAGCATGCATTGTTGAAAAGCAGAGCCAGGCCTCCCAGAGCTAGGCTGTGGCTGCCAGACAGGCTCTGCCCATCAGAAGCACCACAGCTGCAACCCCAGAAAGGCCCCAGGACCCCAAGTAAAAGTGCTAGGGCCATCCCAGTGCTGGCCCCGCTCCCACTACTGCCCCCAGGGTAATCTGCTGTGCACCAAAGTGCATGTGGCATGGCCATTCCCCAGCAACAAGCAGCTGAAGTGCAAGGTATGCCGCTGCTACTTGTCCCCAGGAAACCAAACATCCATGCTTGTCTGGACACAACCTATTTGATTATTGGTTCCAGCCCTGAGACCACATCAGTTTACACACTGACACCCAGCATTTTACTTGCCAGTATATGAGGAGCCAAGGATCATAACCATAATCAGGATCCTGGGCTCCCTCTGCACTGGCAAGGAGTAATGGTTCAATTATGATCAGATCCCTGTGCATCTTGCTATATACATGTGGCATTGGAGAGACCATGATTGTTGGGACTAGGGATCAGATCCCATTGCACCATTATGGCTAGAGACAGAAATTACACATAAACTGGTTTAAGTGATTGGAAACAGGTTCAAATCTATAACACAACAGAACACAATAGAAGTTCAGTGCACATAAACCGCTTTCAAAATGGCTGATACCAGGTTAAGATAAACCTGGATGGATGCAGCATCAAACTTAACTGATTTAGATTAAATCAGTTTATTGAATTTCTGTCCCAGATCCTCACCAGATTCAAGTTTACTTACTTGAAGCATCCCAGGATGCTTTGCACCTTCCTTGCAAACTCCTCATTGCAGGATGGGCAAGCTAGCCTTGGTCCAAGCATTCTGGGCCTGCTGAATAGGGAAGCATGCTCTAGCACCCCCTGGCTTCTGGCCTGGGCCACTGCAGGCATATGACTGCATTTCACAGATCAAAAACAAATGCCTGTTCACTTGCTTATCAGTTTAACCTATAAAGTTTGAATTGACTCAGCCTCGGGTTTAGCTGTCTGTACTTAGCTTAAATGAATGTGTGCCAAGGGCCAGAAAATCCTATTTCAAAGTCACAAAAGTTGTGCTCTATTCTTTTTCATTTCATCAAGGAGTGGGCAAAATATGGCCTGTGGCCCAGATCTGGCCCAACAGCTGATTTGATCTGGCCTGCAGGGTAGTGCCAGCCAATTGACTAGATATGGCCCTGTAACAGGGGACCTTCTCAGGGCTGCTTTCCCTGCAGCCTGCCCACCTTTTTTCTGGGCTAACAGCCTGCCTTCTCATCTGCCATGCCTTGTTGTTCATTAATTAGTTCACTGATGTAATTAAGTGGGAGGCTGCCCAGTTCCTTCCCTGATGCCAGGGGACACTATCTGCAGCTCCATTCATCCCCTACACCATAGCCCAAGCCTCGCTGATGGCGTCTAGGCATTATCATAATCACTGGCCCCCACACTGGGCCCCAGAATTCTACTAATTGAACCCTGCCTGGATTCCTCTCCTCAAGTGGTCTCATCTGCCTTTATACTAGGCAACATAACTCCCTGAACCACTTCCCCTTCCGGGTGTGCCCCCCCGGGACCTTTGGCTCACTAGCCCTGGCCCACCTCCAGTTGGAACCCCAGGTCCTCAACTCTTGGGTGTTCCTCACAGTGGGCCTGAAACAGGGGGGTGTCCAGACAGGTATGAGTCTATGGCCTTTTCTCTCTCTCCGGGGGGCCACCATACAGACCCTCCAAACACAAGGTAACCAACCTGGTTGTGGGGGCTAGGGGTTAAGGAACC
The DNA here is from genome assembly GCA_030014935.1 of Caiman crocodilus. Lineage (NCBI taxonomy): Eukaryota > Metazoa > Chordata > Crocodylia > Alligatoridae > Caiman > Caiman crocodilus. The sequence continues at coordinate 139,632,119 of JAGPOW010003316.1, forward strand.
CCGACCCACCTTTTACTGGGGTGGCAACTAGCCTGGCATTTCCTGGGGGCTCCAGTGCCACTGGGAGCCCCACCAGGCTACCCGTTCCTGGCAGGTGATGTTGTTGCCTGCCCTCCAGCAGCAGAACTGCCCTGTTTATATGGGCAGCCCCTGATTCAAAATGGCTGCCCTCATCAGGCACCTGGCAGCTGCCAGCTCCAGGCCCTTAAAGTGGCAGGCACAAATGGTGCCCTGCCACAGACCCATGACTATCCCTGAAGCACTCCGCATGAGGCCAAGCTTGGTCTAGGGCAGCCAGGGCTGATTTCCTGCCGGTACTACCAGCCCCAGCCAGCACTCACAACTTCTGGCAGGGCTGTCTTAATGTGGCTGCAGCCCCATGAGTGCTGCTCAGCTTCCCTCACCTCCAGCAGCAGCTCCTCTTCCTGCTCCTTCTGTGTGGTTTCAAGCCAGAGGGGGAGCTGCAGCAGGGCAGCTCCTGCCCCAGCGTGCTGGGCTCTGGCTCCAGCTCCTGGCTGCCTTCCACCTGCTCCACCCACCCAGAATGATGAATAGCCACCTGTGAGCAGGTGGAAGATGGCTGGGAGCTGGTATCCCACGCACTGGGGCAGGAGCTGAATGGTGCAGTAGGGGCAGGAGCAGGAGAAGCCACCACCACTGGGGGTGAGAGGAGCTGCCACACTAGGAGCAGTCCAGTCAGTAAGCTGTGCATGCTGGCCAGGTAGGACCAGCGGGCGCTGGTGGGATTGTGGGAGAGCAGCAAAAGCTGCCCTGGTTGGGAGCTGGCAGGGCTGAGTCCCATGCACAGCATTACAGACAACACCTCCTAGATAAGATCTGCTGTGTGCACACCCTATCCTCCCCTCCCCTCACCCCAGCTGGCTCCTGGGACCTAGCACCTAGGAAGCCCTCCCTCACACACACACACACACACACACATAAGCCCCCTCCTCCGACAGAGCAGAGGCATGCAAGTAGTGGATTTCCTGTCCTGCTCCCAAACACCTCTCTGCCCATGATCCCATCCCACATACAGAGTTTTGGTGAGTTGTTGCACAGGTAGGGATAGAGGGGGCCTGCAACAGCTCATCAAAACTCTCTATGTGACTCCTGGCCTCAAATAATTGCCCACCCCTGATGTATTGTTTGGCTTTATGCACACCCAACCCAAATATGATTCTTTGAAAATATATTAGCAGTCTAGCTGTGGCAAGTGCTACTTAATTCAATGACAGTGCTTCTGAAGACTAAGGGTGATAAACAAGGATCCTCATATTGTCAGAAACTTTTTTGTAACATACCAGGCTGTGTTGGTCTGACAAGTTGACGTAGCATATTTAGCAACTAATTTCTTAAACTATAATCAACTGGAAAAGCAGTGACAGCAATCCTGTACAGTGCACCTGCATTACAAAATGCTCCAGTGATATATGACCACAGCTACAGTTAGACACTAGATGCACCGGTCTACATCATGTTTAAGCGAATTCAGTGGCACTTGGATACTCCAATCTGCTTCCAACATTTGCAGCCACAGTTCAGTGCATTTGTACAGTTTCAGGAAAGGTTTCAGAGCCTTACTGACCCTCTGGACAGAATGCTAAAACTACTGCAGCATGTTCCAGGATATGCATTGGCAGCCTGTTGAATGTCCAATGATAGGAAAGAAGCTGAAAAGAAAATGGATGAAAAAAGTAACATCACAACCAGTGAGGTAAAAAATAAGAAAAGAAACATGAAACTGATCAGTAAAATAAAGATGACTATTTAACTTATTAAAGAGGGAAAAGGTGGCATTAGTTATGCTGAACTTTAAACTGGAAAGCAGAGGAGAAATGGAAATTACATTTAAATGTAAAATATTTCTCTAATATTTCATAGAAATAGGTAATTAAAACCAATCGTGATAATAGTCTGTGATATCCAGTCTTTTTGTCCAAGAAAATTATTGCTGCAGCCTTTAAATTGACATTGTAGGAAGTTCTGTTTAATAATTCTAATAATAATAATCCTGTATTACTTTACTTTATTTTGCTTGCTGTTAAAAGACAATCAGAAAAATATTGCTTTGCATATAATGGCCTTTTTAATCTAATAATTCAGGTAGGACAAAAGTAGAGAAGAATAAAGCCTTTCAGACATAGAGGGTTGTTAAACAACAGCATGCATATTTTCATTACTTTATATTTTCTGACTTTGAGGGGAGAGCTTTATGCTTCAGTTTCACAGCGAGCCAGCTCTAACTGATAATAACATGCATCTTTGATGACATGGATGAACACATCTAAAATTCCTTCTAGCAAAACTGTAATCCTGTATGGAAGGTCAATGAAAATATGCCTATTAAACCCAACTGGTTCTAAGCAGTAAGCAGCATTTCCTTATTAGGATTTCTCTGCTTTGCTATCTGATTTCTACAGGGACATGCATCTATTTACAACACTAAATCCTGTTGTTCATATTTTGCTTCTAACACATTTCCTTTCTTCATTTCCTAGAGGTAGACAAACAGGATTGGTGTTATTGTTAGCATTCTCTGAAGACATATTCAATGCAGATGTAGCTAATCCCCTCCTGCTTATTATTCAGCAATCAGTGTCTGCCAATAGGATTTGGGATTCCCAAAAGACAAAGTTTAAAGTGAAGGGTTAAATTCAACTAGTTAATGACATTCTCTGTTCTTGAGACCATTCATCACATTCATCCAGTTCCATGGAGGGAGCCAAGGTTGCCAATTAAGTTAAATTAAACTAGACAGACAGGTGTCCAAATGAATGAGATCACTGTCATGATCTGAAGGAACTTTATTAAGGACACAAAGTAATCTTAGCAAAGACAGTTCTTTTAATCAGTTTTATAGTCCCTGACATGCCTTGTAAAAATTTGGGATATATCACCTGTAGAGCTACACTCCCTAAGAAGTGATCATATTATGAGTAACCTGCTGAGTTACTTAGATTAAAACTTTAAAGTGAACTTATTGACAACTCCCAATTTTTCTGAGACTAAATGAATCACCAAGAGCTGAAATGGGGAATGTGAAGCTTTTAAGGTTAGACCTATGAATACAGATAAAATACTTAACCATTACCATATGCTTTGCTTAAAACATCTGAAATACATGATCTAGCAATTTAGAATTTTGGATTTTGTTGGTCTGTCTAATACCTAGCCTCATTCACTAAAATCACTGAAAGGGTCATGATTTTGGGACAGGAAAAGATAGGCAAGAATCTTCAAAAACTTAGCTAATTTTATATGAGTTATTTGAATGCTCCCAAGCCTGTCTAAGAGCTGACTGAGCAAGTCACATCAACTTCACATCAACTTTGTTTTACAGCCACTTACATAGCTTGCCTTTATGTTTACTCTTTCACAGTCTTTGAAAAGAGAACAGTTTTATCTTGCCTTCAAAGGGACTAAACATTTGTTTTAAATTAGGCTTGTGCTTAAATACCTTGATGAGGTAGGCTAGGGAGACATTACACATAAACTGGTTTAAGTGGTCAGAATCTGGTTTAAAACTGGAACAGAACAGATATTCAGTGCACATAAACCAGTTTGAAAATGGCCATAACCAGTTTGAGATAAACCTGGTTGAATGTAGTATTAGACTTAACTGATTTGACTCAAACTGGTTTATGCAATGTCTGCCCCAGACCCCTTGTTGCTTTAAGCTAAATCAGAGACCCCCAGAATCCCAGCCTGCTCCTGGGCTGTATGGGGCTGTCTACTGCACAGCAGGGCTGGTGTTTTCCCTCTGCTGTCTTGCAAGAGCAGGGGTGGGGCATGCTGGCCTGCCATAGCCACTGAGCCAAATTCCTCCCTCCATCCTTCATCCCCATCCCCCTGCAAAAAAAACCCTGTGGACCTGTACAGCTTTCAGGCAGCCAGGCAGGGATGAAGTTAATTTCTCCCTCTGTCCAACTTGACTGCAACCAGGAAGGGGATTCATTCCCCTGCCTGGCTAGGGAATTAATGGTCAAGGGCAAGGGAGAGGGCAGCAAGAGGTCTCAAGTCCAGAGCTAAGACCTGCAGGACCAGACCAAGAGATGGCAAACACGTGACAATCATCACACATGTGCTGCAGCCCAAAAAATGCAGAGAGCTATATTTACATTATAAAGCAGAACCCGTAAAACCTAAACAAACCCTTTATGAATGCCTGGCCGTAAGGAGACCCTCAGGATTAGTAAGACTTATGCAAGGCTTTCTCTTGTCTTCCTGCTTTACATTCTAAGTTAGACTAGGCTGTGTCTGCTGTGTTTTACTGGGCTGTATCTCAGCTTAGGCAAAGATTTTTGGTACTTCTCTGTTGTATGCTTTGCAAATTGCTGTGTTCAATACATGCTTGCTTCAGAGAAAGGACTTTTTCCCATCCCCACTGGGAAGTCTGGCAGCCACTCCCCCTACCCCAGCAGACTGATGGCTGGGATCCTGTGTGTCCTGCTAGCCCCAGCTGGTGCCTGGCCATGCCCCTTCCTGAGGGGCATCTCTCTTTCCCCCCCTTTGGCAATGGCTGGCAGGCATGCTTTAGCACACCCTGGCTTCTGGCTTAAGCCACTGAAGGCACAAACCTGCATTTCCTGATGTAACTGAGAATGTCTGTCCTGTTATTAATCAGTTTAAGCTGCACAGCTTAGACTAACCTGCAAAGAGTGAATCAGTTCAGGCTCAAGCTTTTTAAATGTCTGTCCCTATCTGTAGAGTATAAAATAATGACAGTTTTAGGTAAAGAGCAGCTGTTATTGTGCAGAATCTGAATCTCACCCAAAAAGCCTTTGGGAAAGGGTAAATTTTGGGGGAGGAATGACTGGTAGGCTGATTTAAAATAATGGTTGCAGTTAGAAGTGCTTTGGGTTTTGTAATATTGGAATAAATCCTGGGGAAATGAACTAGTCGAAAGGTGACAGGTAAGGCAGCCAAAAGTAAAAGACAAAGGCGATTTATCGCATCCCTCTGTAATTTATCACATGGAGATCACCTTCACAGACATATATGTATGCACTCCGAAGTATATTATGGGATGTATATCATAGGGGAAAACTACCATCCTACAAATAGATGAAAAAAGATTTAATAATGCTATATATATACTGCAATTATAAAAGCTCAAAGAAGCCATTTTACAATTTGGAGTACGGGAGTAAAGCTCACAAGACTTGCGTGACAGAGCAAAAGGTATAAGACTAACTTTGACCCTGTAAGCCTCCCATGCTGAAATCAAGTGCACTAGCAAGCCAGAGGTGTTCACTGCATGAGCAGGTGAAAGAAGGTGATTGTAGGAAGTGTGAAGACAATTCTGTATCCATAGTACATTCATCCCAATGTGCAAGGGCATCTGTTAAAATGCTTTATCTTAACAAGGGGCTTTAGAGATATGTTATAAAAGCAGGTGAAGAATCATAAATAGGGGATAAATTAATAAGGTGCTATGAAGTGGCACAATGGAAGTGCAAAACAACTATTATGGGAAACATCTCCCATGAATAAGAGCGAAGATAATTTTAAGTTGAAAATAAATACATTGAGGACCACCTGCTATTCTCAGCTGCATGAATCCTTAAACCTGTGCTGCCCTTTGCTGTCTTCCTCCCCTTTTACAGAGGCCTCTCAGGGTGTGTGGGCTAAGATAAGCAGCTGTAGCAGAGTGTGTAATAAGCAGGAGAAAGAAATGAATGTGGTACTTTTTCTCTCTAGCATGCCCTTAGTACAAATCTGCCTGGAAGTTACCCCCAAGGTCAAGAAATTGAGAGGGAAAAAACACGAAAAGCTTCTTTTGACCATTTTATACACTCTTCAGAGTTCACAAAACACACCTTTCATTCAGCCCCTGATATCTAGCAAACACCAAAATCAGCTTGCTCACTTGCCTACTGGTTTGATCACATTACTGCCCACTTCAGATTCCTCTTTGGACTCCCCATCTGTTATGGAATCAAATTTAAGCTCCCTCTTACCATGTTCAAAGCTCTATACAGTTCTTGCCCTTACATTGCCCTCCGAGCTTTTTCTCTTCTAATGTTTCCATTCCTTTGTCAGTTTTTTGAAAAAAATTCTTTTATTGCTTTTTATGTGCTCCCACCATAGTATCCTTTAGCCCAATGGAAAGTCCACTATTCTGTTCACACTGAATGATTTCTTAAAGGTCAACTTCTGATGTATTGTCTATAAAAGTGGTGAACTTGTATTAAAAATCCCTGTTTGCTATTCTTCTTTTCCTAATTTCCATCTGTCTGTTCTGTGATTGTGGGTAAGGACTGCTCCCTCTTGAATGTAGTGTGCAGGTGCATCATAAATATTACTCTAAACTAACTAAAAATGTTTTAAATAGGCTAAATTTTTCCAATGTGGTGAGTAACCAAGTGCATATTCCAAATACCTATTATGGATTCAAGTCACTAAATATGGTTTTAGGTTCCTAGCTTTAGACACAAACATTAACAAAAAAATCAGATCTAAAACCTAAATACGGACTTCCAAACTCTTCTCAAGGCAAGACCAAAATACTCTCTGCAGGCAATTCAGCCATCAAATGCAAGCAATGTTTTGAAGCCAACATTCTAAAGGATTGTTTATGCAAATAGTGATGGACTGACTTTTATTATTAAAGCTTATAATAAAGCAGATTTAATGTGCAATGTCTAGTATTTCTCTCACTACAGTTTTCAGGAAAACTGTTTTTCAAATGTCTTAGATGATATGCTATACCTTACAACATCCAGATGTTTTAAACCCAAGAAGAAATTTGTGCATGATTAAGGAAATCTATGCCCCCAAAACACCAGGCAAAAAAGACCTAACTTTAAGTTAACTTGCTTACTGTTGAACTGACTTCATGAGGTAGAAGGCAGTGCATGCAGGTTATCCTCTAGAGACCCAGTTGAGGGGCTTACATTTCCCTACTTGTATGAGAGAGCAGGGAACAAGAAAGCCAAAGCAAAGGCTACCATATAGTCTTGGGAAAGACTGCCCATAAAGGCTCAAGATGTACATATGCAATTCAAATATAAATTTATGAAAAAACAGATATGGGTTGGACCCATGACAGAGTATGTATTGGACCAAATTAGTAACTAAATTTAATCCTATAGCTTTGACTCCATCAACACTTCCATTAACAACAGAAAAAGCTTTGCCTAAATCATGACTCTAAAAGTTCTGACTGATCATTCTCTACATTGCAGGAAGCACTGGTACCTATATCTTGAGCCCAGGATTACTTTTATATTTTAAATATAATTTTAAATTGTCACCAAAGTTATTTGACCACAGAAAAGAAACTTATGAATGGAAACTTTCCCTATGGAAAAAACGATAAGGTAAGTCAAGCTTCATACCTACCAGTCTTGTTCTATATGGACAAGAAAACAAGCATTCACTGAAAAATAATATTTAGCAATAAAGCATTTTGAAAAATTCAAAAATACAACAAAAATACATTTACACATGCACACGCTCTACATGCAGGCACACAGGCACACAGTGAGTAGGAATGTCTGGCATACACCTGCCTTGCTTAAGGGCAAAATCTTTTTAGAAAACATTTACTAGTTACAGAAAAGGCCCATTCCACCTTTCAAGAGAGTTGCTGCTTTTCCTTGCACTCAATCACAAATCCCTGCAAGCTCAACTTATCGCTTTGATAAACTATTGCTATAGTTAAACACAGGTGTTTTTTTTTTTTAAACTGACATCAAGCAAAAATAAAAGAAAATCCTGTGTAACAAAGCCTAACAAAAGGAGTTTTATTTCCAGTAAGCTCTAAACAATAATGGATTTCAACCCAACATTTGTCCTTGCAGGTAGATTCCTCTGTTTAGCTTCATCAAAAATAAATAAATAAACCATATACCTGGTATTAAATTCTGTAATATGAAACTGAGTGAAAATCCCTTTTGGGAAACTGAATAGGCTGCATTTTGAGAGATGCAGAGCAAATTGTACTCCCTTGGACTTCTGTGGCATTATAGTTCTTCAGCTCCTGTCAAGAATTGACCCAAAGGGAGTTTTATATTAATAGAGAAACTAGGCTTTGGGTCCTATTGGTCAAGGCTTCCACGCTTATAATAAAAAATACTTATGAAGAACATGGACAACAGCTACTAAAAAGAAGTGAGTTTCTGTTAGGCTTTAGCTGCTGACAATGATCATAAATGTTTTTATCTGTTATATATCTATATATATCCAAACACACATACACATATATATACACACACCCATACATATGTGTATGTATGTATATGTATGGGTGTGTGTATTCTCTGTTTTACAAGCAGTTTTCAAACTCAGAGGCAAATGTTGCAATGTGTTTTTTAGTTATTTAAAAAGCAATACACTAATTTCTAAAGTACTCGCAATTTACATTTCCATTAATTAAAGAACAAAAGCAAATACAAAATCAATTGGAAAAATAGTCTTAAAAGCTGGCAAAATCTGAATAGTTATCACGTTTGGTTATTTTACCCTATACGTTATCATTAATTCCATATTTTCCACATTAAGTGAAGGTTTAATAAATCAAAAACTGAGTGCTTACTGCCAGTATGCAACATCAAGTACAACCCTGAATCACGCACATGTATACATATACACGTATACAGAAACACACAAGCAACATGTAGAAATAATGCTTCAAGCCCAAAGCATTTTGGTGGACAGTGATTTAAATTAAAATATTTCTTTCCTCCAGCCAATTTCTGTGTTTTGCAATTAAGTGGGTAGTAACTAAATACAGTATTTCTTGCACTTTAGCAAAAACTGCCTTTTCAACAAATGTACACTAGGCTGTAATGAGCTATGTTGTGTAGTGGCTAATCTGCAAAAAAAAAAAAAAGTAAGAAGAAATTCTTCTGCCCGGCTCTCAGGTATTAAGTCGGTACATCTTTTATGTTGACAGTTCAGCTCTGGGCTATAAAATAGAAGAACCTGTTCTACATCTACTGTTTAAAACAAGAGCAGAAAACCTAAACCCCCATCAATCTGATGTCTTAGTTTTACGACTTATCTGTGGTAAAAATGAATCATAAGAAAGATTTGTTCTGATTCCACAGACAGATCCATCAACTTGCTGGTGCTTGTGAACCATGCAATTCCTATAGAGACTGGTAATGGTACAGTTGCAGTATTAAACATGCTAAACTGTTGAGCTACTGATACCCACTTGTGATTAATCACAGGGAGAGCCTGCAGTGAGAGGACTTACTAGAAAACATAGATACACGCACACACAGACTTGCACACACCTGCCCACCAAGCCATACAAACACACACATACAAATATTTTCATTTATTTTACATTTCTGCCTTCTCTGAATTGCATGTGGTTTTCTGTAAAGCTCTATCAGGACTAATGCAAATATAATAAGGCTGACTGATTTAATTTTGAATATTATTCAGATGAATTTTGATCCGACTCTTTTGGAATATAAAATGCATACAAGTCTACAGTTTCCTTCTTCATATTACTTATAAGAGCTTTAAGAAATAATACAGTCTATCAAATTCTGAGCTGCAGTCAGGAAAAAGAATAGGAAGCTTTATAATCTTACATGTAAAATTCTGATCACAAGAGAAGACAGCTAGCAGATGAAGTATTTGCTCACCTGGCAGAAGCAGATCAACAGACTGAAGTCTACTTGTGATGGTGTGTAGGGTGAGGATAGCAAAGGAAAGCAAAGTCGGGAATGCTTGAAAAATAAAATATTTTTAGTTAACAAGTTGAAGAATAAAAGGTTGGAAAAAGGGTCCATTTAAATTCTGAATCCCTTTCCCAAAATGGCCCCTGTTTTTGTCTAATACAACCTTTTTGAATGGTCATCTCTAAAAAAGGTGCGACAGTAATGTCACAGAAATGCATAAGACCTTTAATGAAGGACTAATAGCTAATTCTGTGGAACATACTCAGGAAAGATTCTCACTGAAATGAATAATTCACTTATTCTATGGGAGAAAGGAAATCAGTATATCACAGTGGCAATGTACTTGCTTTCAGATAATAGTTTACTGGGCCTTTACCTCTCTTATAGCACCCTAGTTTGGTTGATTGATATGCAGGAATCCTGGTTTTCTCTAATAAAAAAGAAGCCCCAATTTTTTTACTAAAAAAAGTAACCCAAAATCCACATTTTCCATGATATCTATAGATTAGTGGCATTTCATTTTAATCATGGATTAAAATGTGGTTTTGGGGTTAATTTTAATTTAAAAAATTGGAGATTTTTTTAAACCAGAGAAAACCAGGATCCCCGTTCATATAGCAGCCTCCACACAATGATCAATGACTTATGTAACGCAAGACAAAAATTAAACTCTCTCAAGTAGAAGTTTGTTTACCTTACTTCAGTGCTCAAGGTATGCATGGGATATCTGTGTATAGTTTAATGGCAATTATTCCATAAAAAATGGCTCAGATACATAATCGATTCATTATTTAGATATGGTAAGTAAATCCAATAAATTATGTGAGCTATAATAAAAAGAAATCCCATGCAAATCACATGTAGAATTTTTTTACCAGATTTCTTAGTCATTTAATCTACTTTATGAAACTGCTGAAGGAAACATTCAGTTGTTTGCTGAAAGACTGACTTGGGGATTATTGGAGCAGTACAATTGTTCAACTGATCAGATTTAAAAAGAAACACTTTGTTTTACATTAATCTTGCTGGAATGGGCAATAAATTTGAGAAATAGATCGCTGTCTACAAGTCTTGCCAAAAATGTCTGGCTGAGAGCAACTGCTGCTTATTTTTTTATTATTATTATTTCGAACAGTTTAATTTTCTTATTTTCAATTTTTATTCAACATCTGTTGTTCCCCCTTCCTCTGTAACATAATTATGCGGTATTCCAGCATAAAACAGGTTGAGCAGTTAATAACAGGCAGCTTGAACATTTTTTCGCACTGTTGCCCTGCAGATGTTTTTTTCATTTTTTTGGGGGGGGGGGGGGAGGTTGTTGTTTGATTTGGGTATGATTGTTAACGTGTCTTAGAGTATGCTCGCACAGCAAATGGAAGCATGTGAACGTAAAGTGGGATGGGGCCAGGTTTATGCGATTCCTATATATGATTTTCCGGACCTA
>JAGPOW010003316.1:139643303-139701733 GCA_030014935.1 Caiman crocodilus
CCAGCTTCTTGTTTAATTTGTGTATGTTGCTTTCCTGCTCTTAAAGTATGCTCTCACAGCATATGGAAGCACCTGAACATAATCTGGGATGTGCACATGTTTATGCTTTTCCTATAAATGATATTCAGTACATTAAAAGGGGGAGTGAAATCCATTTTATTTGTACAAAAATAATCAAGTATTTATCCTACACAGATTAACACTGCAGGCACTCTGAATTCACATCCACAGTCTTTCTGTTTTCATAAATACTCTCTTTTATCCAAACAGCCATATATTTTATTGGCTAAATTTGACATAACCCCCCATACATTTTAAAAGCAATCATGCTTCGATGATAAATACGCTTCATTTTGGAATACTTCATTTTGATAAGTAGCACTTGACATTTAGCCCAAAAAGATGCAAATATTTCAGTGACAGATGTTAGATCTGTTCAAAAGGTCCATTAAAACATAGAGAAGCCTCTATGGAAACATAACTTGTTTTTCCTTAAATTTTCAATAAATGTGATTGTTAGAATATATAAGAGGTCCTAATTCTAATGAATTACATGGAATAAGGTGTTGCAACATGTAGGAGCTAACTGCAAAAAATAACAACATCTTATTCATATTCGCTTAATTCACATTAGGATAAAGAGTTTAAACAAATCATGTTCAAAAGAAGAAATAAGGATAGAAATAGGAAGAATCTCAACCTGCATGCAATGGATTGTAAGTGAATAAAGCCCTGGAGGTGCCTGGGAAAATACATGTCAAGCAATTAGATACTTCCTTTTGGTAAATACCCTAACTGAAATTCGTTCAATGTATGATAATGTATTTTTCACAAGCTGGATCCCACTTATGCTTGATAACATATAACAGTGAATTTGCTCCACATAATTGTGAATTAAAATGTCTTAGTTTGCACTGCTAAGACTGATGGGTGTTGTCTTTTTATACTATAATGTTTGTTTTCTGTATTATCACAGTTTGTTATTTAGTATATTTGGACAATTTTGCGTATTCTCTCCATATATCCTGGTAGGCTATTATTCATAATGTTGATTTTAATCTTTTTCCAGTTCGCTCTGCAGCATTCAATTTTTTTCTCCTGCGTTGGGTTCCACTGACACTTTATTTTCCAAGGAGAAAAGATATGAAGCTTTATTAATGAAGTAGTATATCATTTGATAAACTCTTTTAGAAAGTATATATTGCTGTTTCCTTTTTGTTTTCTCACAAAAGCTGACCTTATAATTTTGGGATATATTTTCTTTAACACTTGTTAGCATTGAAGACAAACTTAAATTTTAGTATTCCTGCTTAGCATCTGCTCTTCCAAAAAAGTCATAAAATAGTTTTGGAGCCCTTTTCCCAGCTTTTCAGTAAAAGAGAGAACACAGTTTTGAACTAGCAGTGTAAGCTAGAGGCAGATAAATGAAGAATGTTTTTTAACTAAATATGAATAGAAAATATTTCAAAAAGATTCATATCCTTTCTTTGGGCAAAATTACATATAGGAGAGTTACAGATTATCAGATTATTCCACTTTCTTTTTGTTCTTCTGAATGATGTCTTTTTTTACCCTCAAGCAGAAGGTTAAAAATCATTTTGAAATGAAACATCTCAGATTTTAAATCTCTCTTTGTGATAAGGAAAGGAGAGGCATTTGATTTTTTTTTAAACAGTCCTGAATGCTAGAAAATGCTTTAATAATGAAAGATTACATATGTAGCTTTTTTAAACGTGCCCTATAAAATTACCTATAAATATGTGCATATTTAACATCAAAGTTTCTTTTGTAATGCAAAAAATGTACTTTGGAAATAAGATATTTTTCTTCACAGGGGTTCTTCAGCATATGCTTACAACAAATCTCTTTTATAGTTTCACTTTTAAATTACCAAAGTTACAGAAAAAATCCTTATTACAAACTATCCTTACCCATTCTCAACAAAGGAATCAAAGCAGAAGAGGGAGTTTAAATGGAGAGGTGATGCCAAAGAATGTTAGAAGAAACTAAAAGACAGCACCCCACATCTGATACATCCTGAAAGTACCTGGAAAAACTGTGAAGGAAGAATACTTTCTACTAACTGTCACATAACACTGCATTGCTACTTATTGTGCAGTCATGTGTGCCTAGAAAACTGGGAGTCACGGAATTGATCTAGCTAGGTTTTAACTTACACCAGGGCTTTTTAACTTAACCGTGGGTAAAAAATGACAACACCATCTTCGATACACATGCGCACACACACACGCGCACACACACACAAGCACAAAGAACCCCCACCCCCATTTTATACAAAATTAATGCAACTGTAATACTGTGTATGGTAGAGTCTTTCTGCCACATCATTATGGCTTGAATGAAAAAGAGAATGCATACTGTATTGCAACCCTGCAAATTATACCCTGCTCACTTAGCTTCACGTATCCTCTCTAAGCATCATACAAGCATCTTAGGTTTCATTGTCTACAGGTGTTAATTCCACTAAATAGCTTTCTATAGGGAATTATGTAGGAATTTAATTTAATTTTTCGTGACGTTTAGATCATCACCTATGTTGATCTGAAAAAGATGCAGAAGAATAACTTATTCATATTATCAGATCTTGATCAAAGAAAAGTAGACGAACAATAAGCAATATTGCAGCATATTTTTGCTGAACGTTATCTTTCTTTTTAGAATGGATTTTGCGAGTCCTAAAAAAATAGGAAGACACAATAAGCTATACATAAATATATATGGGTATGTCTTATATATTTATCTCCTTTCTTGAATATGGTTACAGAATAAAAGGAAAAAAGATTTAAAACTTTTTCTATTTAGAGTCAAAATAAAACACCACACTGCCAGCTAGAAGCCGGTCTGTATTTAACTACCTTGTCTTTTCAGATTCTATATGTGAATTCAGAGAACAGTTGCTTGTGTTAAAGAAAGCTCAAAATATAAATTCAATCCCAGGCTTTCTGTTTTCCGTTCCTCAAAAATGTAGATCTTATAACTGCCACTAATTGATATCTATACATTTGTAAGCTGGACCATAATTGTTTTGGATTCTGAATATGAATTTGTGTTGTATTGTTCTTCTACTTGCCTATTTGCTTAATTCTTAGCAGACTCTTCCTTAGAAATCTTTCAGACAGAAGTTTCTGGGTTTTTTGCTGGAGCTTTTAGTTGGTATGGATTGGCATGATCACCTCTAACTTTTTTTCTCTCCCCCATTTTCCCTCTTTCTTCTCCTTTCCTGTCAGAGTTTCATCCCCATTTCTTTAGTTATCACTTATCTGCAAATTACATGCTGATAGCGTAACTGCTACAGGGCACAGAAAGTAAGTTTGTCTAGTGGATCACTGCTGAACATATAAAGCTTTAAAGCTGGGTGTCATTTCAATCATATATATGTGTGTGTGTGTGTATGTGTGTACATCTGTGCACACACACACACATATATATACACATATCCATATACATATATATCAGCAGTGTTACACTAACAGTGTTACACTAACTAGCAGAATACACTAACATGTTTTTCTTCTGCTAGATTTGACTCTACTCATTATTAAAATCAATATTTCTCTTTCCATTCCTGTTATGCTACCATACTGCTGGTGTAGTCATCACACTCCAGCTCTATCCATTACCAGGCACTAATTAGTCCAGACAGGCAGTCCACAAGACCTGCCTTTCTTATAACATATGGCAAACCAAATAATTGCTCTGACATTCCAAGTCACAATTCACTAAATAACTTTACGCAGTTCAAAGAGGAAAAAACTGTTCACAGAAACAGAAACACAGGCTTAAGAAAGCAGATTTCAGGTATCTAGCATCTATACACTGTATGTGGCAGAAGGCCATCTCTGTTTCTCCTAATAAACTCTGCTCTGTGATAATTTGGTTAAGATGGGCCCTGCAGAAGGTACACACCTTACCCTATCACTTTAGGTAACCTGAGCTGGATACCCTCCTGAGAGAGGGTTGGGGGGAAACTGGCTCCCTCTGTCTACGTGACTGGTATCACATGCCTGGGTGAGGGGCTTGGGCTCCCTGGGGAGCTAGGAACTACCAATCTACCCAGAAACTAGCGATGCATTTCAAATTGGTTGGCTGACAGCCAACAGGTGCTGGCCTCCATTGGACCAGGTAAATGAGGTCACAAGGGCTATATAAGTGAAGGACTGCCCAGGAAGGGGAAGCAGCAGCCATGAGGAAGACTCAGAGAAGAGCTGAACTAGCTGAAACTTGCTCTGTCTCAAAACTCATGATCAAGGAACTGCCTACCTCCAGAGGGAATCTCCACCTGCCTCTGGATGATACTTGTGAGTAAGATACCTGAGATCTAACTAGATATATAGCTTGCAGTAACTCAGATGTGTGATCAAAGGTTACCCAGTCATGGGAGTTTCCTCTATGGGATTTCTCTGATATTGCTCTACCCTGTACCCTATTCGAATCCTACCCCTTGAAACCAATAAAATTCTCCTTTGTACCTAGTGTGAGAAACTTATTGGAAGTGGGTCTAGATAATGCCTTGGGGTCCCCTTGGCTCAGCTGACTAAGGGAGACCACTACTTGTACTTCTGACTGAGGGAAGCATCCCAAGTTCACAAAGTGAATCAAGTACCCTCAAGGGCTACTAAGCCTGTGTTTCCTAGGGTGCCCAGAGCCAGAATCAAGCCCATCCCTGGGTGGTGGCAGTGGAACTCCCCGGCTAATGGGTGTGCTCCAGGAAGGGGGTCGGCCAGACGTGAGGCGCCCCAAGGGAGGCACTCAGAGTCTGGAAGGTGGTCAGGCACAGTGAGGTGGGTGGCTTAATGCAGGAGTGTCCCCTACTGGCCCACCACACTGCATAGTATCATTTACTAGGTACGAGCATGAAACAAACAGGCGAAATTGACGCAAACTAAAGCTGATTCTGATCCATGCAGTATTTCCTGCTAACAAACAATCTAAAACCTTATCAGCATGAAGCACTCTATATAACAGATCAATGTGTAGGATGTGGATGGGGGTGTACGTGCATCCCCTGAGAGTGCTGGTGCCCCCACTGCTAGGCTACACTCCCTGTTAAGCCGGTGGGCAGGGGGGCAGGTGGGAGCACCAAAGCACCCCTGCAAGTGCCAGCTGCCAGTTTTCATGGTGCGTGGGATTGGTTCCTCTCCCCGGTCAGTGGGACCAGGACCCTCCCCTGGTTGCTGACACATGCCTCACTTGACTCAAGAGGCACCAGACACCCATACTATATATTCTGTATCAGTGAGTAGAATGGAGGAGGTTACAAGCCCTTTGCTAACCTTCCAGGATACTCAGTTTACCACAGATCCAGCCGTGCAGTAAATATCTCAGCATCTACACATGTGGCCCTATTAGGCTGCAGGAAACTAATAAACTTTGCAGCAGGTTAGTACTTGTAAATAGCACCCTGTGATCCAGCCAGCCCCTCCATAGTACATTAAGCCAGGCCACAGCATCCCCAGGCTGGCAGGCTAACCTGCGTCCCCTGCCAGCCAGGGCTGTTCCAACCTGGCTTAATATGAGGACCCAGGCGCATGTTCACATGGTGCACCCGGAAGCAATAACTTCAAGTACAATATCCATCAGAGTGTATTGCTTTTAAATAATTGCATGTGCAGATGCACCCACTGTCAGTCATGCTCTGGACCTGAACTTCAGCCTAGATGTCAAGATTGAGAATATTCCCAGTGAACTTCCTGAATGGGCCATCACCTCATGAGAACAAAAATGTTTCAGCTTTCAGGGAAAACACAAAGAAAAAAAAAATGGAACAAAGCAAAGTAATCTTATTTCAAACTCAAATAATCATGGACCTCCAACAATTTTTTAAATGTGCTTAAACGCTATAGCACTCCATTCCACAAAGTAATACCATATTTTATCATGTACAACTCCTACCTTTTTCTCCCATAAAACAGTTGATGGTAACTGTTATGTGCATTACATGTGAGAAATATGGTAAGAGAAGTTTCAGCTGAATACAATCCAAAGGAAGCAGAACAAAGAATAGACTCTACTCCCTAATTGCTGCTACTCACTTACTTATTACAAACAAAAATCTTTTGTTCTTCATTCTGTCTTTCAAAAAAAAGTTGCATATCTTTTTGTGGAGCATATTGTATCTGGAAAATATGGTAATTATCACTGTACACTCACCTCATCTATCACCATGCTGACTCCCAAATGAATGCTTCCTCCCTATGACTCACACTGATCTCCTTGGTTTTCTTATAGGCTGCATTATAAGATAGAGGAGGGAGGCATGGAGGGAACTTATGTACTGATGACAAAAAACAAAAGCTGATACAGACAGGATGAAACAAAAAAAATCCTCAAAAACTGTACTAAAGCAGTATTACAGGCCAATAAAACCTTCTTAACAGACTCCACTAAAGCTTCAGCATTCACCAAAAAGCTATTGAAGGTAGCTGAATGTTTACAGTTTGCAACAGAACTAAGAACTGCGAAGAACCACCATCCTACGATGAAGATTACAGATGTTTGAGGAGTCTTCTCAAATAGCATGGATCAGTGCATCTACAATCAAAAGCCAACAGTCTACCAGCATTCCTAATTCAGTACGCATCATCACAATACACCCTATACCCTGAGAAAGTCCTGGTCTAAAAACTGTGATTCTGACCAAGCCCTTCCAGACTTGTGAAAAAAGAGTTGTGGGCAACTAGCATCATTTATATTATTACGGATCATTTAGAAAAGGAGTCTTCCTACCTCCTTTAAATATGGAACAGACTGACCAACGCTGAAGAAAGCCACCATAGCTAACTGCTAGCCAATGTCAAATCTTCTGTTTCTAAGCTGTCATAGACAATCTAACCAAAAGTTGACAGAAAGCTCATCTAAAGGTAACTAATGTTCTAAGACAAAAGCAATTTGGGTCAAGGCTAGGACATGGAATTGATACCATCTTAATGCTACTATGGGGAGCTATCCATTCTCTTTCACCTGGATTTCTCTGCAGCATTCATCATAGTTGACCATGAAATATCACTTGCATAAGCAAGCTGGCAATGCTTCACTTTGGGATAGAAGAGGAGGTACACTAAAAAAAAAGATTAAGTACGTCCTGAAGGGACACAACCAATAAGGAATGATGGGTGTGTACTCTACTCCTAACCCCTTAATAGTGGGCTCTGACAAGGATCAGTTTTATTTCTGATCCTATTATAAAACCACATGCTATCACTTTATGGGATCAAGCATCAGCTATATGTAGAAATCACACAACTGTAGCTATCCATTTTATATACAATCATAGTATTTTTATCAAGATGGTTCAGTGATGAGACAAGAACACAGAAAGCTGGTTCAAGCTGAATTAGAGCAAGATGGTGGTGGACACAGGAAAGCATTTGGAAGAAATATAGTCACTGCATTTTCCAATGGCTGAAGGTATGTTCTAGGTGAATTCACTATGCAATTTACTCTTCCACATCTCTTCTTCTCTTGGACACTTTGTTGATAGTAAGGCCTTTATTTTGTTTCACCCACTTAATAGCCAATGTGAAGCTGGTGACAGTGTCCTGTACTGGACAACCAGAATCAAGGTGCATTTCATTTTGCCTGTGAAGAAGCATGGTTCTGTATGTTCAAGGGGGAACAAGTGTGCAGACTGCAAACCTAGAGATGAACTGTACTACACACTGCAGGAGCACACAGCTCTCTCACTTAATCCAATGAGTAGTATTTATACACATACTCAGTTACAAAGGACACACATTGCTCTCTATTCCAATTTGTGCTAAGACATGCTTTTCCCTGGAATCCTGCTTTCTCCTAACTGAATAAGTTATGTACATCTTAGCAGGACTTTATCCTCAGAAGTTAGACATCTGTGGGGGCAGCGGCACAAGGCTCTTCTTCCTCCATAAATAACCTTGTTGCTAGATCATTTACCCAGGACATGGGAGACTCAGATTGTAGGTGGCAAATAGAAGCTGTAAGTGTTAGTGCCCCTTTGAAGCTGGTCTACTGAGAAGTTAAGAGTATTCCTTGAGAAATCAAGAAGAAAGGAATCACAGGGTCAAAATGAGAATAAATAAGATGAAACCTTACCTTGTAGACCAAAGAGAAAAGCCCAGCTTTGAAAAAAGAGTTTACTATGGGTTCTAACCCCTGCTCCTGAGGCTATTCATGCAATTTACCCAATGACTTATTAATGTCAAATACATCTTCATTGTGATATCAAGTCATGTCAGTATTCCAGATCTCATTTTAGTAACATTGGGCAATGGATCTGGCTCAATGAAATTGCATCAGTGCAAGTGTAGGTTACTCTACCGTGCAGTGCACAAAGGGTACTGAAAACAAGTGGATCACCAATTCTCAGTATGTCCACTTTGCCCTTCTTGTGATGAGAGGTATGTCAGGAAAAACGAGATTTCAGGAGAGATTCTACTGCACAAAAAGTAGAAGTCAAGAGACCACTATGCCTTGTCAAGGCAGCATTTATCTCCCTGAACCACAGTCAGTCACCTTTCTTCTTGTTTTCCTTCCACCCTGGCTACTTTCCCTTTTGGAAGTCCAGTAGCCTGACCTCAACAGGAAGGTATACCCAATCTTGCTGTGGCTGTGGCCCAATATTTAGGTTGCTGCCCTGTGATAATGATGATGAGGGCCCAAGTCTCCTCAGGAAAGGGAAGTCTAGATCTTGGGTCCCCCCGGTTCTAATCACAAAGCTGGTTGGCAAAAAGTGGCCCGCAACCCAGTTTCAGATTACTGCTAGTGTTGGATTTTGGTTGACTGCAATTTCAAAGGTTTATGCTGCCCTTCTATGCTCTCAGAGCAGAGCTGAAACACAATGAAGTGCAAGTGAACTTAAATGCCTCTAGTATAATAGTGAATTTCATCCAAGTTCAGCAGGGGTAAAGTAAACCTAGTTGTTCAGTAGACATAAACCTAGTTGTATGAGGTATTTAGCCATAAATGTGTGACACAAGGGGCACATCTAAATGGAAATTAATGCGAAACAATAAACTCTAGTTTATTGCTCCCAGACGTGCTGTTTGAACATGTGTTGGGAGCAATAAACTCTGGAGCAATAAACCCCAGAGCTTATTGCTGAATGAACATGTACCCAAGACTGCAGTACCGGGTTGGACCAGCCCTGGCTGGTGGGGACTCAGTGGGTCAGTGCGCCAGCCTAGGGCTGCTCCCCATCCCAGCTCAACACGCTACCAAAGGCCTGGCTGGAACATGAGGTGCTTCAGCATGGGACTAGCCTAGCCAGCAGGCAGCCCCCACACTGAAGCACCCTTGTGCTCCAGCCAGCCAGGGCAGCATCTACATGTGTGTTACTATAGAGTTTTTTACTCTGCAGCAGGATATTACTTGTATTTACAATTACTATCCTGCTACAGTAAATTAGTTTTCTGTAGCCTAATAGGGCTGCACATGTAGATACCAAGACATTTACTACATAGCTAATTAGTCTGTTGTGCAGTAAATATTTTATATAGATGCATCCAAGGTGAAACAGAATACTGATAGCTGATTAAGATGCCTAAAACCTGAGTGTTAGAATTCTCATCTAAGCACTTTCAACTGAGACTGGAGAACAAAATGTCCCAAGAACTAGTGATCATCTACAAATCTTTCCACTTTTTGTTCATTTCTTTGACCTTGCTGTTTGCAACAGAAAAATATATATTTAAAAGAAATCAAATCAAAACTAACCAAAAACCTCGCCACCTAAAAAAAGCAAAACTCAAATTAAAAAATCTAAAAATAAACATAAACACACCTTCTTCTTTGGGTAATGAATGAGAAAACAAACAACCTATGTTAGATGTTATATGCGTGCTTAATGTACTTTGAAAATGTTCAGATCCTAAGGTGATGAGTGAAGAATATTCACCTAGATAAAAGACAAGAAATAGACAAGATACATGAAGTTCTGCAATGTAAGCAGTGAAGAAGGGTTTTCACAGAGCCAGCTCTCTCATTCCAGGTTTGTAATATGTCCATGTGGATCTGTGATCCTACAGTTTTTTAACATACTGATCTTTTCCTTTGATCTAAGCCCATGAGGGCATGGTTGGAGACACTCATGTAAGACGTGGATTCCTGTAAGTGTCCACACCTTGACTGCCACAATGAACAAAAGAGAAAATCAAACAGAAAGGTGAGGTAACATCCACACATAAACAAAATTTATGGCAAACTGTGATGGTTCTGATTAATGGTAGTGGATAAATGGATGGGGATAAGTACAAGAATACAAAATATAAAAGTTAGAAAAAAGAGAGATCACAGTTTGGGGATGCTGGAGTTTATTTTCTAGTGGGACTCAATATGGAAAATTAAATGAGTAACTTTAAAAATCTAGAAAAATGTAAATGTTTTTAGGTTAAAGATCATTTTGTAACAGATATTGTATTGATGTTCTTTTTGCTGTATGCAAATGATTAATATTTGTAATTTTTTAACTTGAGCTACCAATTAGGGTTGAGATGAAAATAGTAACTATATTTTACTCATGAACTAATACCCATCTTTTTGTTAAATGTATCTATTCAGTCACTGACATATGCTCTCTTTTCAAATGCATTTTAAGAGAAAATGCTATCACTCAAATGTGAAAACTCCATATTTAAGTTTTCTCAGTTATTTATTCCAGTAATTTTAAAATATATCCAGGACAGTTATGCAAACTCCTTCAAATGTATTGCTCTAATCTATGAAGAATTGCTTGGAAGTTGCTATTTAAATTAAATTTTAAAAAATATACAGTGCATCAAAGTTATAAACAAGGTTAAAATAGAGTATAAAATTCTAAATAGAAATACAAAATAAAATTAGAAGCATTTTTTCTGTTCAGAGTGAATCAAAACAATACATGTTTAATAACAAAAAAGAATGGGGAAGATGTAATTTCCTAAAATACTGAACAAGAAATATAAGAAGTCTAATAGTGCAAGAAAAAATACAAAAAAACACTGAGACAGCACAAAATATATAGAAAGAACACTAACAGTAAAATGCTGCAGGAGAACTGTAATGTAATAACTGGATCAAAGGCATGTGGTGGAAGTCACATGAGTGTAACTAAAAATGATTAGGAGTAATAATAATGATGATGAAGGTGATTGAGCTGGTCTCTTTCAAAAGGAAAAAGGCAGGAACCTGAGAGTCTCTATATTCTTTTCATACGGAAACTGAAGTCATTCACAAAAAAGAGCACTTTTAGCTTCTTGAAAATGCCACTGACATCAGTACAGTCTGACTAAATGTATACTACCTAATGCATATTTTAGTGCCTATCAACAGTACATAAAGTATTACACAGAAATGCATGCATAATAATAATACAAGCCTAAACCATTCAGCTGTATCACAAATAATAATTATCTGGGACACTAAAAGATCATGGCAAAAGCTAATCTAATAAGTCTTCCATTATCCTTTAATACTTTAAATCTGTGCCGTGAGCTAAACAGTTGTCAAAATTGAGTTCTGTTTACACTGAGCTGAATAACAGTGAAATAAACAGAGATCTCTGTTGAGCTCTAATTACAAAAACAAATTGTTCTTTCTGTAATCGAGCTGAAAAGGTCAGCTGCTCTCCACCCCTTGACTTTATCCTTATAGTAGGCATAAAAGGCAGATGAAAGATCATTTGTCATCTGTTGTAGAGACAGGGACTGTAAAAGATGGTATGAAATATAAAGACCCACAAAATATCTCTGATTAGTAGCTTAGTTGTAGGGATGAGGTCACAGCAAACCCAGTGGCTATTTTATATCAGATATTGTATTTCAGTATAACTCAGTTAATAGCATACTTGTCCCTCCCCAGTGCAGTGACTAAGGTATGACTTACCAGCTACATGAAGCCTATTGCTGCCTTCAAGTTGAATAGTAGTGAAGTCTGAAAAAATACAATACAGTCTTCGGCTCAAGATGGAACCATGTAAACTACATTTTCTATGGTCCATACCTCCAAATTAAAAATTAATAGCTGCACATGCTCCACTTAATTTAATTTAGATACAATCTACAGGTTACAAAAAAGTTGACAATGTCATCCTTGGAAAGGTTAAATGTTAGTACCCATCCGAAGGTGGACGTCAGAATCCTCAATAGGACTTCTATTCCAAGCTTTTAGTGATCAAATTTAAGAAATGTTTATGGAAGGCTGGATACTTCCTGAAAGTCTACATTCTTCCTGTGTTCTGGCTTTTTGCGGCGACTGATGAAAGATCACATGGTACATGTTATCAACTAGAATGGCAAACAAAGCTAGACACTATGAGAAATTCCCCACTGTCCCCAGCATCCTTGCCAACATTCTCTCTTATAACACCACAAATTAACTGGCCTCTGGCACCAATACTAATGTTTATAGCTGAACACAAGATGCTGCTGACTCCATATTCAGAGCCATAGCTATCTCCCTGCAAACAATTGCTATTCTATAGGCATTGCATTTAAGTGCAATTAAATTTAATGTGCATTAAGCTAATGCGCATCAAGAGATTTTTGGCAGGTGTCTACACTTGGCACTAAAGTTAATGCCAAATCCCTGAAGCCGTGCCATATGCCCTTAGTGGCTGGGCCGACCCGGCACTAAAGTTAGTGCTAGGTTGCATCTACGTGTACACGTGCATCTTAATGCACTTTAACTAATCACGCCTAAATTCAATAACTGCAGGCATTTTTACACATGCTTCTGATGCAGCACCAAGCACTTTTAATTAGTGAGCTGCACTAATTAAAAGCACCCACATGTCACATGCATCAGCAGTGCAGTATATCACTGTGCTGAGAATATGGTGGTGGGGTGCTTTGAACCAAAGCACATTGAACGTGTAGTATTTCAAAGCGCACCACCACCATTTTCTCAGTGCAGAAATGTGCTGCGCTGCTGATATGCATGGTACATGAGGCTGCCAGAGCACATCAATTTACCTTTTCCAGCAGACTCAATTCATCAAGTCTGCTCTGACGCACTGGACTTCCAGTGTGTCAGAGCATGCTCCCTGCATGAGTGTAAAGGCCCTTTATTACAGTATCAAATTTAGGTGGGATTAGCCTGATTTCACTATTTTTAATATGTATTAAGGGTGTTTATGTGTAGATGCATGTCTGTAATACACATTTAATTAAGCTAATGAGCATTAATGCATCTCATGTAGACATGCCCTACAAGCATGTAATTCATTCCCTGAGAGCAATGCTATTATTATGCAATTAATATAACACAGCAGCTCAGAAGGTAGCATTGTTGTGACAGTGGCCCACTACAATAATGAGCATTTTTACGCATGTTAGTGCCACAGCACTGGGTCCTTGGAAAAGCGCCCAGCACTGCGATTCTTACAACTGCATAAGCGGTAGAATGCGCATCAGTGCTGTGAAAATGGTGGCAGTATGCTTTTGAACTAAAATACATCGGAGTTGCTTTAGTTCAAACGTGTACTGCCGCTATTTTCTGCATGCTGACATGCATTTTGCCACTGATACGACTGCACGTAACACAGTGCAGTTTGCCTCAGCTCACATGCAGAACAGACTTGATTAATCAAGTCTGCCCTGAAGCAGCAGATCTCTGGTGCATCACGGGACAAAAGAGTTTGAATAAATGCCCAAGCGGACTAAATGCATTAGTTTTACATGAATCATTCTGCTCGTTCATTACCAGAGATACATTACACTAGTCTTAGATTGCATTGCTTATCTGACATCATAACTAAAAGCTATATTTTTTTTCAGTTCTGCACGCCAGAGAGAAAGCTATTAATGTTTAAATAAAGCTAATAGGTTGCAGAAAGCATAGTACCAAACTCATTTGGTGAAGACAACTTGAGTCACCTTAGATATTGAACATGTTCATGTTCTCATTCAAGAATACTGCTAAATTAGTGCTGTAAAACACTACCAGTTTACATAAACAATTTTATTTTATGAATAACTAAAACAGCATGAATATACTCACTGCTGGACTAATAAAAACATAGTACTTCAGTATAACAAGTACACAGATATCCACAAAATAAAAACAAATATATACTACTCAAGTCAGACAAGAAAGGACTATAGAAAAATTTCACAGTGTGACAATGGCCCTGTGTATTGTTTCTTTGAATGGTGGATTAAAAAAACCCAGGCAATTAAACCTACTTAATTCCCAATTTCTACAAAACTACATCAGAAATCCTAAAAATTTAAGGCTCATTTAAAGCAAACCAAGTGGGCAATTAACAGCTTGTTGAAGATGCCAATCAACTGGGGATGTGGGAGGAATTTAAGCAGATATTAGTACTGCCAACCCTCATGCTTTACTATTTTACTTCTGCTAAAGCAGTAAAACTTCAGTCAGTTTACTCTCCTGAAAGAAGTAAAAAACTTTCTTAAGTTGTTGAATTTCTATTTATGATTCTCTTGAAAGAGATCTTTTTTAATACTAAAGATGTGAAAAAGTCTTACACTTTGGAAATGGAATGATTACCTTCTTTATCCAGGGTAATTGATAAAAAATAAATTTAAATTTCACTCTTACTGCATTTGAATTTCTAATATATTTGACTAGGTACAATGTAGCTGCACTTACATTAGACTTTCAAAGTCTGACTACTATGGATGTTAGGATCTTAACATCTTGTACTCAAAAATACTTTAAATCCTTTTCAGTTTTTCTGTTTGTCTAATGTACAAATCCAAGCTTTCTATTATGAAAGAAATCACTTCACAGCAACCATTCATGGTATAGAAGAGAGAGCTATTATCTTCATATATCCTTTTTTATAAATTGCTGTCCTTAAGACGCTAGGACATAAAGTTGTTTTTTCCCTAAATAGGAATAACTGAAAACTACACCCAGTACAACAGAAAATGTAATAGGATTATGATTTTTGACAAGTATTATATATCAATACTACCTAAAATATAATTTCTGAAGTACAATATGAACTAATCAGACATATTCATTAATCTGCTACCTGATATACATACTAACCATTTCCACTCTCCTTTAATATTGGTTTCATAATCAAGAAAATAAGTATATCATTTCAACCTTAAAAGCTAATAATTTTAGAGGAGGGCAAAATAGATTTATGTCTTAAAATGTGCCTGCACTAGCTGCACACAACCTAAATTGTTCAGATAACTGCACACAATTTTGAAGGCCCTTCCATCATGCCCGGCTTTGAAAAAGGCAATCTTAAGTTCAAAGTTTAGGATCAGAACCAACAGTTCTTATTGGAATATGTCCTGCTTTGTATAGGATATAAAAAGAACCCTGTTATCTTCTAAGGCAGCATTCATAAAAACACAATTAACAAAACTGTTCCATGCCATGAACACTCTAATCTTATCAGACTGTGAAATCCAAATCTGACTAGTGTGCTTACTATTATAAAAATAGTCAAACATGTAATTTGTTAAAAATGAAATGTAAATGAAATGTAAAGAAAGAAAGCCTTTCTTTCTTTTTGCTAACTATCTTTACTGAATAGATCTGTAGTGAATATCAGGAGCTAGTGAGTATCAGGAGAAAAGAGTTAGGCCTACAATTGAGGAAATTATCTATGCCATCTTCAGGACAACTTACCTATGCCATTTTAGGACCATATCAATGTTATCTTCAGGACAACTGAAGACTGCACTATGTCACTTCCTCTTAGAAGATCTGATATTTGAAGTTGACAATCTCTTACAATCACCCTGTTGCCAAGCTTCTTTTTGTGTTTACAAAATAAACTAAACTAAAGTAAAACGGCATCTGCAAGTATCTTGAACCCCTCCAATTCAACCTTCTGGCCAGGACTAGGCATAAAGACATGTCTTGTATGCTGCTGAATCCTCAAGGAAAGAACCTCAACTACTCAGATGAACAGCTTGCTATTCCTGTAGTGAGTCAGAACTAAAATTAATAGGGAATTTCCAGGAAAAAAGGATTTTGTTGGGAAAATGTCAGTTCATTAAAAGAAAAAACCTGGACTTATCTACTTCAATGAACTTCTAAAGAAGTAGATTTCCTACTATGTAGATTTTCCCCCTGAGCACAAGTAAGAATACTCATCTATATAACTATGGATCCCAAGCCAGAGAAGATGGAGAGCCAAGGGCATACAAATCCCTGGAATCTACAGCACTTGGACTGTCAGACTGAATTTAATTTTTAAATGGTCAAAAACAACATTTCTTTTCTAAAGTTTCTTTTATTTTCCTGGTTGTAATAAGTTTAAATGTCCACTGTTCATTTCTAATTAGGATTTTTTTTTCAAAATTTAAAATGTCCTATAAAACATTCTTATTTTTGACATTTTCTAGTCACAAGACTCACTTCTGAGACCCTGACGGACTGGACAGCACACTTGGACAATTGTTTACTTCAAGTTTTTCTGCTTAAAGTTGCCACATGCAGCTTCTCTTCATCTCCAAGGGCCGTTACATTTGGAGTTCTGCAGGGATCAATACTGTTTTTCCTACTTCTTAAGTTTGTACAGGAGACTGCTTAGAAAGGATTAGTTGAACAGACTTCACTTGAAACAGTGAACAATAAATGGAACCCAGCCTTGTATCTCCTTCTAAGAAGATGCCATCACAAAGAGTCCAGAGTGCCTTTGACAGATTAGCAGTTGGATAAAAAGCAGCTGGTTTAAACTCGGCCAATGTAAGAATGAAGTGATAATGGTAGGAAAAGGAATGCCCAGAGAAGATAATTGCTAATATTGACTGCTGTCCACAAGAAGCATGTGTCCTATGTTTACCGAGGTAGTACAAAGTTTCTGTACATTACCAAACATGCTACTAATCCCAGACATTTAGCTAGTAGAAAAAGCAAGAAATGCCTTCTTTCACCAGTATTTTTAGAGGCAGAAGGTAAGGCAGGATAACTTTAGAGACTAACTGATTCAGAGAGACATAAGCTTTTGTAGGCAACAACCTTCTTCATCAGATGCTATGAATAAAAGCAGATGGTTGCCTAGGAAAGTTCATGCCTCTCTGAACCAGTTAGTTTCTAAAATGCCACTTTGCCCTGTCTTTTGTCTGACTTGAGATTAATCTAGCTAACCACCCTCTCTGCTGCATTTTTCCAGAAGACTATGACTACTTCATTTGGGCTTACATTTAACCACAGACATCAGTGTGTTAGTCACTTCCAGAATGAACTCTTGTCATTTGCCTTATGTACAACTGAGTGTGACAGCAACATGGAAACTTCAATTTGGACAGAACATTGTAGGCTGGTCCCTTAGAGGAAGAAAAACCAAAAAGAAAATATCATACTTTCCACTTGCACCCAATTTACTTCCAGTGCTGGTTCAAGATCTTGGCCATAGTGCTAAGTAGTATTCAACCAAGAATAATTCTCCATTCACTGTACATTGAGACAACTGTGTTCCTTTCCTGGGTTGTCAAGCAGATCTCTCTGTACTGTTGAAAGGACTGATACTTCCCATATGGCCTTTCCGTGACATGGTTGTCTCATGTTATAGGGTTATCATGGTTTTTAAAGCTTTGGCCTTATTCCTGATCTGCACTGTTCAGTTGACCCCTCTGTCTTATAATACATCCTGTCATCTATCTTAGACTAAGAAGCATCATGGACTATGAGGCAACAATAAACATATAACAGCAGTGCTTATGAAGTGGGCTAGCAGCTTGAGGGAATTTTGAGAAAATATCTTCAAATAATGTAATATGTGAATGGGTGACTATACAACTCTGAGATTTTATATATTTGTTTCCAAAACACTAAGTGAAACACAATTAATGATTGTCTGTTCCGAATTAATTATTTTAAAACAAAATAACAAGATGATAATACTTTGTTTACTTTATTAAATTAAGATGAAAAAGGAAGGTTAACTGAAAAGTAAAAGAAGGTACTTCAAACATTATAATGCAAAAAACGAGGTTTTATTAGTTACTAATTTGCAATACAAGCTGGAACTGTATTTGCTAAAATACTATGGGTATATTAGGGCAGGGGTGTCAAACTCCAGTTGGATCTAGATCATGGGCCTCCTTGTGGGCTGTGTCCAGCACAGGACATCGGATGGCTTCTGTGGTAGAAGCATGGGTGCCAGCAACTCCAACTGCCACCTAGTGTACACAGTGGTACTGACCATTCCAGCTCCTACTGTGTGCTTCGTGTCTCATACCGGACCTAGGTCTGCTGCCATTGCCATGTTTTGTGCAATGGCAGCAGCTCTGGCTCTGGCATGGAGCACACAGTGGTGACTGATCTGGTTCTAGGTCTGGCATGGGACATGGGGCACATGGTGGCAGTGGCGACAGTGGAGCTGGAGTCCAAGGAGATGGTGCTGTCATGGTGGTGACAGGTGAGGTGACCAGCAAGCAAAGATGTCAGCCCTCACTCACCCTCCTGCTGCTGACTGTCATGTCATCTGGGTCCAAAGACCCCAGATTCTTTGGTAAATCACTTCACCCTGCCATACCACCAACATCCAATGGCCTTCAGTAGCTCAGTGGCTAGATGGAGCAGCTCTCTGGGCCAGATCTATGGGCCACATCTGACCCATCTGTATTTTTGACACCCTGATATTATAGAAAACATTTGTGTGCGTTTACCTACTCTCTGGCACTCTGGAAAAATAATAGGAATTAACTAAAGGTGTGAATGGAATAGTTAAATGGTATCAAACTACTTTCTCAGCACTCCTATTTAGTTTAGCTTATTTTGCTTTCATGTTTGGAGGACTGTCCACACAATAATATGATGTAATTTAATTAAATCCACTTTAAATTCACCTTTGGAAGTGCATTAAGCTAAACCAAATTAAGGCCACTTAAAATCTCAAAGAGTTACCATGTTATACTTTAACCCAGTTTAACTCATGCATTTTAAAAGTTAATTTGGATTAATTTCCTGATGTTCACTGCCTCTGTGTAAACAAACCAGAATCACAAACAGATTTACTGTAACAAGGAAGGAGAAACACACACCTACACACCACTGATATTGATTTATTTCTGAATGAGGTTTTGAATAGATGACCCTTGAAAAAGCTTTCCCAAATAATTGTTTGCTAATGGTGTGGGAAAGGCAAAAAAGATAACACATTTTGAAGAATAAAACTAAGTTATGTATTTGAAATATTGGATAATAAAATACAATACCATATTTACTTGATTCAAAGACAAGTTCTTTCCCCCCATTTAACACAGGGTAAAAACCCCCTCTCCTAAAACTAAGTATGAGGGTGGGGACAGAAGGCAGATGGCTGCTATGGTCCCACAGTTTTGGGGCTGTAGTTGCAGCTGCTGCCTATCTATCCTCACCTGTCCCCAATCACCACTTGTACATACCGCCATCTCATCCCTGCAATCTCTTTCCCCCATCTCTCCTATGCAGCTTCTGCTTCCGCCTACCTCTCTCTTTCCCCTGCCCCTTACCCTTCCTCTGTGCCAGCAGAATCTGTACAAGCTGCAGGCTGAGGCATTGAGTATGGCCTTACCTCAGCCCTGTAGCAGAAGCTTGTATGGGTGCTATGGAGGCTGGGCTGGGGTAATCCTCCATGCCTCAGGCCACAATGGGGATAAAGCCTGCCATTGTGGAGCACAGCCTGTGGGGGAGTAGGAAGGAGAGGCTGGGAGGAGATTGTTGGTAGGAGTGGGGAACAGAGGCTGCGGGGGATGGAGGAGCACAGGCTGGGGGAAGTGGGGTACAGATGTTGGTGAGAAGCAGAATCTGGGGGAAAAGGGGAGCAGAGGTTGCAGGGGCTGAGGTGGCAGGCAGCAGGCACAAGCAGAGGGCAAACTGCTTGACCTCCCCATTCCATCTGCCTTCCCACTGCCTGACTCCATGCAGCAGTAGGAAGGATGAATTAAAGATAACTCTCCAGGAATTGGATTCTATACATGGACTATTATAACACATTTATATTTTTTTCCATGTATAGAATCTAATTAGTTGGGGGATAATTTTTAATTTAGGATCATCTTAGATTTGAGTAAATATGGTAATACATGTATTCAAAACTATTGTCCTTAATATTTATCAAAAATATACAAAACAGAAATAAACCAGTCACTAAATATACAGCTTTAAATCAGGTGCCTAAAAGGAGATAAGTAGTGATTGCTACTGAAGATTATTGTTATCAGAAATATTGGTTAATATTGGACCCTTTACAAGTCAGAGCAAAGAAAGAGATAACTGCCTGAGCCTTCAAGTAGGGGTGTAATTATCAAAGATTATTTTCACAAAGAGATGTTGAAAGAGGGCTGACTTCACTCTTTTGTCTGGGATGTAGGATCATGGAATAAAATTCAAGTAATTGAAAAAGTTATGAAGACCTCTGTAACTGATTTGAAGTAATACCAGCACTAGCTTTTGCTTCCTTTCTATTCAGTTCAAAAGAGGATTTTAAGATGGCAGTATAGTACATTATCATCATGGTCTCAACCATTACTGCCTGATTTTAGACACTTGCTTTCCAGACAGTTTGTGTCTTTATGCACTTTTTAATTCTCACAGATGTAGATCTTACATGCTAAATAAGATGTTTAAATTAGTGTGGTAGTCGCTGAATTAGTGCTTACACTGCACCTTGCTGACAATTTTTATTATACTCACTTTCATATCCATTTTTCTGAATGTCAGTGAGCTATTTTAAGTCCTAGCTTAGTTCAGCCTAAACCAGGTATTAAAATATCTACATCAGAAAATTAAAAGCAGTTTAGATAAGCAACACTTTATTTTCATAAAGCCAGATGCTTACTAACATGATTGCATGATGGTAAAGCAAACATTAAATTCATTCATTTATTTGTATAGTAAAGCATTAAATATATGTTTTAATAAATGATAAAAGCCAAAAATTAAAATTCCAAAATATTAGTGGCACCAAACCAATATACTTTCTCCTACACTCCCTTCTTCTAGCTGCCACCACTATCACTGCTACACACACACATACTTGCTCAATCCCTCCTTCCCTCTGACCGCCACTGCTGCTACTCACATGCACACACACATACAAATGCATACAGACAACCCTTCCTGCTTCCTTCCTCCCCCTTTCCCTTCCCTCCCTCTAATCAACTGTGCTGCTCAGCTATCTCTCCAGGGTATAAATCTGAGGTGATAGCTAGCACATCTGGGAGTGGTGCCTTCTGGGATACTGAAGGACCATAAATTGGTTGCTTATTATACTGAAGCAGTCTGAAGTGAAGCTAACTTGAGCTGTGTAGCACAACTCAAAGATTACCCTTGCCTGAACTGTCATAATTTCAAGAAGCTTTTTGTACTTGTTAGTGATTCTGACCATATGAATGCTCACATTTTAAGTGCCTTAATGTGATGTAATTGAAATGTGTAACTTCACTGTAAGGCTATATGTAAGTCTATGAACAAACATATTCTTTAACAACTTTGACAGGGAGGTGGAGCTGCCATTCAGGATTACACATTAGTTGTTATGATCTCCCTGTTATATCTGAAAGATTCAGAAGGAATGCAAGTGAGCTAAGTTGATCTAAATATAAAACTAAATTAACTAGATTTAAAGTTGCAGTAGTTCTGTTACACTTGTACTTTTATGGATTTATACAGATGTAACATATTTACAGTATTAGCTTATATCATATCATTTTTAAGACCCAGCTAGACAACGTGTAGGAGAAAGCATAATTAGCACAAGCCAGAAGGTATGCAACACTACAAAGGTTAAGGTACGTCAAAATTAAGGGTTTGGAAGGTAAGTGATATGAGGAGAGGCTGAGAGACTTATGCATGTTTTGCTTGTAGAAAAGAGAATTAAGGGGAAACATGATAGAAATCTCTAAACATCTGAAGAGTTATCATAAAGAAGAACAACTTTTCTCCCTTCCTGCAGAGGGCAGGACACAAAGCTTTAAATTCCAGAATAGCAAGTTTAGATTTGATATCAGGAAATTCTAGGAAAAAAAAACAGACTTACAACTAGGAATGAGGAGCAGTGCCTGAAGCATGTTGTGAAAAGCAACAGTTGAAAAGGCAGGAGACACATACTCATGAATACCCCCCAAAAGACCTCTCAGGGCATTACTCAGAGGACAGAGCCATCCTCAGTTGTAGAAGTATGGAGCAGAGCTCCACACCTGACTTGGTTATGAAAGAAGATTAATGGAGCTGGGATACATTTATAGAAGGCATACAATAATAAAAAGAGAGTGCTGGCTTTCCAGTCAGGGTGTGTGATATGTGGAGTTATGATCCCAATTTGTAGTGCAAAGTAGAGGGTTATTCCATGCTTCTGGGCTTTGCTGGTTGCTATGTGGGACAAAGAAGGATTTTTTTTCCCTCCAATTTGCAGTTGGTACCTGGCTTTTTTTTGCAACCTTGGCAAAAGTACTGAGTGTTGGCCACAGCCAGGGCTTGATATTCCTGTGTGCTGATGGGTGTGCTGATTCTCTTGTCGGGTCTTAAAAAAACCAACAGCTTCTGGCTAGAGGTTCCTTGGGTCCATGTTTGGGTTCAGGAAGAAAATTTACCCCCATGGTCAGGCTGGCATCAACTGTCAGGATTTTTGACTTTCTCTACCTGGGGAGCACAGTCCTTTTCCTTGGATCTCATGAGCCCTTTTTCCCCATTTTACCTACAGCAAGGTAAACAGTTGATGTTTTGAGTATTATGCCTGGTAATTGTGTGTAAAGGTTCTTCTTCAAGTTTTTTAAGGGCAGGTTAGGCACATGCCTAGGATAATTTGTATAGGGAGGATCCTTGAGCAGAGGGTTGGACTAAATGACTTCCTTGAAGTTTCTTCCATCCCTGCTTTTCCCTAATTCTATGCTTCTAAGGTAGAAGTTGTTTTAAGTCACACCTGCTTCTACCTTCTCTGTGTATAAGTTAAACAACTCAAAATCTCTAATGCACCAACAAAATAGACAAAATGTTTGCTACAATATCTAAATCAATGGATTGATATCTAAGTTAGACTGCTTTCCCTGTCATTTTAAAATTTGACCTTTCTGCTTATTCAAATAAATGTGCATATCTCATTTCAGCGATACAAGCACATTCTCAAAGTTCAGATTTTCCAGTCTTATTTTCTTACAGGGTAAATCTACCTTCCCTTTGCCAAGCAACTTATTTTAAATAAAATATTTACTTAAATAGTATGCTTAATTTATTTTTTGTTTTTAAAAAAATTAAACTTTGTGTTTTACAAGAAGGTAGCCAAATTCATAAACTTCCTGTTCTTCTTATCTGCATGAAATGTCATCTGTACCAGTTGGTTACTACCTGTCAAAACTGAAAAGCAAAGCTGCCATGGACAACTCTAGCCCATGAACTTTTGACTGATGTATAATTCACCCAAATTTGCCCTGAAAGAAGTTTTCATTGAGCAAAGTACTTGATAATGATGTTTTTTAGAAGATGGAAATTTATGAAGCCTGCTCAATTCCTGGGAAGTTCAGTTAGATTTGCCACAAACACAGCCCTCTACTACATCCTTAAATACATGCAAATGTTGAAAAGAAAGAATATGTTCACTGTTACTAATACTGATGCTATGCAGCATTTCAGTAACCACAGCTTCACTATAAAATGTTGAGAGCAACAACTAAGATAAACACATGTGTGCCAACAAGAGTGTTTATGATGATCTAGCTAGCTGATGTCATTTAGGGAGTTTGTGTCGTAATAACAGAAGAAAAAGCCTTTATTGGAATATATATAGTGTCTCTAATATCAGCACAGCTATTTTATCAGAGATATAGCAACTAGGTGATCCTCCACTATAGATAATCCAAGTAACCTGCTCTGAGTACCATAACCTGGGATACAGTCGTCAACACTTCACAGATCTGAGACCTAGTAGAGACCTCCAGTATATATAAGTCTATACTACTTCTGAATCTTTCTTCCTCTGTACTATTGTGGTATCAAGCAGACATATCTACAAATGTATTTACGTGTGCCTAAACCTAATGCACCTTTGCTTAAGGCGCATTAAGGCAATTTAGGCACATGTTTAAACACAGATGTGCTAATACATTAAGGTGCATTAAATTTAGGTATGAATAACTGTCACATTAGCGCATGTGCAGACACACTAATGAGCATTAATGCAGTGTCTGCCCATTCCTGCACATTGCATTAATGCACATCAGTCCATCTGCACATGCATTAGTGCAATTTAGCTATTTGCACCTGCTTTAATCAGGTATCAAATTTAGGTTCACATAGCCTTAAATCATCATTTTTAAGTTGCATTAAGGGCCCACACATGTAGACACATGCCCTTAATAGGCATTAAAGGTAGGATTTTAGGCTAAAAGTGTTAAAAGAGGCATGTACAGATGTGTCTAGTGAGACCTAATTGGAGGCAGGTCTAATTCATCCAGGTGCTACGCCATATAGACATCTGTATGGCTTCCAGTTCAAGAAGTAGTTCAAATGGGAAGCAGAGTAGCAGCTTTATGTTTTGCTGCACATAACTAACTGGAAGAATAATACAGGCTTTCAGCAGATGCCTGATGACACACTGGCTGTGTCTACATGAGACGCTTACTGCACAGTAGCTCATTACTACTGCACAGTCAGCATCACCAGGAAGCCATGTGGGGACTCTACTGCATGGTTGCTTAGTACTTAGGTATGCAAGTACTAAATGACTGCACAGTAAGAACTACTCAGTCAGCGTCTTGTGTAGACACAGCCATTGCCCAGCAGCATAGGAATATTTAAGTGGGAGGATTCAGCCAATATAAGATCAATTTTCCAAATTTGGGACAAAAATTGCATTTGAGAATCTTTTTGAAGGCACTGGATACAGCCCTGAAATGCAGAACTATTTTAGGAAATTTGAAATGTCCAGTCACTTTAAGACAAGCCTCAACTCTAATGCAATATTTATACCTACTCAGCAATGATGAGTGTAATAGGACAGGACAAGGGCCCAAGTGTCTTAAACACATATTTATTTTGATTTAATAAGATTGTTACTGTATGTTTATTAAATGCCAATTGATTCTTAAACATATTTGCCAAGGATTAACAGCTGTTTAAGAATCTATCCTATTTAATGAATATACAAGAACTGTCTTAGATTTAATAAGTTTGATTTAATGAGATCATGAATGATTTCAAACAACCAAATGATAACTTTTAATAAAAATTAACACTATGCAAACTACAGATAACTTATACAGAGGTTAGTTTTAAATTGAATCATTCTTTGGTATCTAATTATCCTAATGTGTAACAGCTCAAGTGGTCAGATAAATATATATATTATTTTGACTTTTAGTTAGACTCCCATATAGTCTTGGACCAACACTGAATATTTTCTGTCAGTCATTCAGAAATAATATTTAAATAGGCTTTCCAGGGGTATCATCCAAGTTGATCAGAGATTCTAATTTGAAATATCAAA
Organism: Caiman crocodilus; assembly: GCA_030014935.1. Classification (NCBI taxonomy): domain Eukaryota; kingdom Metazoa; phylum Chordata; order Crocodylia; family Alligatoridae; genus Caiman; species Caiman crocodilus. The sequence goes on from JAGPOW010003316.1 coordinate 139,668,676, forward strand.
TGCACTATCTTTTATTGCTTTTGGCACCCAAGCTACATTCCCATAATCATTCCAGAGCAAAGCTAAATAGATGAATATTTAACTAAAGCATGAAGAATTATGAGTTTTATACTAGTTTTCATTTTTCACATGAATAAAAGAAGAATCCTCTAGAACCTAATTTGGAGATATGGAAGTTGGGATACATTCAGCAATGCCTCTACAAAGACCATATTTCTAATGTATGGAAAACAACTGTTCTCTGTGGCATTATCTCCTCACTAATACAGTAAAAAATTTAGAAGTTAATGCTGATGCTTCTGCTGTTAATTTCATATCATAAATGTACTCTTTTACATGTGGGAGGTGGTTTTTAACAGCCCCTGTAAAGTGCAAGGAACCTGGCGCCTGCAAAAACCTTGCTTCTGTACAGCAGAAAGGCCATATAACAGAGGATTGTAGATAGAAACATTTGGCCCCCAACAGATTCAGGGACAATCTGCAGGTCTGGAAGCCTGAATCTTTTATCCACTTTTTTAAAAAGCAATAACATTTTTAAGCCTAATTTTTTTGTTTCCCCTCTGGTAAAATAACCTAGTGGGGGGACAATTTGGGCTTTAGCTTTTAATGTATTCTTTAGAAATAAAGTTTGACTTTCTTTAACTAAAGATTCCTTTATTGTTGTTCTTGCTTTCTCAAGTAACAAAATGTCCTAAATTTCATTAAGAATGTGATGAATATTTTCCTGTCCTTTTGAAAATTAACAATACATTTTTGTTAAGAAATAGGCTCTTTTTATAGGTAGTTTGTTTTACTTTTGTGCTATATTTTTGAAGCTGTTTACCTCACAACTGCTTTCAATAATATAGTACAAGAGTAACTATTAAACAGAGAAACTTAACCCAACCCTCATATTTTACTACTATGAATGTTCTGTAAATCTGTTTGTCTTTGATTTATACATAAAATATCATATAAACAACAGAGAAGGGTGAGATTTGGCAGTGGACAGTGAAACCTTATAGTTAAATTATGCTTAGTCAGCTTAGAGCGGTAACCAAAGATCATAAGATATTGACCTAAAACAGAGAAGGCAAGGGATACTCTGCTTATTCTGATTAACCTCCAATGCACACAACTGTGTGTGAAAATAATATGGTAAGCCTAACTCTAGTTTAAGTTTATTTCAATTTTATTTGTTCCTATAGGAGTAAGAAAAATAGTATTCAGCAAACAGCATGCTATGCGTCTTGAGCCTTGTCCCTTATGAGTGCATATGTGCAGTTTGCAGCGTTACAAACCCATCTGTGGTGCTGCAAACTCCATGTATCACACATGTATGTGTTTGCCACACTGCTAATTTGCAATATGACAGGGGTTTTTTTTAACACCAGATGATCACCATGTCAAAAAAACCACCAAAAAAAAGCAGCACAGTGCATGTGCTGCCCCAAACTGGAGCCTGGCTGGAGCACGCTCCAGCTGCCAGCCAGGCTCTGTGCACCCAGATTACTACCGCTCCAGCCTTGGGAGGCCCCCAAAACCCCAAATAAGGCTGCTGGGGCCAGTCCCGGTGTTAACCATACCCTGGGGCCTCCCATACCCCACCTGGGGCAGTCTGCTACGTGCCAGAGTACAAGTGTAGGGGCTTGCCCGAGGACAGCTTGCAGCGACACAAATAACATGCTGCTGCTATCTGTCCCTGGGGAAATACACAATCCTGCTCCTGGGGACACGCCTCATGTGGATAGTACAGTCTCTGGCTATTGTTAAGGGATCTGTCTTGAGCTTATTTGCCAGTTTCTCTTCTGTGCTAAAGGCTGTAGTCTTAATCCGCATCTTGTCAACCAAATTCTTCTCTCCTCTCTTGCACTCTTTCTCTCTTACCTCTCTCTCTTTCCATATTCCTGGAAATCAGAAAAAATGAAATCTCTAATCTGGGGAAGACGTCTATGTAGTAACTGCCTCTCTGCTCAGCTTGCATAAATTTTAGAGATAAGAGTCTATTTTTATCAACCATGGGCCAAACTCTGAAGTTATTTATATCAGTGTAAATTAGAGGAACTTCAGGGCTTTTACAATGGTCTGAAAGCAGCATTTGGATCCATATATTTAACAGCATTATTAAGTCATTTCTAGGCTTTTAATTGGTGCTTACATTGTCTCAATTAAAACAGGTTAAATGCCTCTTTAAGGCAACTTAAAACTGTGAGTTTACTGAAATATTGAGAAGGAGATTTTCAAAAGCACAAGGGACAGTTAGGTGCCTAACTCTAATTAACAAACTTGCCTTTGTGGTTAGGGACAGGAATCACACATAACCTGGTATAAGTTATTGGAAACCAGTTCAGATAAGTCTCTCAGCTTGATCAGAGATCTAACCTACTTGAAATGCCTGTTGGAAATTTTATGTTGTGCAAGCATAAATGAGCATATACATAAAGACACATAAACAATGCAGAAACAATCATTTGCTATTAACACAAAGATCTTCATATGTACTAGTCATTGACAGTTCAATATAGATATATAACTATATTCTCAGACTTTTAAGAAGGTGTTAAAATTTGGGTTACTTATCAGTAATCATGGATTAAACAAAGTACTTGGATGTTGTACTTATGTCATAGGAAACACAGGACATTTGAAATTAATGGCAGCTTAGAATAAACTCAAATAGATTAAGTAGGGAGTGAAAGCATCCAACCACTTCTAATTCTGCTTGTTTACAGCCACCTGTCAATAAATTTGTGCCTCTCTGAATGAGTTAGTCTATAAGGTATCACCCTGCCCCTGCCTTCTGCAATTATCATCAAGGCATTTTAGTGCTTCTAGTTCACTCATTACACACAGTCTTAAAGACTCATTTTCCTTCCCATAGTGTTAGTGTAGGGTAATCCTAAAACTGTTTATGTGCTGTAATTGTACTTGAATTTAGGTCTTTGGATATAAGCTCATTTAAAATATAACTTTCCTGAATTTATAGAATAGTATTTATTTTACAGGTAAGTGCAACAATACTCTAATGCACACAATAATTTATTTTAATTATTGATGCATTCCCTCCAGTATCTGAATATAGCTTTGTCTGAGATTCCCCCACTTTTCCTCTGCATTAAAACACAAATATAGAAAAATGCAAAACACCCCCACCCCCAAAAATCATCTGTTCTACTAAGTGATACTTCTGATGACTAGAAGATAAGCATTATCAACTTTAATTCATCTGTTTTAGCTTACCTTTTACAGGCACATTCATTGGTATGCTGTGGCTATTTTACTGCACTCCAGAGAAGAACAAAGCAGCCATAGCATACTTACTAGTTAAACTGAGTTTATAGCTATTTGGCATTATCACAGCCAAGCATAATGGACCCAGCATACAGCCTACTTTTCTTTCCTTCCACCCTCTACATTCCCTGTATCTGTTCTCAAATAAACTTCACCTCTATGTATGGCATGCACCTCATAATATTTCTTTTATATATCTTGCATAAAATTAATCTGCAGTTACACACCATGTCCTATACAATAATGAAAAAAGAGAGAGGGGAGGATACAATACTGTATGTATGGGAGCTGAGGGAACCAGAACAATCATGACCTGTCACTGCTTGAGCTCAAAATCTCAAAAACTTGCCTAAAGAAATGTGACTAGATATTTTTTAATGGGAAAAAAAAAAAGGTAAATAAATTACCATTGCCAAGTTCAAAAAAACTGAATGGAATTAGTTCAAATTTTCGGAACCTACTTGCTTTGAAAAGATGCCATATATTTACATCTATATCTATATCTATATAGATATATATAAAATGAGCTTGAAAGCCTGGAATTAGCTTATTTTGTTTTGAAACCTTTATTATGGTTGCCCAAATTCCTTCCAATGTTAAAACCATAATTTAAAATGTGCTATTGAGTATACATGAAGAAATTCCACTATAATACTATAGAACAGACTATAGACTGGCACTTCATGAAATAATTATTGCAAAAGGACAGTATACAACAAGAACAAATCAATTTGTTTTGCAATTAGTAAGTGCAACTTGAATTAATTTACAGACCAGAAGTCCGATTTGGCCCTTAAATGTGAACATTGTTCTCAATAAACACAAAATCACTGGGATAATGATTGAAATTCTCAGCACTGCTAGCATATGTGGGCTTAATGCACAAAGAAACGTTGTTGAGAGTCAATGGATCTATACAGTACATATGTCTAGTGCCCACTTCCCTTGATAGCTCAAACTATAGAAACATGTCTCTAGGATGTTCTGCATTGCATAAAAATTGGCACCATCCTCTTTGGGTTTCTGTTACTATTAAGGAGGCAACTCCCAACTTTTAAAATTCTTTTGAAATTTTCTTAGTCATATGAGGTACCCACAGCACTTCAGTTTTTAAAAGAAACTAACTTATGCAACCTAAGCTTGGTGACAAATAATTAGCTCTAGGAAAGATGGATGATGCAAATTACTGTGAAAAAGCCAAGTTTACCAAGACATGGTAGGAATGCCTAAGGTGCATTTTAAATGGAATGCCTATGCAATTTAAATGGAAACATCTTACCATGTAAAACTTCTTATTTTAGAAAGAATGACTCCTTTTTCATAGAACAGTCAGTTTTAATCTGCTTCAAATTTTACCTCACAGTTATTAAACTCCACATAAGGGGCTTATGATGGAAATACTGACAGGCTTCCCAGATTTACATATTTGCAAACTGAATTCACTTATTTTTAATTTATGAGATATGCACAGTTTTGATAATATAGAAGTGATGTAGTCGACATGATGGCACAGGAAACGTGAGAAACAAGAGTTTTTATTAGAGCTGTGTGAAGCTTTGCTTACTGATTCTATACTGTGGAGATTCAGCTCAATTTGGCAGCCAAATCTCTGAATCTGAAGCAAATCAGGGGACCTATTAATCTCTCTGGATTGAATCAGAAGCCTCTGACTCAATTCAGAGAGATTTGGGGAGATTCAAGGATTTGGACATAGACACAGCTTTATATGTTTTTTCTACATACCTCAAGGTACCAGGCAGGTTGTGAATGCTGAGATGGTGGGGCACATGGAGTATCCCACAGGAGTGCAGGGCGGGTCCCAGCACACTCAACGGCAGACCCAGAAGTGGACCAGAAGCACTTCCAGTCCACTTTCATGTCCACTGCGGAGCATGTGGGAGACACCCTTCTCTACCCCCTGGCTCAGCGACTGGAGCCTATTCGGTCTGGGGGGGCACCTGGGGACCCCCGTGGTCAATTGCCAAGCCAGGGGTGTGTGTGTGGAGGTCCACCACGTGCTCAGCAGTGGACCTGGAAGTGGACTGGAAATACTACCGGTCTACTTTCAGGTTGGCCACCGAGAGTACCCCCACACTCCTGTGGGATGCTCCATCCACCCCACCATCTCAGCATTTATGAGCTGCACCTGGTACTTTGAGGTATGTAGAGAAAAACATTTAAAGCTGTGTCTACAGCCGAATGGCTGATTCTCCAAATCAGAATCAAATCTTCAGATTCAGATTAAGCTGAATTGAATCGGGACAGTAATTTGAATCAACAAATCAAATCACTGTCCCCCGAATTGGGCCAAAACTGAATCCAAATCAAATACAGCCGGCTTCACACACCCCTAGTTTTTATGGGTATTGTGTTTTATAGCATCAACTACTCCAACTATATAGTCGGTCCAATAAAAGATATCCCATAAAAAATTCTTGCCTCTTCGCTAAACACACTTCTGGAATTACATGTTTTTTAAATTAATAATAGTTGTTAAAATCAAAGTTTTAAAAATCAAATTTAATATATTAGTAGTTAATAAGGCAACATTAAAGAAAAAAATACCACATTTGATGTATCAGAAGTTTTTAGATATAGATTGTTTTCTTTCCTCACATAAACAGTCTTACAGATTTTGAAGAGACTAATTGTACTAATACATCTGTATTAGGAACAGACTTGGTTCCTAAATTTATACAATACTGTATTTATCAAATCAATGTTGCCTGTCCCCCATCCCCAGCCTTCCCTTCCCTGCTGCTTACTTCCAGCTCCAACCCCGGCTCCAGGCCTAGCTCCAACCTCAACCCAACTGGGTCTGAAGTTTCTGCTTCTGCTTTTTACTCACCAGGCTGGACCCAAGTTGTGGCTACTACCAATGACTGTCCTGAAGCCAGAGCCAGAAGTGCCCAGAATGTAAGTGGTGGGAGCAGGTGGCAGAGGCAGGGAGTAGGGGAGCAGGCACCAGGCTGAACAGACGGGGTGGGGGCAAAGAGTAAAGGTCTGGCCACCTGGCCCTCATTGCTGCTTTCTCTACCATAGCAGCAGGGGAAATAAATTTAAGATGATACTCTAAAATTATATTGTATACATGGAAAATTATATATAATTATAATTATATTATAATATAATTATATAATTAGCATTCTCCATGTATACAACCTAATTATCAGAGGGTCGTCTTAAATTCAAAGTTGTCTTGGATTCAGGTAAATGCAGTATATCTGTATCCTCTCAATAAGGAATGTTAATGTCACAGAACAACTTAGTTACACTAGACATATGTTCCTCTCCACTGTGTGTTGCAGAGCAGAGCAGATGGAATTAAATGTAGCTTGGCAAGCTGTAGAGGGGCAGCTATGCAGTACTATTTTTACTACTGCACAGCCACTACAAGCTCCTCTGGAACACATACCTCTCAGAGCTGCAAGACAAAGCAGACATGTCACCTTCAGAAAAAAAAGGTAGTACTTAGAGACCATCTGTTATATAGAGAGTGTTTCCTGTAAAGAGAACTGTAATGTGATGAGCTATGCATCAGAAGTACTCAATCTGAGATATAATTCCCTTGCACACGACAAAAAGCCTACTTGGGCAGAAAAATTATATGAACACGGGATGAGGGGAAGTGGCAGCATGATACAGAAGCCATCTATACTGCTATTTTGAATTTGGGGGTAGTCAAATAGGTGCACAGTCAAATGCACTTTATCCATATGTAACACTAGTTCATGGAGTTTAGACCCAGTTTTAATGAGCATCATTAGTTAATACTGTTATAGCATATGTATAAGAAATGCCTTCATTAAATACTAAGTTTTATCGCCATTACTATATTCCATGGATAATTGCTTGAGAGCAGTTCGTATTCATGGCCAGTTTTGCACCATAGCCAGCCCTACCTCATCAAAGAAATGATATGCATGAACAAAAAAGCTTGAAAATGTGTGGTTTTCAGTGCCTCAAAGCCTCTTCAACAGAGTATTCAACAGAATTTTTCCTCTTCTGTGCATTTTTATGTAGGAAGGGATGGCATACTTCATCATTATATTTAATTACAGAATAACAGAATCATAAAAATGTTGAACTGGATGGGACCTCAAGAGTGCATATAGTCCAACCGGCTTGAGGTATGTTCAAGTATGCCCTGAGTTTCCCTAAAGTATTTTTAAAAACTTCCGAAGTTTTGCTTTCTAAACTTCTTATCATTCTTGTTTTCCTTCTCTGTACTCTCCTCAATTTGTCTACACCTTTCTGAAAATGTATTTCCCAAAACTGAATATGAAACTCCAACTGAGGCCTCACCAATGCTGAGCACAGTGGAATAATTACCTCCTTTGTCTTATGATGACACGCCTAGTAATGCAAGCTACAATAACGTTTGTCTTATTAGCAACAACATTACATTTCAGACTTATATTCAATTTGTGGCCCACTGTATTCTGTCCCCTTCCCCAGTCATTTTCTGTAATAATATAGCTTCAACAGATATTCCCAATTTTGTATTTTTATATTTAATTGTTCCTTCATTATGGTACTTACTAATTATCAAAACTGAATTTCATCTTGCATATTTCAAACCATTTCACCAACTTATGAAGATTATTTTGAATGATAATCCTGTCTTCCAAATGCTTGCAATCTCTTTCACTTTGGTGTCAGTGGAAATTTTGTAAGTGTAAGGCCAAACCCTATTTCTGATGCCTATGTAGATTTTAGCATTGGTTTACAGCTGTGTAGCTATGTTCTCCATGTGTGAGCCTCCCGAGTATGCTCAGAGGGCTCTGTTCTACCTGTGTAGGCTCCAGGACAGAATAGAATTGTCCAGGTCCACATGTATCCCTGTGTAGGTCCCTGAAACATTGGTTGGAAAAAACCCACAACCAGTATAGTTATACAGGAACTCACAACCAATATAGTTATACAGGAAGGAAAATGGCCTTCCTAAATGTTGGCCCAATAGCCCCATGATTAGAGGACCTTGCCTAGGTAATGAGCAATCCAGGTTCTAGCTACCTCCCCTCCTGACAGTTAATGATTAATAATAATTAATAGATCCAGAACCAGTTGGGAATCCTGAAGGACCTCATTCTATATGTTCTCCCAGTCAGACAGAGACATAGTGGTAATTATCTTCTGAGTTCAGATTTTCAACCAAATTCATACCAGCCTTATACTAATGCATGCTACTATACTTCAGGAAGAATAATTAAAAATATAAATGGGTGACACCTGTATGGCAGCCCTATGGAGAAGGATCTAGGAATCTTGGTAGATCAGTGTCAATATGAGTTTGTAGTGTGATGCAGCTACACAAAAGGCAAATGTAGTTTTGGGATGCATAATAGAAGTGTCAGGTGCAAGACACAAGAGGTGATAGTGGTTCTCTATTTGGCACTGGTTAGGCTTCATCCACATATTAAAAAAAATGTGGAGAAGTTAGAGAGGGTCCAGAGACAAGAGACAAAAATAATAAAGGGCTTGGAAAGCAAGTCATACAAGGAGAAAGTGAAAGAGCTAGGCACGTCCAGCTTGTGAAAAAGGCACTTAAGAGGGGACATATAGAAGTCCTCAAATACTTGAAGGGCTTCCAGAGAAAACAGGGAAAACACCTTTTTTCTCTCGCAGCAGAGAGCAGAATGGCTGCAGACCAATGGCTGCAAGTTGCAGCAAAGTAGGTTCAGATAGAATTTCAGGGGAAAAAACCTGTCACTGTTGGAACAGTGAGGCTGTGAAACAGACTGCACAGGGAAATTGTGGACTCTCTATCACTGGACATGTTTAAGAAAAAGCTGGACAGCCACTAGCTATGCCTATGATCTACTATGACTAAATTCTATGCTTCTGAACTTTTCTGGCTGTCACACAGGGCTGGGAAGGAATTCTATCCCTCCCCCACTCCACCTCCCTTGTGCCCTACTACATGCATTGGGGTATTTTTTTAAGCCTTTTTCAGAGGCATTGGATGTTGGCCGCATCCAAGCCTAGGGGTTTTGACTGGGGTGTGCCAATGCTCCTGCTGGGACTTAAACCCAGAGATTTCTGGCTAGAGGATCTTGCATCTCCACTCAGAGTCAGGCTGATCATCAGTGGCGATGTGTAGGGGATACACGGAGGTACACTTGCACCCCCAGAGAGCACTACTGCATCCCCTGACAGCCACCGTTCCCAAGCAGTGGGGACAGGTGAGAAGGCTGGTGCCTCGCCCTCCCCCGCCAACGAGAGCACCAGCTGGGGAGCGGGGGCGCTGGGAGAAGCAATTCCCACGGTCTTTCCAGGGCCGATTGTGCCCATCCAGAAGTGCCAGTGGTGTGTCATTGCCAGTTCTAGATTGGTGTAATCAGTCGAAGGGGACCTGCCTACCCCTGTCACTGACTGGCCACTGTGGGGGCAAGTGCCCTCCCTGACTCAGGAAGCACCAGTTGCCCATGCTGATCATCATATTAGGGGTTAGAAAGTTTATTCTATGGTTAGATTGGTATGGACTGTGGAGGGTTTACCTTCCTTTGTAATGTGAGTAGGGGTGTGGCCTTCTTCCTGGGATCTCTTGAGTGTATGTTAACAACAAAAGCAGGATGTGGCCTGCCATGGTCCCCCTACTTTACCGGTGGCAGGTTAGAGTGTTATGTCTAATGTTGTGGCAAGATAGACTGTTTTGCGAAGAGGTAGACAATGGTTTGGTATAGGATGACTTGGATAGTGATGATCCTGACTTAGGCAAGGGGCTGGACTAGATGACAAATGAAGTTCCCTTCCAGCCCTACTTCTCTATGACTCTATGATTATAATTTAAATACACTTTTTCGCTAATTTGCTTCTGACAATGTGATGCAGGACCATGCCTATTTTTTTCCTAATATAGGCCATATCTGTTACTTCCTGAGTGTATCAAGGGGGATGTGTGAGAATGCAGCCATACCCCACTTTGACTTTGTACAGTAGCATATGTGAAATAAGTTCTCTGAGCTCACCAGCTTTCTACCACAGCTGCTGCCAGAGACTTCATTGGTGCTGTTTTCCAGTATAATTGCTGTCATGGACTCCTCTTCCCTTGGTACTGAATTCAGTGGTGAGCAAGGAGGGGGTTGAGCCATGATGGCATTCACCCTTGAATGCCACACAGCCACACCAGTGTGGGCTCTAGCAGCAGCCACACTGGCAAGCAAGGAAGCTCAAAGAGCTCCTGTGTGTATACTGCATGGCTGCACCTTCTGCACTTCTCCACAAATCTGCCCCTACTTTCCTTCTATCCATTAGGCCAGTTATCCTTTCTAAGTAGTAGTTTAGGTCCACTTTCTAACGGTGGGTTTTACATAATTGAACACAAAAAATAGAATTTTGTAAAAAAGTGGTAGTTGTAATATAAATCCACCAAGCAAGGACTTTAAAAAAAGCTAAGGAATCTTTTTGTCATAATGTTTGGGGTTTTAGGAAATCTTCATGTATTCATAGCAGTGCATGACTAAAACTTCCATTAAAAAGAGTAAGCACAATAGATCAGTCATTTACTTCTCAGAAAAGTGTATAGAGGCTAAGACAATGAAAACTGTCTCTTTTCTGCCTTCTTCAGTACAAAGTTGTTGATTCCTCAATGCCCCCACTCATATTTCAATTTATAGAAAGAAGCTGAAAGAACAGTTCTTAGCCGACGATAATTATTTTTCCATAGAAATGCCTCATTTACTGAGCACTGAGAGTCCATCTTCTGTTGTAGCAGCAACAATGAACAAAGACTGTAAGTAATATTAATGAATTCCAAGAATCCAAGAGCCAATCACACCAAAATGATTCTGAACAAGGCTTTAAAGGGGTGATGCAAAAAAACCCCCATAAGATCACCATTCTTTAAATCCTAAGAAAGTAAAAATTAAATGATAAAGAACTCTCAATTTAATTTGTGTAAAATAGAATCTTCCTCATCATATAATATAAATATGTAGAGTCTTCATAGGTTAATTGATCTAAGGCCAGAAAGAATTATTATAAGCATCTAGTCTGACCTCCTGCCTGACAGAGGTGATATAGGAATTACTGAGTTAAATCCGGTGTTCCTACCTTCCTTTTGGTCTCAGATAAGAGAACTGAATAAGATATTAGAGGTCCAGAATATTGCAGAGACTATCTCATTTCTGTTTGTTTTTTTTAATCAGAAATTCTGTTTTTGATTTGCCCTAGTTTAAAGTCTTTAATCAGATGTTTATTGCTATGTGAATTCCAAAAGGACTGGAAGTTGTAGAGATTGTTGCTCAAACATAACATTAACAAAAAGTAGACTTCTACAAAACCTTTCTGAGTATTCCCATAATCAAAAATGGAAAAATGGAAAATGTATCCAAACGTAAAATACCAGTGGAGGAAATATATATTTCAATCTGTTCACTATATCTAGAACTTCCTTAAAGGAGGAGACTAGTGATAGGTTGTCTACACTCTTAAGTTTACAAGTGCAGTTTTGTTGAAGAATCTACTCACAAAACAAAGAAGAAGAAATCCATGTTGGTTTGCATAAAAACCACATGAATTTGCTGGTAAAAAACTGGTAAAGTTTGTGGTAAAATTAACAAAAACACATGTTTTATTTTTCACAAGTCTGAAAATCCAGAGTCCAGAGTGGATACTTAGTCTTAATACAAATTTCTATAGTTATATAGACCCATATTACCCCAATGTCTATTAAAGTGTTGGCAATTACTTTGATCAATCAGAGGCAGCTATCAAGATAGGTGCATTCCCTGGTATGACTACCTAATTCCTAGTATTTCCCAAAGTAAATGCTGCCCCTAAAACTGAATCTATTTGTTTAAATTATAAAATTCAAGAAAGGATTGTGACTAGTGGAGAAAGTACAATAAGGAACAAATCCAATGGGAATAAAACTGTCTACAACTGTAGAAACAGATACTCCTAATACAGAATACATCCACGGTACATTAAAAGTCTAGAGGCTCTTTCTAAGTACAAACTAGCCACTATTGCTTTTGTTAAAGTGCCCCCAACACCATTTTGAAACATAGGATGCTGAATATACGAGACGCTGCAGACATTTTAATTAGAGCAGCTCCCAAACATTGCTCTAAAAGCCACCCACCACACCAGAGCACATGCATAGGTGCCATGGTTCTTAGATAGCTTCAGAACAAGCAGTGACTTTGACAGCTATTCAGATTCTGTATGCATATAGGATGTCTAGGTGAACATAGTCTATCTGGGGGGAAAACTTAAGGGAGGAAACAATGTTGAACAAAATATTTCATGGGTTGTGTCAGGCCTACCAGTCTGAATCAGTTTCTCAGCAGAGACAATCATTAAACTGTGAGGCAGTTTGAGAAGGCATCTGTCTCCACAATATCCTTGCTTCTCTCACTTATTAAATGCATGCATTTATATAAGATCTGACCATTCCCGATGCCGTGAACATTTGTGAGGCATTACAGTTTTGTCTGATGATGATGTTTCTGCATTGACCATTCAAGGCTGTTTTTCATTCAGTTAAACAAATCCAAGTGGACATTAATTATCCTAGAGATTTTAGGAATTGTAAAAAGGCTGTCACTGGGAGCTTCAGAAAATTTATTAAAAATTCTAATAATTTAATGCTTGCTGTTAGGGGATCAATGCATGGTAGTGAATTTCAGGAATAAATGATCACACTCTTGCCTAAGAATGGGGAAAAAAATCAACAACCAAGAAAGTTATAACAGATTTTAGAAGACATACTGGCCACATCCACACGAACAGGAATGTGTGGTTTTCAGTGCCTCAGAACCTTTTGAGGCACTGCAAAATGCACACAACACACACGAAAAGGGTCTTCATGCTGCATATTTTCAGCGCAGAGCTAAAATTAGATACCTGGAAATCCTGGTGTCTAAATAAAAAAGTAGAATAAAAAGCTGAGCAGTGTACCTAGCTATAGCACATGCCACCTGAAACAAGAGCCTGGCTGGCCAGAACCATGCTGCAGCAGCTGGCCAGGCTATGCATGCCCAGATTGCCAGTGCTGCAGCCCCCAGGACCCCAGGTAAGGCTGCTGGGGCCAACCCAGGTGCTGACCCCCGCTTCCTTTACCCCACCTGGGGAATTTGCCATGTGCCAGAGCACATGTTCAGGGATGTTCCCCAGGGACAAGTAGCAGCAGCACAATTATGTGTCACTGCTATTTGTCCCCAGGGAAATGCACATGCGTGTTCATCTTGATGTGCCCACTGAAGAATTGAGAAATACCTTTGGGATGTAAAACACTGCTAATTGTTTGTTCGTAAGAGTGTTGTAATTAGAAGTACTTCAATTACAAGGCATATGTGTAGATGTAGTTTTGGTGTGCAGAAGAAGCTGTGTTATTTTATAGTGTTGCTGCTTTATTGTTTCTTTGACATTTCAATGCTTTTGAACTGGTTAGCTATATTTTGTAACTGAGCAGAAAACTGCAGAGAAATGAGCAAGAGACTATAGGTCTTAGGGGACATGAACATTTAGAGTTTCCTTTTAATCTTACTCCAAGGATGCTCCTCTGTCCTTCCTCTCCTTTTCAATGTGATTGTTATGCTATTGTCAACCAGGCAAGAACTCTAATGCAAACTCCCCTCTAATGGCTACAGGAGCAGATGAAAGCCAAACTTTGGTACTAATCATATATTTGAAATTATGATACTATACTTAGTGATATAGCAAATAGTAAACAACAAGGCTATCAGATTCAAAGGTTTCTGATCTCTTTGATAATTTCAACAATAAAATAAAAATATGTAGAAGAAAGCAGAAAGCACAGGGAACATAAATAAAAATAAAAATAGAAGAAACCAGGAAAAGTATTTAGGGCTTATTAGTTCTTTGGATGGCTAAACTAAATACAAGGCAAACAAAACACTAGAATACACTAAAAAAAATCTAAAATACAAATAAAAATAAATTAATTTTATTCTATATTAGCTACTGATTAGATACTGTACTGTACTGGTATACAGGGTTTTTTTGCAAAAGACTATTGTATTTCCACTAAAGAGACATTAGTTCTTTACAACAGCAACTTTTCAGAAGTGTGACAATTTCCAGTACCACATGTAATGCCTGTCCAGTTACCCAGGGTATCACAGGGGTGGCTTTGTCTTCCAGCATCCCAGGAGACTGTGCTCCTCACTCCCCTGCTCCCACACATGCCCCCAGGGAGTGTGTATGGCACTCCAAACTCTACTGCCTGAGAGAGGATAAGCTGGGCTTACAGATCAACATGTAGTCATGTTCTTTCCCTATAAACAAGACACTCTTTGCTGCCCAAGGAGTAGGGCAGGAAATCACCTTCAAGACTCTCCTCCCAGGCCAAAAATATCTGTTCTTTTCACATCATCATCACAAGCAAAGCTGGAGGGGGATGTCTCTGCCCAGTTTTGAGCCAGAGACTTTTACGAGGAACATGTAATAGCTACCAGACTACAGAAATCAAAGGAATTACATAAAATAAGGTCATCACCAGTCAGGAGCTAGTAAGTGGTTTAAGCGTATAGCTGGTTCTGTCAAAAGTTGGCTCTCAGTTTCTATAAGCAGAAAATGCCATATTGTAGCTAAGGAGAAACTCTTCAGTACCTTTCATGAAGCAGAGGCAACTTGGGTGCTCTGTGGGGAGGTAGTCCAGCTGGAAAGTCCACGTGTTTGGTGCAGAGGCTGGCTAGTGTAATTCATAAAAACTAGAGCTGGAATGAATGGAAGTCCCTTCAGCCCCCTCCTGAAGTAGACACAGTGTTACATCCCTCTTTCCACTGCTGGCCTTTCATGGGGCAATGGAGTGAGTGAATCATGGCGCCAGTATGAGTACGGCACACAATGGACCTGCTGTACTGGTCTTCAAGAAATGTGTGGTCTTTTCTATATCCATTTTCCTAAACTCCTCTTTCCACTTGGCTTCACTAACTAATTCATTAAAAATATCCTTTGAAAATAGAAAACAAAACCCAAAACAAACAAAAATTTTAAACATAGCTTTGTTTGTTCCTCCATTCACATGAAAATGAATTGACTCACAACTACAGTTATTTTCTATGTTGTCCTTATTACTTTCCAAAACCAAGTCATTTGGATCAGAAGCCACAGGTCATGCAGGTGAAAGGGATCCATTCTGGGCTCAAAGTGAAGCTGATCAGCTCTTCTGGCAATAAAAGTTGTGAACAGATGAGGCATGGCTCTGCACTCCCAGAACAACAGGAGTGGGGAAGTCTCTGGTGGTTTCTTCAGACAGCTAGCTAATTGATACTTTCTTCTATGCTTGGCTGCCCTCATGAACCTCAGAAGATGGGGGCTTCTGCAAAGTATACTGGTATCTCTGCATTCGAGAGTGCCAGCAGTACAGACTTTGTGGCACTAAAGATGAACAGGTGTTTGAACAACATCATATGCATTACTTGTCACATTTTTGTGGCACTGCAATTTTCACAGAAATTGTTAGGACTAAATATGAATGCTTTTATACTCCTGCAATAGGACTTTCAGCTCCAGGCAATTTTTCAAAGAAAGATACTACTGCCCTTACATGCTATTTATAGGAATAAAAAAAAAATGGAGATTCGCTATTTATATATACATATATTACTGAAAAATACTATAAGCCATTCTAAATGAATCAGAGAATACTTTCAAGGGACACGTCTACATGAGGAGAATAATTTTACTGCGTATTAGTGTGGCAGGCAAAACCCATGCTAATGAGCTAATTCACAGTAGATTTAGTCTAAGGCACGTTAATATCATGAAAAACTGTTTATTTGCATTGATGTACAATAGCACTGATTACAGTGCATTAAGTTAGTGCCTGTCATTACAGGTTCTAAACTTAATGCGCCGTAATTACAGCTCATTAATTAACATGTAGGCATGCCCAAGGTAACTTAAATGAAGTATGTAAAGCTGTTAATGTGTTTAATGGAGGAGGGAAGAGTTCAGACTGTTCTGCTTGAAGAGTGGTTTAAAAAGCTCAGGGACAGAATCCAAAAAATAAGGCTTAGACAAAAAATGTAGTCAAAACCATTCCATTTAAAGACTAGTAAGCATATGGAAGTTGCTTAGAGAAACTAGTGAATCATATAGCCTAAATAAGCTTAAAAGACAGTTAAACATTTTTATGAAGAAGTGGGTTGAAATGTACAGCAGGTTGATATGGTTGAGATAAGTAAAAGGGACATATTTGTTTTTACACAAGATTGTCTCAGTGATATTTTTTAAATATCTCCCCTCCAATGACTGTTCTAAGGTTTCTTTTTCTGTTCTCTCAAGGTCAAGTGTCCAGGAAAATCTCTAATTTTCACTGTCTTCTAAATTTAATAGTATCTTATCCAGGAAAAAGCAAAAGTTGCCATCTATAGATCTCAGGCCTCAGAATCACGTTTTTTTAAATAATACTGGATAGATCTGGGCTTTTCCTCCGTGGTTTTTTTTCTCTTGTATGCAAGCTGTAAAATGGGATAGGTTTTTCAGGGTCCTAGACACAATCTAGGCTGGTCATATTAGATATTTTTTCATATTTTTCCATTGTTGCTATCCCTGGTGGAGCTCTATTCCTAGCTGCACACGTTAAGTGGCTGTAGGTGGCCCAAACCAAAGGTGGGCAAGTGATCAAGTAGTTAAAATGCAGTGGCATTACTACTACTACTACTGTTACCATTAGTGGACCTATGCCGTTATAGATAGCACTAGTCAGAAATGGTTCACAAAAGAGTGCAGACACAGATTCAGGTCAAAGTTTTCAAAACCAAAAGCCAAAGCTAGGATCTTGTCTGATTCTAAAAATGTTGAGCACCTAATAACTATGACTGACCTCAGATCTATAAAGTAACTGCTTTTTAGATCTATTTAAACAAGCACCACCAGACCTAAAATTTTATTATAAATAATAGATTTCTGTTCTGGAGCAACCTGAAATGTTAAAAGAGCAAATGCTTCTGACTCCCCTTTAAGCTGTTTAATGACAAGTTTTCCATCTCCTTTTTCTAGAAGTCAATTTTTCTTTATGAAAAATAAGATTCTCATATTACTTTTCATATATCTTCCTCCCCCTTCGCACCTGACTCATTTGAAAAAGACAATTCCGTTTCTCTATTTTATAAGGAAAAAAGTACACATATTCCAGTACACCTCATGGTAAAATCAGTGGTAATAATAATTGATTTCACAGGGAGCAAATTGCAATAATAAAGGGTGAATTTCTCTGTACCTGTATGGACCTTATTGTAGGTTTTAGTCTGTACAAAGTACTAAGTATATTCTTCGGTATTCATTTTATTACTTAGGAGTTAACAGGAAGCAACAAATGGATACTACTCTGCTTTTTAATTCCACGTGAAAAAGGGATACTCTTGCTGGTTTTATATGTTTTTTTTTTCACCAAGAAAGAGTCATGCAAGTACCTCCTGCTGATATTAAGCAATTCAATTCCTAAATTGAATTCATCTGAGCCAATCGCATGAGTTGTTTTTTGATGAATAGGACCCCTCATCTAGAGATGATGACAAATGCAAACTTCGGAATAGGTCCTTGCATTATTACAAAAGTAAGCAATAAGAATGGTTGACTAACTTTGCTTACTAGTCTTTTGACCTTTGCCTGACTTGATGTGCACAGCATGCTGCTGCACAGAGTGCAATAGTATGAACTAGATTTTTTAATCCTTTTCTAAAAAGGCACCTGTTTTGTTTAGATTAGGAAAAAAATTCCTAATCGTATATTTTATTTAGCCTTTTGAGATTCCACTTCATTTTCAGGTCTGTTTATGTTATATAGAAATCTGGAGATGCTGTCCCTTCTTAGCATACACAACAGAGAAACTTAGATCCAAGTTCATACAATTTCATTAAGAAAAAAAAATCAAATACTGCATCTTTATACAGATCAATGTCCAATTATAAGCTGAGAGTCACTGTGGTAAAAGGTCAGGAAAAAATAATCTTTCTGGCATTTATTACTTGGAAAACAAGGTCCTGTGTGAGGTCAACCCTCAAATATATACAGAATAAATTATACTGCAGCACTCTAAATATTTTACACAGCAAACATTATATTGCAATCTCAACATGATCAGAAAAATGAAGCAGAGCATGTATTTGCTAATGAATATACTACAGATCAGACTATGCTAGAGGCAAAAATCTAGTTCCAATTATCACCAATTAATACAAATCTTATAATGTATGTCTGCTTAATTATAAATATAGCTTCTCATTAAGAATGGCTTAATTAATCAAATTTTAAATATCCTAACTCCGTGAATCATCTTCCATAGAAAAACTAAAATGACTGACAGGTATGTGAAGTAAATCCAAAATAACTCAGTTGTGTATTTCCTCACTGCTTTTGTGAATACAAGCAAAACACACAAACACAGATATGGCTGTAGTATTCAGTTTGGCTGATATTGTTAAAAAGTGTTGTGTTGTTTTTTTAAAGGACATTGCAACTAGTTAAAATGTATTTGGAAAGAATGAAATGGACACAGATTTTGAAGAAATAAAGATGCTTATTTGTCACAATGTATGCTGAGACCACTAGCACCGCCCTAGAAAAAAACTATTTTGGTAGCTACACAGATACCTATCTGAGATGCTGAGGGTGTGAATTAAATGATTATACTGAAAAAGAACGTTGTGCCATTTATTGATACTTCACTTCTTATGTTGCTATTAATAGTAAAATCCATACTACAAATAGGAAAGTACAGTTAAGAACTGAACTTCTTTCTCTACTTTTATGATCACCAAATCTTTTCCTTTTTCTCTCTCCAGACTAAATGAAGAATGCATAGGACTGATTATTGTTTTATCTGTTGTTGTAGTCATGTCTAGTTTGAATTTGCAAAACATGCCTGGGCAGAAAGACTGTACACAATATATTACTGGCAATGTCCCTGAAGATAAAATATAGTAATTTTTGAAAACTATTTTTTTAAATATTATTTTAATCTACTTTGGGGTAAAAATAACAATCAATACTGCAGTTTCAATGCATGATTATACTGTAAGATATTGAAAGTTCTTGCACTGGTTCGGCTATAAGATTTATTATTTCCTCTAATGATATTATCAATGGACTATTCCTGAAACTGTTGTACTAATAGGTTTACAATGATTGCTTTATACTTTGTAAGCATTGGAGACTTCACTCACCTGGTTCTAGCGGCTGGCTTTTAGTTGAAGCAGTTTTCATCTTGAGTGCCTCCCTAACAGACATGTCACAGCAGGAGCCTTTGTTAGTGTCTTGGTCACTGTCAGCCTGATCACTATCCCCATGCCCGCTGTCCCTCAAGCTGGCTCTTTCTGGGTCCTTGAACGTGGAGCTACTGAAATATATATTGAGAGAAAGAGAAGAGAGAGAGAGAGAGAGAGAGTTCTATTTACTTGTTCCAATTTGAATTGTACTCTCTGGCAAAGCAATTTTGACAAGAATGCAAATGGGGAAGCCGAGAAAGTTATTTAATAGGCCTTACCTTTGAACAAACTGCTGCCTGCTGCCCATGTAATTGGGCTCTGCGGGAAAATTGTCTGTCTGTGAAAGAGAAGGAAAAAAATACGTATAGTTGTACACTGGACAAATCTCCTGCAGAGCAACAAGATTTCCTAGAGGAGAAATGATTAATAATTCAAAAATTCCCTTAATCTTCAGATTTGTACATTTTAATTAAATTGGAAAATGCTGGCATGTAATTATGTGCTCAGAACAATTAAATGATTCCGGTCCACAAATTACCTGCTAAAGTAAACAATGAGGCTCCAATAAGTGGTAGTCTCTGTTAGTAACCTGACAGATGACACAGTTTATGTTTTTTCATTAGTCAGATGTTAAGACTCATGGTTATTGAAGAGAAGAGGAAAAATTACCTAACTTTCACATATTACAAAAGTGAATTATTCAATCATTCTAATTTTTAGTCATAATAACACCACCTTCTGGGATTCAGATGCCCTTACTGCTGTAATACAATTTCATGGGAATAGTTACATTGTTCTTGAATTGGGAGGGTGGGTTGGGGACGGAAAATCTGTTGTTTAAGTCTGTTTGTGTTTGTGGCTTATGGGTCTTTCCTTTTAAATACTGTTGGAAACAAATACAAGTACTACATATGTTGCTTTTGCCTTTCTAATTAATTTTCATCAGTATTAATAGCAGTTTCAAACAGTGCAATTGTATATAAACAAGAACATCAAGTGATTGTTGTTGCTAAGTTGTTGTTTTTTTTTTAAAGGAGATAATTTATGAAGTCTGTGATAGTATATTTTTAGCAGCATGAGCTAAGTAACTGTAGAACCAGGAGTATTTACTGCATACAGACCAACATGGAGTTCTGCCAGAGGGAACTGAATTCCCCTTGTATCGTCAGCTAAAGTTCTTTGGAAGAAAGAGAGACTGCATCTTTCACAAAACTCCATATACTGTACAGTCATACACGTCACTTCTTGCAGCTGACCTAGTGACAAAGCTTCTACTGTTTTCTGCATCACTTCATATCACGCCATTATGCTCCGCAGAAGCTATGAGTTTGCAACAGCACCTAGAGCATAAGTATCAGTAAAACAGAGAGCACTCAATTAATGAAGCAGAAGGCCCAAGGTAAGGTTTAATGTTGCACGGCAAGTGTTTACATAAATGACTGATCTCTTAAATATTTGTTTTCTCCCCTCCCAACTTTATTTCTTAGGTTTGTTGAGTATTTTTGTGCGTAAATTTATGAACGTCCACCATTATAAGGATTATTTACTGTTGTGAACGGGACTGCATGGGATACTGGCAGCTTAGAAAAATGTGACCGCATGTGTAAAACCTACTGTTCTATGTTGCTTGCTACAGACTACAGTCAAGCAACTCTCATTCTTAAAAGAATGTACAAAATTAGACTTGGCTCTCTTCCTTGTGTATCTTAAGTGATTTCAAATAATCCTACAAATTATTTGTTTTTGTAAAAGAGATGTTCCCATCCACCAGTTAATAAAGATTATTTATACTGTGCTTCTTACTGCTTGTTAAGTCTTTGGCACAGACAGTTGGTATTATCAAGCACTTTGTGTTAAGATTCTCAAGCAGTTTCTAATTTCAGATCTGGAGTGTGTATCACTGCGTATGTTGTTTTAAAAATAATTGGATTTTGCACATGTGTGAATTTTCTTTAGGATATATAGCAATGAAAGCCATATGCCTGACAGCAGAATCAGACTTCTACTCCTCTGTTTTCAAAATACTGCATAAAACGTTTAGTCTTGTGATTCCAAATGACTTTTGTGGTCTTAGGATTGTGCAGGGCTATCAAATGCAGGGCTTACAATAGCTGATTTTATTAGGAGCTAAAAGGTTAAATGGAGTGGTGTTAGGGGACAATTCATGAGTATGACCTATGAAAAGACAAAACATGTTCTAGACCATGTCTGTCCAATGAGCAGCCCCAGGTAGCATGCAACTCACAAGTGGTTAACATGTGGCCTCTGGATTCCCACCTGGCTGCTGCAGCCCTTTTTAATTCAGCTGCAGCAGTAGCCATGGTCTCAGGGCTCCCCTCCCTCCCAGTGTAAGCTCCTCCCTGAGGGGGCAGGGCAGCATGGTATGGCATGGCACAGCCCACAGTTCCATAGTATTTGGCATCCTGGAGTGCCCATGAGACTTGGTGCGATAGGGAAGCCTGTTGGGAGGTGAAGGTGAGGGTGATACGCTGGATGGGTGAGTGCCCAACCATGCACATGTGGTGCAACAGAGTAGGAGAGGGCCACCTTTGTGGATATTGCAATACCCACCTGCATGCCCACCTGCAGGCACATGTGGGACATACAGCCCAGGAGGCCTTACTAGTACTTGTCCCCATGGTATGCAGCTAACGCAGCCCCTGCTTTGACACACAGCCCTACTCTGCAAAGCTAGATCTCAGGAGTCATGGGTTCTAGTCACAAGTGTCTGCCACTGGCACTCTGTGACCTTGGGCAAGTCCTTAGGGCTAGCTTTTCAGAAGTTCTCAGAACACGGATCTTTTCAAAAGTACTCTAAAAAAAGAAGTTGCAGGAAATCAAGCTAAATCTATCCAAGTACATGGTACCCAAGTGGGAGCTGTTTGGTGCTTGGCTCTTTAGAAAACCTGACCTTGCTCACCTAATACAGGGCAAAAACAGTATTAAGCCCATCCCTTAACAAATAATTTGTAATGTATTTACATTAATGACACTGTTTAAAAATAGGCATTTAAAGGCATAACAATAAAAATCATATAATTAAGGAAGACATATTGAAATAATTTTATAGTTTATGCAATCATTTAAATATTTGTGTATAAATTCACATTACATACACCAAAAATAACCTTAACTCTTCCCTCATGTCGTACCACTATCAGAGTATGCATATATGACCAATTATGGTCTCCTACTCTGCAACATCTACATTTCCATTCTGGTTTACACATACTAATGAATTACCATATATCCTCCCAGCAAACATGATCTGTAGACCCAACCAAAAAATAACTCCAATTTCCATTCATCCCAACCATTATTGGGCAGAGGAAACAATCTCTTACTCTTACTTACATAAAAATTCCTTGTAATCACAAACTACTTAAGATGAAAGGTTACCCAGAAGAGGTTACCCAGAATCAAAAAACCTGAAGCTACATTGTTCACTTTTGACACGGAACACAAAGCTAGTTATAATTTCTATTATTATGCTCCAAATGCAAGAGATGCTATTTTACAGATGTAGATCATATTTCAACTTCAGCTTAAACCACCCTACATGTATTACCTCCCAAAAGTGCCGTTTTCAATTTTTTACCTAAATTCTTATAACTTTACTCATCACTCTCAAGAGATATCCAACTTCTCATATTTGTCTCCCTGAGAGAAATCCAGTCCTTCTCCAAGGCTAGGATGTTACTTAATTACAGGAAGAAAAAGAGGAGTAACATTATTTAGTACATATTTAATTTCCATTTATATTTCATAGGCTCAGAATTGATTTTTCATCAAAATTTTGCTCTCTTTGTGCAAGTATCTGTAGTTGAACTGACTCCAGGCACAAAAGTTAGAGAAGACCCAGAGAGCCATACTATGCTGGTATGTATTTTGTCCCTCCTAAGGGTATATTCTGCCTATGCCCCCTACAGCCTTCAATACCAAAAGGGACAAGAATATGTAGTGTTCAAGGAACTTGCCAGATTTATATAACTCAGGGATTTGCCTATACAAAAGGAAACAATACATTTTTAAGTAAGCTTTCTTCATTCTTTGGGCTGCCAGAAGAGCAGAAAAGAGCCAGGATAGGACCAAAGATCTGACCTAAGACTTACAAAATGTCTAATATTATAAATATTCTGGTGTAAGCATAACTCCTATAGATGGTAATTGGGTACAAGGACACAGGTTATTTTTTTTAATATAGGGTGCAATGCTTAATATATACACATTTAGAGATAGTTTGAGAGTTTTCTTTTTCATTCTTCTAAATATTCAGGGGGTTTTTTTAACTAACATTCTTTGACACACATATATTTGAATATAAATATTAAAGTGCACTTGGTACTCCTCACTTATTTAATCTAGTGTAAGTAGTGAAAATATTGTCTTTAGATAAATAAAGTTTTCCTATGCCAAGTTTAAGGGGCAAGAAAAGTAGGGTTTAAAATGTAATTGCAATCTTAACTCTGGAGCTGCTACTGAAAATTTCCATACTCAAAGTAATTGTTACTGACTTGCAGCTCAATAATACTTTGACCAATTTTCTTCATATTGTACACTGCAGAAAAAACAAACAGGTGAGAGTCATCCTAAAATATGTCCATTGCTACAAAAGAATAAACATAATTATTAGATAAACCACTAATACCTGAATAGCTGGATGTAGAATCTTCCTCCTTTACTTCCATAAACATAAACCTTACCAAATAAACTAGTGGAAATCCCACATCAGTGATAAGCTATATCAGGGTACTGTAAGCTGCAAGCAACCACAAGAGGGCAAAATGCTTACATATACTGCATATCCATTAATGATATGCAGTATATGTTGAGTTGAGAGGGTGGGAGTTTCCAAGAAGACTAAGGGAATTAGACACTGAATTTTCATTCAACTTCAGAGAGATTTGGATACCTTAATTCTTTATGTTGATTTGACAATCCCAGCCTTACCAAATAGTCAGACATTTAAAAAAAAAGTTTGATATATATATATATATATATAGTTTGATTATATATATATATATATATATAAAATTTAGCTGTAAAATTAACTTTTTGGAGTTAAAATTAACTTTTTGGGGTTTGGATAACTATAATTTCAGAATTGCTTTTTCAATTCAAACTATTGTTATGCTGTACTTCTTCAGTCTGAAAAATTATAAAACCCCCTTGAAAGTCCATGATTTCATTAAACTTCACTGGAAATAATTTCAGCAGATGCATTAATCACATCATTTTATACTGCATAACTGTAGTTCAAAGAAAACTATAGATTTTGAAAATGCTATTACCTATAGAAAAGGACTTTCTGTTGCACTTTGACTAACCAGATTTTTGTGGGTGATTAAAGTGATAGATATTATTAATACATATTAATAATTATTAATATATTACTTACTAACTTTTGAACTCAGTTACATGAAACAGATTTATTTTTCCAGTTTCACAAATGTACATCATACAAACTAAGGATAAAACCACAAGTGCTGCTGTCACATAAGCACATCAATCCAGTTGAACTGTAGAAGTCACTGGAAATACCCCAGCAGAGAATATGGTCTCTATTTTTTGAGCTAGGATACTATAGTCTTCTTAGAAATTGGCTATTACTTCATCCACTATGGTATGCTATGGTTAAGATCATAATGATTTGTTGGAGGTAAAAGCAGAGCCATGCATCTATAATGTGTAAAATGTTTAATGAAAATATTTGTGAGGTGCTCTTTCAGTATGGATAACTGTATCTTAACAGCCCATATCTCTTCTTTCAAAGGAAAGGCCATGTTTTTGAAGCTTAGTCTCATAGCTGTAATAAAACTGATCCACTTCCAAATGGTCTTGAGAAAGAATAATGTATAACATACCAATTTGTTGAGTATTCATATTTTCTACCTTTGGTAGTGCCTACAGTGGTCTCTAAAAACCTCTTCACTTGCCTTGTCATCACAGGTGACCATGGTATACATCTGCAATATTAGTAAAACAACTATATTCTTTATTTATGAAATTTCTCAAGGATTTGAGTCTATGCTTGGAATGGAAAATTCTTGGAAGAGTACGACCCCCAAAAACTGGTATTTTGAGTCAGCAAAATTTTGCTCAACATATGAATTCATCCCTTCCAAAAAACTATAAATTCTTTAGTAAGTTACAGCCTTTTAGAAAATTTAGTTCAGAATTACTGTTCTATTACATTTTTTTCAACTGTTTTGTGAAGGAAGGAAGTAAAAGGACAAACTAAAAACCTTCTAAGTATGATGTGAGCACATCTACATGAGACACTTTACTGCACAGCAGACTAATTTGTTGCTCAGTAAAGCATCACCATCTACATGTACATGATAATTAGGGTAAAATAGACTAATTTACCGCACTGCTGGATAGTTCTGTCAAATACAAGTGGTATCCGGCAGTGCAGTAAATTGCTGCACTCAAATGCACATGTAGATTGTAAGTTGGGTTGAACTATATTCAGTTGCACTAAATGCATGTGTAGATGCGCCCTGTGTGTGCATATCAGGATTTTATCAAGCAAAAAGTTTATGCATCTGGTATACATGTACAAACAGTTCCTCTGATAATTCTGCTTTTGGGGAATCCATTTGCTGGTCACCCTTGTGAGAGCAAAATGTAGTAGATATGTTCAACAATTATTTCATATAATTAGAATTTTCCACAGAGCCACTGCATAAAGGGGCAAAGATGGAATGGAAACAATGGGACTCCTTTACCCACTCTACATACTATGGTTTCTTCACCAGGTTCAAATGCACTGGTATAGAGTAGTGACTACATCCTTTCTGACACAGGCTCAGTGCGGGTCAAAAGTTCCCACACAAAACACAGAAGGAGAGCTGCTACGCTGGGGAATAGATTAAGCAACCCAAGGGCTATAACGAAATGTCATGGCCTACACTCAAGTAAGCAGATTTATAGCACTAACCCATCTTGCCACCAGTTACTAAAAAAAAGTACAGTTACTCTGAGCTACATTTATCAGTTTCACTGATTAAAAATGACAAATATATTGGGCTAGAGAGGGATCTAGCAGTATACACAGAAATGTTACTAGTGACAAAGAAGCTAGTCCTAGAAAATTGTATATTGTACATCATGGAACTCACCTGCATACAGTCATGTTATGCTATGGGGTTTCAGTACAGCAGTACCATTATTGAGTAACACTCAGTTTTCCAGTTTAAACTGATACATGTACAAGTTTAAAAGTCTTTAGTTAGATTTAATTAGTTACATTTACTTGCAAAAGAGATTAATTTAAGACAAAGGGGATTAAAAAAAGAAAAAAGGCTGAATAGCAGAAACAACTTCCTGATTAGGTTCATTAGACTGGATAGACCTGTAAGGCAAAGTTATGCAAGCCCCGTCACTTGAGATATTTTAAACACAATTGGATAAAGCATCAAATGAAGAATTACAAGGCTTATATTTTAGTGTTGAGGGAGTTCCTGAACTAATAATTATTTTCTGTTTCTATTTTCTATAAATCTATGAACACAAAGAATACAGATGATGGAAGCTTCTCCAGTTGAAAAGATTTTTTAATGTTTTGTAAAAATGAATTTCCAAGATGGCTCTAGGGATTCTATTCTTTCACAAAGATCTTTGGAAAAAAGAGAGCATCTCTTATATTCCACATGGTTCAAGAATACACCACCCTTCCCCAGTGGAACAATGAAAGAGAACTTCATGATGCCTCTAGGGATTTCCTTTCCCAGAGACATCTCCTTTGGGTTTAATAACAGAAAGGAAATGATGCATGTCAATGTTAGAAATTCCAGAAATTCCTTTGCATATGGGAAGATCCAAGATTCAAAGGGCCCAAACTATCTCTACATGTTTTAATGCACAGAATTTGAGGCTAGGCATGCAAATATTTTTACTGGTGCAAATGTGGATGTTGGCACATATGTAGAGTTTGGATAACTATAATTTCAGAATTGCTTTTTCAATTCAAACTATTGTTATGCTGTACTTCTTCAGTCTGAAATTTATTGTTGCTTAGTTTCAAAGTAGTTTATGTAAGACAATTGGAAAAAGAAGGCAGAATTTTCCAGCTTTTAATTCAACAGCCCCCCTTGAAAAAATTAGTCTAAAACCAACAAAACTGCAGAAAATGTTAAAGAAATACAGCATTCAAGTATTCCAGATTACTTACACCCAGAAACATTTGTCCTGTTAGAAGAATTAGATTAAAATCCAAAAAAGATTTAACATTAATTAGATTTATGAATCTTAGGCTACTAGAATATGCATTTTTTTCTCAGAATTACAAGAACAAGTATCACATTTTCAGAAATGATTCAGTGCAGGTCTATTTTATGTAGGTGTTCATAGTTGAAACTATAATAAAGCAAAATGTCTTTGCTGACTCTAATCTTTTTAATTAAACATTACTAGAAAATGATATGAAACATCTCTCCCCTTTACCCAACTGCCACTTACTATCTTGTTCAAGCACCTTCCAGTTTTTTCTCTAAAAACTGTAATTCCAGGTATTTTCCTCTCCTATGAACAACAAAGATCTGATATGTTGGCAATCACTTCACGAAACAAAGGAAGTATACTGCCAAATCTAGTTTTGCAAGGGCAGCTACCTTCATTTTGTTAGAAACTGTTTGAGACAGTACATTTTTTCACAAAAGATTTCTTAGTAAGATTGCTGCTGAATGTGTTTACTTGGCCTGAAGACTTAGTTTTCAATTTGAGTCTAAAAACTTCAGATGTTTTCCATTAACAGAAAATACTGGTCCAACAGCAAACAATGAGTTGGACATAAATCACTAATGAACATTTTACTTATTTGAAGGACAAAATTAAAAAGCCAGGAGATTCTAGCCATTCTAAATAAATCTAAGGCAATTGTCCTATTCTATTCTACACTTTCATCTCTTTCTGGAAGTGCATCTTTGAGGCAAATTCCCAGCCTTGTCTATGGCTGATACCCAATGCTTCTGAGGAAAGAAAAAAAAAGAGAGAAAAACCTAGACACCCACAGCACACAAGAGGGGAAGATATTCCTTCCTGCCCACACATTGTGACCAGCAAAGCGCAGAAGCATGGGATAACCAGGTACCCTCCACTCTGTAACCTGGAACACAAATCTATGCATCACATATGCTAAAGAGACAGCCAGAACTCCCTTTTCTATGTCCCCATCCCCTCCATAAACTTTATACCAGCTCCTTTAATCTTCATTTTTAACCAAGCTGATTATGATTCTCCTGCAGCCTAGCGTGGTCCTTTCCTATTTCTATCTTCTCTGGGATACTAAGCTCTTTTCATGGTTTCTGAATGATGTTTTGGGAGGTCTCTTTGTCTGTGCTTGTGGGGAGACCTCCAGGGCTTTCCAGCTGTTCTTCAAACCACACTCCTGGCATTGCTGCTCTCAAATCAGCTGTAGCCAATGATTATCCAACCTGTTACTGAAAATGTCATTGAAGGAGATTCTACAACTTCCCTAGGCAGTCTATTTCACTGTTTCAGTGCTGTGATAGCAGTCTGGTAGCCAAGCTAAATCTTTTTCTGTTGCAGTTTAAATCCATTGTTATGGATCCTGCCTTCAGCTGCAAGACAACTACCATGTCCTCTCTTAATTACATTTTCTGCAAGCTGAACATGCCTAGTTCTCTCAAGTTCTCTTTGTAAGGCTTGTGTTTGAACCCTTTTATAATGTTGATCATCTGTCTTTAGTCCCTAGCTTGTTCCACATCCTTTTTTTTTGGAAATCCAGAGCCTGGAACTGCATACAATACCCCAGATGAAGCCTAACAAGCCCTGAGAAGAGTGGCACTACTACCTCTCATATTTTATACTTAATATTGGTATTAGAATGGTTGAGGCAGTCTGAAACCCTGTTCACCTTTTTGGAGCTGTGTTGATTTACTGATATTGAAGTTTCTACCCCACTGGGAGTATGAGGCTAGAACACATGGGCTGCTCTCTTCCAGGACAGAATCCATCTCATCAAGCTACATACCCAAAAGTTCATGCTTTCCATCCTGGTTTTGCATATTTTCCTCCCTTGGCTTCCCAGGAGACCAGCTTCAGCTGGAGAGGACTGCTTCATAATGCCTACCCTGTTGATTAAAACACTATGCTGGGCAGTCAGAGGATATGCATGTTCAAAACCTGTTTGGGTAAGGGGGACCTGGAACCCAAATTTCCCACTTTTAAGGCAAATGCCCTAAACATTTAAAACATGGAAGGTGTGTCCTCCTTTGGGGTGTAATACCCACTAACTCTGTGTTCTTTTTTGGCTACAGTTTTGTGACTTATGAATGTACATTAGGCATGCAGAGCTATAGCAAATGCAAAGCCTACCATGTATATTTAATATACCTGAATACAGTATGTGTCCAAGCTGCACAGGTAATAGAGGATAACAAAACTGCAAATTGTGCGTAAGTGCCCCAAAGGCATATAAAGAATAACAGAACTCTGCCCAACAAAAACAGGAGTGTGGAGTATAAAAAAGGACTTGCAAGCGTACAACCTACTCCATATCCATTGATATTAGAGATAGTTAAATGGAGATCTAAGACTATAGAAACTAAAAGGAAGGTAGTCTCACCTGGCCAGATTTTTTTGTTGCCCTCCTAAAAAAGTAGAAAATACAAGTAAAGATGAGGAAAAACAGATTTTCCCACCTGAAATAAAAAGCCCATGAGAGAAAGTCATTTCTTCAGGATCAGGTCTTTCCCACGCTCTGAGGAAAAGCTCTCAGTCAACCATGCCAATTCTTATTTTTGTTTTAATATCCTCTGCAATAGAAGATGTAAGAGACAATCTTTGCAGCCACTGATAAAGAGAAGAATGTGGGAAACAAGTGGTAGCCTATCTTCAAGCCTCCTCTTTCACTGAAGTGGGATTTAAGAGAAAAGACTTCTCAGATCCAAATCTTATTTCTTTTTGCTATGAGATGGATGTTTTTCATTAGCAGGTCTTAGAATCTCATTGTGATTTGAGACAAAGAATCTAAAATGTGAGTATCCAATGAGAATACAAACAAGATGTGTAAAAAGAAGCAAGAAAATATTTATTTAACTGTAACATAATTTCTTATGATGAACTACATTTTGGAGAGGTGCAAGAAATGCTATAGTAAGAGGTGCCAAATATCACACTATATAAAGAGTTCCAGCTGAAAATGCAATAGCTCTGCCTCTGCTATCATAGAGTCAATAAATAAACATAATGAAATTCATGACACATTATTACATTACTCTCTATTGCTTCTATTCATTTAAAAAAAAGATGAGCACATTTAAAATAATTCACAACATGTCAAATGCCTATGAGCATTGCAGTTACACTGATGCTGTAAGAGGCATTTGTGAAGATCTTGGGAGAGAGTTTGATACGGCTTCTATTGAAGTTAAGATGGAAGTATGGAAAACAAGCACAATCACTACCTTAACTTATTGTTCCTGTTGAATCCCATATATTTACATTGTTCATTGAAGATCTGTACTGAAAATATGTTGTCAATAAAAACCACATTAAAAATCCTTTGAAAGAGCTACCCTGCCAATTAGACGGTTGCTGCATTCTATTGTTCCTGTTTTCCTGTCAGTTTAATATACTGGATCATATTAACAGTACCGGCTTGTCAATAAGGCAGATCTGAATCCTATTAATGGAGTTATACCACCAATATAATCGGCTTCCTATTTATTGAGCTCCCCAGTACTTGGAAAAGCTGTGAAATGGGATTATAAAGTTATGCTGCATACATCTGTCCCTATATTGTATAAAAATATTAGGAATTGATCTCACTAGCTTAAGAAGCACCTGTCTAATAACTTCTTTCTCCATTACATGGTCTTCAGACAACAGAACAGTATACCATCACTGAGAGGACATTAAATCCTGCTCACTTATCACAACATGTTTCCTGCTTTTCCTAGTAACCTGTAATTTTACAAGACTCTCTACCTGTAAGCCATACATGTAGGAAACAAGCTGGAGGATGAGTGTGTGTTATCCCACCCACATGAGATAACATCTGTGCCAGGAGGAACATATTTAAGGAGTGAATACCTGAAGTACTCCATAATTTTAGTGCTTATTTAGCCCTGGTGCCATACTGTATAATCTGGGTGTAATTGGAGCCTGTAAGTATAAACATAGTTTAACACAAACCCCTGGAAATAATTAATAAGAGGTACTAGTTCGTGCATAAAATAACAGTAAAAAGTTCAGCAAGCCGTCTATTTAATAGAAGCCTTAATGAAGTTGAACATTAGTTACTTTTAACCACATTCAATATTAAATAACTGTTTGACTGGATTAGCAGAATATACAACAGATCATTAAATCTGACTGTATTTTAAAAAAGTGAAAAAAAAAACTTTGGATAAAAAAATTAAAAAAAAGTAAAAAAAAGTAATTGCATTAAAATACACTTGGCATTACTGTTACCAAATTAAGTTCATGCATATAACTTGCAAATATGAATTTGAAAACCATGGTCCAAAATAAAAGTTAAAGGTCAATGAATCAAGTTTCCAATTATATTTTCTAGTAGCAGATGGGTGCAATGAAACCTCATGATTGAATTTGAAATGCTTTAATGAACCTTTTATCTATGGCCCTTACCATACTGAGGCTACCTTAGCATTCCTAACAGGATATTATGTTTACTACAATTAACTGACTCAACTACAAATAACCAACTAGAATGATACCCACACCATCTTATCACGGTATCAGCTTACTCTAGGAATACCAACTCACAAACGATCACTACAACAAAAATCTTTGCTTCTGTCTTTGATATCTAAATTGATTGGTATTCATTGATTTGACTTCCCCATTTACATATTAAATGCTCATTCTGAAAATAGAACCTATTGCATTATATACAAGCTTACGAAAACTAGGAAATAAAAACTGTAGAAAACATTCAAAAGTATTTCTCCATAATTTAAAAAAAAACAGACTCCTTCCTTTCTCCCTTTACAATTCTGTTTTGAAAGAATGAGAAATATCTCTTTTTCTCTTGCAGTTTTCCTTTTTTCATGCACTCTGGTTTACAGTTTCATGCTCTTGCATTTTTTGTTTAATTTTAAATTTGAAAAATCTTACTCTGACCCCATGAACTCCCAATGTAAAGAATTCAAAATGTGTCTTATTCTTGCTTCTATTCTACTATTGTTTGCCTTTTTCTGAGAGCACTGAAACATGTTTTCTGTGGAAAGAAAAAATATAAAACCTCAACTATTTTATGGTAGATACAGGTTTTCCTCGTTTTGTGCCATACATGCATGCCTAGAACACAACGCATATCAAATTTGCATAAAGGAAACCCACTTTACAATGTAACAAATAGGGATATGTTCCAAGACCTCGACTTCACAAGTTACTGGAGAGCAGGTTTAGGTTGGACATTAGGAGGCACTACTTCACTGTTAGGGTGGCTAGGACGTGGAACCGGCTTCCTGGGGAAGTTGTTCTTGCTCCTACCTTGGGTGTCTTTAAGAGTCGATTAGATAGATACTTGGCTGGGGTCCTGTGACCCTGGCACTCGTTTCCTGCCAATTGGCGGGAGGTCAGACTAGATGGCCTGCTCTAGGCCCCTTCTG
>JAGPOW010003316.1:139701833-139716676 GCA_030014935.1 Caiman crocodilus
GTCCTGTGACCCTGGCACTCGTTTCCTGCCAATTGGCGGGAGGTCAGACTAGATGGCCTGCTCTAGGCCCCTTCTGACCCTAGGTACTATGATACTATGCTGACCCATAGATCCATTTCTACCACTTTTACAAGACAATTTTGGTACTCGCCAACAGCAAACAGTACACACAAGCACAGAGCACTATCATAATGGGGATGGAAAACTACAGAAACACATGTTGCAGACAGCGAGTGAAGAGCATAGATTCACACAGGAAACTATATTTTGGTGCGCATCACTCCCACAATGCATCGCACAAAGCAGCTAACTGCAGGCTTCCAACACACCAATTGCATAAGAGTACATTTATCTCACATATCACAAATTTTTGGTATAAAAAGGGTCATCGCATAAGAGTGAATTCATACATATAGAACCCACATAAAGTGAGAGAAACGTGTAACTAGATGAAAATCTTTCTCTAAGGCTGACGAACCTAAACTCATAATCTGTTAAGAGGAAAAAAACAGAGACATTATTTTTGAAGGTCTTATACGTATTCAATTTGTATGAAGACCTTAATATTACGTATACATCCTTCTCAGTTTCCAACACAGAGTTCTACCAGCCCTGATCTAAGGCTCCTGAAATTCAAGGCTCCTATCAAATTGTGTCAGTAGGTCTTGGATCTGCCCATTTAGTTCAAATAGAGCTGGGCTGAATCTTTAAGCAAGGCTTTATAATTCCACATATATATGTGAATGTATGCTGCAGAAAGCTGCCAAGGAACAGGAAAAATGTCATAATGTCCCATTAGTCATAGAAACCACATTATGAAGACATTCTTGTATAGTATATGTTCAACCTCCTGGTCATATACACCTAAGAAACTATTCTGCATGGGTGCCACATAGTTGGAGTTCAGTAGATTTTTGAAAGAATTGTTTGTCCAGGAATCAAACACTATATGTGGCATGTTCTATGCTAAGACTCAGCAGATTTCTAAATGTAAGCCTGCAAAGGAGTTAATAATACTCTAACCCCATCCTTTTCTTCTCAGGCTTGAGCAATAGTATAGTTTTGGAGCAATGCTGCCAAAGAAAGAAGACAAATTATGACTAAGGCACTTCAGCTGTCTATTTGTATGACATTCCTGAAATCTAGAGAGACAGATCTATATTTTCCCAAAGCTCATTGAGCTCATTTTTTCTTTAGGCTGTGCACTAAACTCTTTCACCTTTCTGAAAACTTCTTCCAATCAAGTAGACACTTACCCTGGCACTTCAGGAACAGTAAAGGAATTTGTAAAGTAGTTCAGGAAGATTTTCCAATAGGCGATAAAAGTAATCTGATTTTGATAAATCCTTCATTGAAGGCTAAAAAAAAGTATTGCTATTTACTTCTGTTTTTCTATTCATTTAGGTCATACAATTATTTCCTATGTATTGTTTTAAAAGAAGCTGTTTATTTTATTCCATATACATTAAGGTATATAAGCACAAGGGTCTACTGTCCCACTGATACAGTAGCATTATTATTGTCTACTATACACTGGTGAGAGTCAAACCCTCTGAATATGGTACTGAATCAATAACTGAATTTTGATAAAGGGGCATCAGACTATCAAAACTGATAACATCACATGCCTACATAAGTCAGATTTGCAGTTGTAAATTACAATTTGATTTATCAGTGACATAAAATGAATAATTTGGCTTTGTACAAATTTAACAAGAACTTGTATCTCTAAATATATTTTAGAAGCATTGGAGTTGTGTGCATCTGTATGAGCACTTTAAAAATTGCTAGGTTTGGATCTATTACACCAGGGCTGTTCAACTGGTGGCCTGCAGGCTCCATGCAACCAATGAGGGGTTAAATTGCACACCTCTAGGTCCCTGCTTGGCTGCTGCTTCCCCTATCACTCTGGCTGCAACAGCTGCTGAGGGTTCTGGGGTCCCACTCCCTTGTCCTATTGCCACTTCCAGCCTCAAGCCCTGGGGATAGCCACGAAGGCATGCAGTTCAGAAGCAACAAGGGCAGCCTGCAAGTGCAGCAGGATGAGGGGCCACAGGTTGGCAGTAGGGGCAGGCTGTACAGGATCATGATGCTGTTGAGGAGAGGCCAACATGGACACACAGTGCAGTGGCAAGAATATCCTGGGAGCATGAAGCTCAGGGGCCTATGGCTCACCTTCTTAAATGCTTTGCCCTCAAAATGGATTCCAAAATGCAATTAAGTGACTAGGTGCTCTGGGCAGGGCAGGTGGAGAATTAGGTGCCTCAAAACTATGATCTAAAAATCCATATCCAGAGTGGAAAGCCACCTACACCAAGCTATACTAAGCACAAGACTTAATACCTGCCCTCCTCCAGAGCTTAAGCTCTGCAGTCAGGGTGCAGGGGGAAACCTCTTTCTGCTCAGACTCTAATGCCCAGAATCTTGTCTTGAAAATAAGCACTTCAAACTGTTATTTTGAAGAACTGAGAAAGGCTTATTATTTTTGTTCAAAACATAGCTTCCAGAAGAAAAGGGGGTGAAGGAGATGGTATCCACTTTTTATTGGTAATATACTGGCTCTCGCCCAGAGAGTGGGGACCTGCATTCTAAGTCTGCAGGGGTTTAAGCACATGACTCCCATGTCACACAAGTTTGCCCTAACTACCAGGCTATAAACTAGTCCAGAGCATTTTCCATATATTTTGTCGAAGCTGCACTTCAGTGGTGAAAGTACCCACTACAAAAAGGGAGTCTCATTCTGTTTCTAAGGCTAGTTCTGCTTCTTATTGTATTGTTGTTTAATGTAAAATGTATAAACAGTCCTAGAGTATGAACTACAACTCTGGACACTTCTACATGCTTAGTGGCCTAACTAATGAATGGCACCAAGAAGTTCTGCTCATTTTGATAGTGAGCAGCTGTTCCTTGGATCAGACTTTGGGACTTGGACACCTAACATCTATCTAAGTCCTGGTTTAAACACTTATGTCTCTTTTTTTGGACCTTGTCCTTTATTTCTAGACATTTCCTTCTATCATTCATATCTGTCATGCACTTAGGGCTTTACATTAAATAAATTGCAAAACTAGAAACAGCACAGTAAGTGGCAACTAGCTTGGTAAGCAGAGTAACTTAGAGCATGACAGCTATGTTCTAAAATCTACACAATTACATGTGAGCTTCCAGAGATATTTAGATGATGGTTTGGACCTATAAAAACCATGGTCTTGGATAAGATTACATTATCCTGGCTCTCTCCTTAAAAAAAAATGCAAACAGTCACAGTTGCAAAAACTCTTAAAAAATGAAAAAATAGGAGGTATGCTGAATGATGTTCTTTACAGACACTCTGGAAGTCTGGGATATGCTCTGCCCTGTTCCAGAATACTCCAGACTTGTCATCTATCAGAGTAGTGCTAGAAGATGCATTAGTTTCACCTGAAGTAGGGAAATGGAGGTATAGGTCAGTGCATGTGGGTGTTAATACTAGATTATAAACAGCTGATTGGTAGGAGGAGTGAATTGTTGGAATTTTGGGTTTGGGGTTTATAATTCTATTTAATTGGCAGGGAATTCAGAGACAGAATATGCCCACTTGAATCAAAAGAAAATTATTAGATAGATTGACATTTTGGTGTGAAGCACAAACTCTTTTTTCTCATGGATTTTCAAGAATGAACTGCAAGTTTTCCAAAGGAGCCATTGCAATCTTCTGTGTGTGCCCATGTCAGAAAAATCCCCATCAAACTAACATAAATAAATATAGGTATACCTTTCCTCTTTCAAAAATCAACCAAAATAAAACAGCTATAAGACCACAAAAATAAAATTAAAAAGTACCAGCAAAAAATCATGTGCATATGAAGAAAATGGATACTTATTAAGACTAAGTCGCTCCTCCTGAATATTGTACAGTACTATTCTATAACCTAGATTTAAAAAAAAAAGCTGCTTGCAGGTGGGTTTATGAGCTCATGCACAACCATCACACTTGCTTCAGTGAGAATCAATATTGAAGTAAGGCTCATCCTTCAGATAAAGCTTTTGAAATGGTCTCTCACAACATTCTTGCAAGCAAGTTAAGGAAGTATGGGTTGGATGAAAGAACTGTAAGGTGGACAGAAAACTGGCAAGATCTTCAGGCTTTAAGGGTAGTAATCAATGGCTCAATGTCTAGCTGGCAGCCAGTATCATGTTCAGTGCCCCAAGGGTCAGTCCTGGGGCCGATTTTGTTCAATATTTTCATCAACAAACTGGAAAACAGGATGGAGTGCACCCTCATCAAGTTTGAAGATGACAAAAGAAATCTTATAAGGTTCAATAAGGACAAGTGCAAAGTCCTGCACTTAGGATGGAACAATCCCATGAACTGGTACAGGCTAGTGAATGATTGGCTAAGAGCAGCAGCTCTGCAGAAAAGGACCTGTGGGTTATAGCGGACAATGAGCTGAATATAAGCCAACAGTGTGCCATTCTTGCCAAGACGGCTAATGGCATACTGGGCTACATTAGTAGGAACACTGCCAGCAATTTGAGGGAAGTGATTATTCTCCTCTATTCAGCACTGATAAGGCCACAGCTGGAGTACTGAGACCAGTTTTGGGTCCCCTGCTTTAGAAAGGATGTGGACAAATTGGAAGGAGTCCAGCAGAGGGAAACAAACATAGTTAGGGAGCTGGGGCATATGAATTATGAGGAGAGGCTGAGGAAGCTGGGTTTATTTAATTAGGAAAAGAGAAGACTGAAGGGGGATTTAATAACAGACTTCAGCTACCTGAAGGGTGGTTACAAAGTAGATGGAGCTAGACCAGGGGTTGGCAACTTTTTGGGGCAGAGTGCCAGAAACACCTGCAACCTCAACTTGTAAGATATTGGCGTGCCAGGAGTGGATTGCGGAAGAGCTGTGAGGGGCCCAATCTTTTTTGTAGCAGCAAAACTTTGGCCCCTTCCCCACCATCCATCCCAAGGCATGGGTGTCACACAAAATGCCTTCACGTGCCACACTCTGGCACCCATGTCAGGGGTTGCCCTCCCTTGAGCTAGACTGTTCTCAGTTATGGCCAATGACAGAACAAGAACCAATGGTCTCAAGTTGCATCAAGGGAAGTTTAAGTCAGGTATTAGGAAAAACTCTCTCACCAGGAAGGTAGTAAAGTACTGGAATAGGTTATCCAGAAGGGTTGTAGAATCTTAATCTTTGGATGTTTTTTAAGACCTGGGCAAACAAAGCCCTGGCTGGGATGATCTAGCTGAGGCTGGTCCTGCTCTGAGCAGGAGGCTGTACTAGATGATTTCCTGAGGTCCCTTACAACCTGAATTTTCTATGATTCTATAAGGGAGCGTAGGGCATCAGGACCCAAAAATGCGATCCTACTAATGCATGCTGGTGCACAGAACTGCAAGTAAAGTTTGGTAGAAGATTAATAAGACCACTCACATGTGGAAAGTAATTCAGATGTGTATTCCCAGAATCTGGCTCTGAAAAC
Organism: Caiman crocodilus; assembly: GCA_030014935.1. Lineage (NCBI taxonomy): Eukaryota > Metazoa > Chordata > Crocodylia > Alligatoridae > Caiman > Caiman crocodilus. The sequence goes on from JAGPOW010003316.1 coordinate 139,707,302, forward strand.
CTGTAGCTATTACACTCCACATAAACTTTCTGAACTGTATGCAACCATGAATACAACAAAAGATCCTATTTGAAATCACATATAGCACAGGGTCTGATCCTGGGAATAAAACCTCTTTGTAACATCATGTTGTTTCAATAAATGAACATAGTTTAATACCATACCCTAAATAAAGTATGATGATGGATTAGCCTTTTTTCAGTTTGTTAATTATTTCAGTTTAACAGGTAACCATTGCTTTTATTTTAGTCACCATTGTTCTCCCTTTTACTACATGCCATATAGAATGGGGACACATCCTGAATTTGCATAAATGAACAGTTCAGCTAAATGACGCTCAAATAATCACCTCTCAGTTGTATATATTTTAATACAAACATGACCCTGAGCTTACCATATGACCCAAAGAATGATAAACCCAACAGAGGCCTAACTACCAGGGTCTGCACTTGTGGGCAGTGGTAGTAGGAGAGGTAGCAGAAGCTGGATCAGCAGTAGCAGCAGCAATAGCTATGCACACGGTAGGCACTAGATTTCATAGATTTCATAGACATTTGAGCTGGAATGAATGGCCCCAGTCATCCACAGCTTGTTACACTGCTGAAATCAAACAGCATGTTCAAATCTGGTCAGGAAAAAGGTAATGTAACAATATCGCTTCCATTTTCAGACAGCCAAACCAGGTTCTTACTCCTTATCAGAGACCTTGTATGTCAAGTTTCAACTTGGAAAGAATTTTTCAGTCAGTGTTATAAAACCCTACTTCTAGAGATTTACAATGAAATGCTCATTTAACCTTAACCAGAGCATTTCAAGTAGTACCAGTGTAATAAGTACATGATACCAAACCACTAGCAACCCTAAAATGCAAAAGGAACAGACAGATCCTGGCAGGAATTAATCTGCCATTTTCACACATCTGCCCAAGGGAGGTATTGTAATTGCAAAAATTTACTCTTCAACTGCTGAGACGCCTAGTAATTATGTTTCTTTTTTTTAATAGAAATAGCCACAGGTGGTAACAAATTGGGTTTTGAGATGGGGAACTGGGCATGCATTCTAACCCAAATTACTATGTAATTGTCTTGATTATAAAATACTGTAGAAGACCTATTGCTCAAAATTTAAATCAGAACAAAAAGTCTCCTTTAAATATCTCCAGTCCTCCTCTGGCTACTCAAAATGTGTGCCTATTTCTTCATTTATTGGCATCAGCAAGACCGATATGACTGCAAGAAATCCATAACAGATCTCTGCCAATATTAATCCACAATCCTGCAGCTTGCATTTGTTTAACAGAAGGAGGTTTCTCTTGTTTTGCCTTTATCCAAGGATAAACAGTAGTCTTACAGAATAGGTCAAGATCTGGAAACCTCGCCACTAATTATTAGGGTTTCTTTGCCAGAAATCAAAGTACATAGAGGGGTGCAGGGGATGGAGTTGGAATGTTATATTTAGATGAGATGAAACTGAAGTACTGTTCAAGATTATGTACGCCTGTCTGAAACAGACACATTACAGCACAAGGGCTTTTTTACTTCTGAAGAACTCTCCTTTTTTAATTGCTATTGCATTGCTGTGATAGGGAAATATATACTCTTCACTATCTATGTTGTGTGGTCAATGAAGAAAAAGAAAGATGTTTATGCAGTAAGGTCTATCCCTTTTCAATATTCTGTTCAACTAGCTCTGAAAAAAGCTACAGGTGGTTTAAACAGATAGATTATGTTTACAGACTTAGACAAAGGCAGGACTATGCTTGAAAAGAAATGTCATGAAACATTTTGCTTTCCCCACTTTTCACCCACCAGCTACACAATTGACCGATTTGTTCCTTACCAGGGGGATGCAAATTACTATGTACTTTTTAATACATAATGCTGTTAATAAAAATGATGGAGTGTTGATTATCCTCACATTCCACATGAATTATACCTCCTCTTCATCATTATTCTCAATTCTGAAGGTTGATAGTGGGATGTACAGTTTTAAACAAGATATATAACTTGAACCATACAATAGAGAGCGAGGCCCTTCCTTCACTACTCTCTTGCTTCAGGACAATCTGACAACAGAATTTGTCTGTAAAGCTGATGCTTGCTTTAGTGTTGCATAAGAATGTACAGTTTGACAATGACTTCTCTAAGACTATTTAGCAGTTGTTTATACATCAAGTAACGTGAAAAAAGCCATTAGAACTGCATTGTTAAATAACATTCCCTCCCATTCAAATTCTAGATATTTCTTTTTGAAATAAACTGCTCTCTCTTTTCCACTAACTGCATACACACACACATTTATGCTGTTTGAAGTATGGTTTCGATAGTGAAATAGTTTCTAAGGTTTTCTTGATTGCCATTTTTAAAAAGCTTTTAAATCCATTATTTTCCAGGCACTCTAAATTCCACTATATCCTTATTGTCATTTGATCCACTGATATAATGAAGAGATCAGGAAAGAACACACTGGTACTTTACAGCTGTGGCTGGATAATCTTGCTCATGATCATCAAAGCAGGATTGTTTTTATGATCTTCAAATCTGCATATCAAATTACACAAGTGTATGCAGAACAGCAAAAACTATCAAATATTCAGTCATCAGGATTATCTCAATAGAGTACTAGAGAATGCAGTTTGAGGCTAAGTGAAATGAACAGCTTCTGCAGCTTTTGCAGTGTTTTTAGGAGGGATGAGGGAAAGCAACAGGGAGCAGTGTGGCTAATAAATTCTGAGCTGAGATCTGCACACACGTATGCACATGAAAAGCTTCACTTTGTAAGTGATTCCATTTAATTCAGTGGGTCTATTCATGTGAATTAAAATACTCAATAAACATTTGGTGGATGAGGCCATATGATTTGTAACAGCGCTGCAGTTGTTCATATATAAAGAGGTTATTTTTACAGGTCTTGGAGTAACTGATGGACGGTTAAAGACATGATCCTGCTCCACTGAGGTTTGTGGGAAAACTATCTTAGCTCCAGTGGCAATGGGATCAGAGCCCAAGCACTTTATCTCAGATGCAATAAGAACTATTTTGTTCTTGTATAGCAATTCTTTTTTCAAGTAAATGACCTTTTCAGTTTTAAACTATTAAAACATTGGCACCAGGCACATTTTCTAATGTGATCTTGTGTAGTCCAGTTCAGTTTTCTTATTGAATAGTAACCACAACAATTGTATACATAAGGGGTTGCTTAGCAGTCAGTAATGATCCATACAGAACTATAGTAAATAAAGGTAATGACTGACATGCTCTGTCTGAATGATAATTCATTAAAAATACAAATTACCGTGAAGAAAATTTGAAAACAAAAATCTATAAATGAAAGATTAAGTATAACTGTCTTAAGGAACACATTACTGATTTGAAAGCTTCAAATTGTGATTCAGATGTCACCTATGTATCTCTGCTAGGTATAAAAATTCTATTATTAAAAATGCATTAAAATCCATCAAAATTTTGATGAAGCCATTATTTACCTTTTGTTTTTAATTCAATTGTCAAGTAAGCACCCAATCATTTTTAAAAGAGTATATATCTACAAAGCAAGCCAGAGTTTATGGCTTTGAAGACTTGAAATTGATTTTTAATGCACCAGCTTTCAAATACTACAAAGGCTGCTTTCCACTGATAAAGACAGTAAACAAGAAATTGTCCTTTAAGTGTTCCCTTTAATGTTTTTTCCTTAATTAAAAATCAGTCAAAAAATTGTAAGTTTTTTCATAAAAATGTTTAAGGATGTTGACACACAATGTGGTCAAAATAAAATGAAAACTTGTGATTTGTCACATCTGTTTTCTTGCATTATTTTATATTTTCTTTGCACTGTAAACACTGTGAATCAAGAAATAAAAACTCATAAAAGTAGTTTATTACTGAGTGTAGCTATTTTATTGAATAGAAGTGTAAAAAATAAAATAAAACTAAATGTTATAAGACTACTGAAGCAAAACACTTTTTTAATACCTTTAAATTATTTTAATGTATTCCTTTCCTCTAATCAAACCAAAGCCTATTTATGTAGATTAGTTACATCTAGAGTCTCATTTATCCAACCTGTATTTATCCTTTGATCACAAAGCTTGTTAACTTAAATGGTCTTTTATTGTTATGATTCGTTTTCCCATAATTATGCAGTTTAACTGCCTGATTTTTTTCGAATAAATATATGCAAACGCGCCAATCATATTCAGCAGTGTTATGCTAGATGCTCAATGAACTGTAAGAGCCATTTCAATACAATAAAACTGTCTGGAAGTGTTCCAGGGCAAGGACTGCAAATACCAGTAATCATGGTGTCACTAGGACCAGAACAGGCAAATGTAAGTGTGTCACACACATATCAATAGATTGTCTGAAACAGTATCTGAAACTAATTTCACACGTCTGTCACTGAAAGAACTTACAATGCATCAATAAGAGATCCCACCCACACAGCTGAAATTATGCATTTACATCTTATAACAATACATTTCTTTTTACCATTTGAGTTTGGGTGTGCCATGCACTGGAGATTGTAGCATACTGTCTTACAGCATGGAATGTTGATGTCAATAAAGACATTTTATGAAAGATAATTAATTTTAGGAAATCAGAGGATAGTGATATATCAGTGTCAAAACCACTAGTAGGGACTAATACGAGATACCATATTCATTTGAAGGATTTACTTGTCTACATCTCTTTTACTATGCTAAATTGACAGTAGATCAGCAAGGGACTGATTAACTTTAGAGCTGAAAAAAGAGACACGCTCTCATTGAAAGGGAGTGAGAAATGCACTGATCACTATTCTGTCCTTCCGCATAGGTAGAAATGCTATTGTTGAAGCAATTCAATAATATATATAGATGCTTCTGTTGTGACCTTAATAAAGCAGGAATTGTATGCAGTAGCTTCTGGGATTTATCTAAAAATATATTAGCGCTTGAGAAAGTTCTATAAAGCACTGCCTAATATCCCAATTAACAGAAACATATGTATGAAATGGTTTGCCTGAGTATAGCACTTAATGCATGAGTATTTTATCCAACAATCTTAATAATTTAACTGACTTCTTTTTTTCTCAGTCAGGATTAAAATAACTCTTCCAGAGCCCTGTTTTCCAAAGTTATCTACCCTAGGGAACAAAACAAAGCTTATAAGGGAAAATAACCCCAAATCATGACATATTTATCACCAGGGACCCTGGTTTTCGCCGATTAAAAAAATATCTCCAATTTTGGGGTTAAAAAAAGTAGCTCAAAATCCAAATTTTTTCATGATCAAAATAAAACATTGCTAATACACACACACAAACAGAGTTGTGTTTCATTTTGAACATGGAAAAAAAATGGATTTCAGGTTACTTTTTTTAATCTGAAAATTGAGGATTATTTTTCATATCAGAGAAAACCAGGATCCCTGTTTATTACCGTGACCTGAATTATTCCGAATCTGTCTAGTAATTTCTCCCATCATTTTGTATCCCACAGTCCAGCTATACTAGCTTCACCCTTCACACCATTAATACAAAAATAAACAAAACACACTTTAGAAATGGTATCCCCTCTACCACCTTGAAAAGATGGTACTAGACTCTACTTGGTGCTTTTGTGTGTCCATGAAGAAATCCTACTGGAAGCAAATTTCACTCATTCCCTATCTTTTTATAGTCATTATCATATTTCTATTTCTGTTTTTTACAACAATACACACCAAATGCTTTTTAAAAAAAAAAAAAATTAAAACCACACACACACATGTGTGCATGCACTTCTTACAAAGCCTGATATGGATTTTGTGTAACAAACCCTGAAATGGAATTGGCTCAGCATTCTCACTTTTGAATACCATTAATGGAAAGAGTTTTAAGCATGACCTCTTTAAATATGAAGCTGAAAAATCATAAAGTGCCTTAAATTTAACACTGGAGAGAAGAGAATTGTTAAAAAGAATAACTGGAGATTTTACATTTATATCTATATCTATAGATAGATACATCTATCTATCTATCTAAATTTTATGTTTATTTCAATGAGACTCTCTTCATTTGAATCAAATTTTTGCCTGAGTAGAGACCACAGGCTAGATCTATTCTATTGCATATCTAGGAGAATGCTGCAAAAGCTTTATATTCACATATCGACAGGTTTTCATAAGACTACATTGGCTGTACATTTTAAATACATTACATTACATGTATGTTTTTAAAACAACCGAGAATATTTGTTTAGGTAGAAATATAAAAACAATTAGTTATTTTTACAAATTCTTTAAGGAAGTATTAGATTTTACTTGCCTGTATATTACTTCTACATATGTTATGTAGAAGTATGTTAATGTTATGTTATAGTATATGACATTGTTATAAGAATTCTAAATTCATATTCAGTCTCAACTATTTGTTTGAACAGAAACTGTTTAAAATAAAAATAGATGGCAGAAGATTTTTAAAGCTGAGTTTGAAAAATAAAGGGTGAGATCCTATCACTTTTCCTTGCATTTAATAAAAACCTGAGGGCTTTGTTTTGGCCTGATAATGTGAATGGGATTCATGCTATTGTTAAAATGAGAGCAGGATCTGGCCTTCAGTATAGAATAAAATAATAATCAACATGAACAAGAGTTATGGAATCTGGACTAAATTTACTACTAAACAGAAAGCTAACTCATCAAGGACTCAGTTGAAGAAACTATATTTTGCTTTTTGAACATTTACTGATGTAAGGTCTCTGACTGAAATCAGTGGGACTTGTCATATAATTGGTCTCCCACATGAGTAAAGCTCTGACAAGTGTGCAGACTTTGCGAGTCAGGGGGAGCTGTATCCATGTAAGACTTCAGGATCAGACAGCATCCTGTCATTTATTTTAATTGCACTAACATTTTTTTAGTTCTGGTGAAACTATTTTCAAAGAGAGTCAGTTATGCATAGACCTTATGCTTCTAAATGGATTGGCTAATGAGGATTTTTATTTTGGAGAAATGGTTGTTTTTTTTCCTTCTGAGACTATCAGTATCTCCCCCTCCTCTCCCCTCCCCTCCCCGCCTCCTATTTATCATCCCTCACCCCCTGCTATTTTGTATGGTTAAATGCTGTAATACTTAACATAGAAAAGCATGTTAAAAGGTTTTTGCATTCACCTATGTACATCAGGAGTACCTCCCCTGAAATCAATAGAGTAACAGGGCTGTAAAACTGCATTAGTAAAGCAGATCAGAATCAGGCCCACAGTTTCTGTAGGATACATAAGACATAATAGGAGTTTAGTCCTACATCCCTTACCTACTTTAATAGTTCCACTGGATACTACCATGACCTACAGGTTGCAAGAGCAGGCCTTAAATATATGAATATGCCACTGTGTTATGTTCACACATAACCATTAAGAACAAAGATGTTTATTCTTGTATAAATACGAGACAAGGGTCCAATCCTGTAGTACTTACACAATGAAATATAGGCCCAGAAGCTTTAGAAAGGTATATCACGAAATTACAGCCTGTGCTGCTTGAATTTAGGTATATCATGAAATTATAGCCTGTGCTGCTTGAATTTACAAATCCCAAGTGTACTTAATGGCTATTTTGCACTGTGTCTAATTTGATCATACACATTGTGAAAACTAATCATGTATCTCGGCCAGGTATCTCTGACGTGAGAGATACCTGGTTTGGCATTACAGGTGGTTAGTCAGTCTAAAAATCTCAAAATCTCATAGGTGTATGGTCCAGAACCTCCAAGCCTGCAAATGTGCAGAATTTTCACTTACTTCTACCCTATGCATATCCTTAACTTTTATTTGCTGAAATAGGAAAATCAGAAGAATTTACCCTCTTTGCAAAGGATAAAAATATGAGGCTTCATGTGAATCTTTTGAGATTGGTATTGTAAATTCTGACAATGAATGTCATTTTTTTTATTATTATTATTTCTGTTCTCATATTGCAGTGTTAGCATGCTTCCTTTTGCAATCCTGCACTTTGAAGTCTCGAAGTAAACAATGGAACAATAGTATGTCTAAAAGATATAACAGCATAAATACAACTTATTCTACCCCCTCCCCCTGAAGTTTATATCTTCTTAGATACCACTAGACACCTGGTGATGAGGTTGCACTGGGACTTGACAGTAATCTGTTGACACATCGTAAACAGGTGCCTGGAAGTATTAAGAGTGATCTTTACTTTATCTTTAAACCTTGCATGCCTGCCTACTACAGCAACTGTGGTGATTCCCAGCATGAGAGTTCTTTATAATACAGCCTCTTCTTCTTGGTTATCTTCTTTTATTTATTTTTTTTGTTCAGTAAAAGCTCTGACCACAGTTTTCCTATCCTGTCTCACTGTTGATATATTTACAAATCTGTCCCTGCTGCATCAAAGGTATAACAATAAATATTATCTATGATCATCAGCACTCCTTGCATATATGGGTAGTTTTCTACACCTCTGTCATGTCACTTTAAAGAACCAATTTCTACTGGTTTCCCTTTATCCATCAACTCTTTCATCTATTAGAAAACTTGAAGTAAAAGAAATCATGGATTGTTTGCTAGCACAGCCATTTTCCTATGTTAACATGAACAAATTACATAATTAGCCAAATACCTTTTAGTCAGGTTGTATATGAATATTTAAAAAATGTAGAGCAAAAAAGAGCAAAATTCTGTGCGCCTTGCTCAGGGAAGTAGTCCAACTTGATTTATTCACTTGAATAAGATGAACAGAATTTTTAGCCCATAGTCCTTAGTCAAGAGTCAATATAAATCTTCCTTTGCTGTGCACAGATTTCAAGTCCTCTCTTTTTCCACCAAGATTGAGTATTTTTGGACCTTACCATGTTGTATGGAAGTTTGTCTGGATTTTAGCCATATGACTTACACCTTTTGTTTTCTTATCTGAGTCATTTAAAATCTTGAATTGGTAAACAATTTTTGTTTTTGTATATCAAATATGCTAGTAAATCTAGGTCTAAACACCTTTACAACTAAATTGTTTTTAAACCATCTATCTTTATTAGTTGATGCTTAGAATGCACAGTTGAAATATTTGATAACAGTGAGATATGCTAATACTTAGTAGAAGTGAATTTTCATGCCTTGAAAACAATTTTCTACATGTATGTCATCCTTATCCACTAATTAATCTATACAGAGCCTACTTGTTATATGAGCTGAACATCTGTAACTGTCCCTGAAATCAGTGCATGGCACAAGTAATCAGCACCCTTGAATAGCAATTGACCATTTTATGTATACATCATATAGGTGTTTGTCAAGATTTATGTTCTTGTGATTACAGAACTCCACTAATTCACATTCCCAATCCTCACCCTCACTGAAAATTACTTCTTGATATGAATCAGTATGTAAATGTACAAATATAT
>JAGPOW010003316.1:139723416-139751887 GCA_030014935.1 Caiman crocodilus
GGCCGGGTGGGGCTCCAATCCCCGGTTACTTGGGCTGAGCAACTTCAGTTTGGGGGGTGTAAAAACCCAATTTCCCCTCGTCTGGGAAAAAAAGCCCCCCCCCCCCCCGCCTTTGCTCCTCTTAAGATCCGTAGATCTCCTCTGGACGGATCAAAGTGTCCATGTGGCTCCCCCCCTCTCAAGGTCTCCTCTGGAGGAATCAAAGTATCCAAGGAGGCTTTGCCCCAGCCCCTCTCCAGGTCCGCAAGTCTCCCTCTGGACAGATCAAAATGTCCAATGTAGCTTTGCCCCAGCCCCTCTTAAGGTCCGCAGATCTCCCCCTGGACGGATCAAAACGTCCCCTCGGCTTTGCCCCAGCCCCTCTCAAGGTCCATAGATCTCCTCTGGGCGGATCAAAATGTCCAGTGTGGCTTTGCTCCAGCCCCTCTCAAGGTCCACAGATCGACAGAGATCGAAGGAGAAGAAATCAGCAGCGGTGAGTGGCGTTTTCCCTCCAGATCAGTCCAAAGGGGGCGGGGGCGGGAAAGAAGGGAAAAAAAATCTAAAAAATAAAAATAAAAAAAAATCTAGAAGGGAAAAAATATTTCGAGGTTGCTTTTTTGGTGTAGGGGGGAGCTTAGGGGCTACTCGTCGCTTGTGATGCGATCGCTGGAGTAGGGAGAAGAGGCGGAGGGGGAGAAGTCTGGGCTAAGCTGAAGCCCTCTCTTGGCGTGCAGCGAGAGGCAGGGAAATGTCTGATTGCACCGCGGGGCGGTTGGGTGTGTTTTTTTTTTTTCCCAGGGAGTGTTTTGCTGCAGTTAGAGATCTAATCTTGCCTGGCTTGCGGCGGAGAGCTGCATCTCGCTGCCATCGGTGGTTCCCCTCTCGCTCTTCCCTTGGAGAAGCAGAAGGAGGAGGAGGAATCGCAGCGTAAAAAATACAAACACACACCACCACCACCACTAGTGTCCGGATTTGTAGTGCTAGCTTCCTTGGCAGCGGGCGGTAGCGGGGATTAAAAAAAAAATCACCAGCTGATGCTCATCATCAGGAGCCGGATTTAAAATATATAGGTAGATCTCTCTGGCTGGGCTCAATCAAATGCACACTTGGGGAGCTGCTACCACCACATCCTGTGTGTCTAGCTCTCTCCCTCCCTGTGCTGTGTGTGGCGGAGGAGCTTGCACTTTTCTCTGCTGCAGTTTAATTCCACTTTGCTTGGCTCTCCAGGCGAGGGGAAATCAACAGGCAACCCACGACTGGAAGCAGAGATTTGGAAATCATCATACTACTAGTAGTAATAATTAAAAAAGAGGGGAAAAGGGGGTGGGTGGGCATGACAAAGCCCCCAGCACACACACACACACCCACACCCACACACACGCTCAATCCCTCTTGCTAAAAAGGAAACAGGCTCTGCATTCACAGGGCTGCGCTAAGTGCCTCTCTTCTTTCTATTCAGCATCTCCTTCCAATGACACTGCCTCCTCGTTCTCTTCATTTAGTGGGGGAAAAGAGGAAAAGGGGATGGGGGAAGCAATTTGGGCTCTAAATAAAGTGACAAATGTGATCATCGGCTAAGTCCCCCCCCCCATTTCAATTCAGTGTTTGGTGTGGTGCATTTTGCAGTCTTGAATAGTCTCTCTCTGGGTATCTTGGTACGAGACGTGGTGCTGGGGAAAGGGATGGGAAGAGCCTGATGGTTGGTTTTCCTTCCCCAGTGGTATTATGTAGAGGTAAATATGGAGGGGAGGGGATGGGGGGTGTTAATTTTTTTATTATTATTATTTCAGGTCTTTTTAACAGCCAGAAATAAATGAATGACACATCCAGAAATGCAAGGTGTTTCAATCTGCTGGATGAGTCAGATCCAGCGGAACAAATCAGAGCCACTATCGCCTCATGTTCCTCCCTTCACAGACATTAGTTGCAGCTTCTTCCTAACGCTTCTCTGACTCACTCTCTAGACAGAAAAAAAAAAAAATCAGATGCATGGTTTGAAGCAGAAAAAAAAATAAAGGGGGGGAGGGAGAGGAAGAAAGGTGGGGGGGGGTGTTGGATCCAGCTGCACTTTTACTATACCTCTTTCTCCGGGAGACTGAGGATCAGGAAAACAAGGCTGTTATCCACGTCGGGCTCCTGCTTTGCTGAGTGTTTTTTTTTAACCCCCTTTCAGTGCTATGTGTGAAACACCCAAGATCTCTCCCACTGAAAGAAACAACAACAAGAACAACAAAAAAGAATCACAGGTTTCCAGTCACTGCTCCCAGCTCTCAGTCTTGAACTGGGGGGTGGGGGATTTTTTTTGGGGGGGGGGGGTTGATTTTTTTTTTTTTTTTTGGTCCTCCCCTCCTCTAAACTGGAGTCCGCTCCCGAGGCAAGGAGGGGCTCCTGCGAGGCTGGCTGCTTAAAAAAATAAAAATTAAAAAAAAAAAAATCAAACAAAAAAAAAATCCTTCTCTCTGCCTCACTGCTGGGCGGCCCCAGGCAAGCAGCAGGCGGGGGCCGGGAGGAACCGGCCCGCGGGCAGCAGGAGCGGAGATGTCGCGGGAAGCAAATCCATCCGGGCAGGCGGAGCGGAGATCTGCGCGGATGCAACAGTTTGGAGCCGCGTCTGGCTGGGATCGGCCCCCCTCCACGCTCCTCACCCGCGCTGCAGCACTGGCGGGCGCCCAGCGTCGCCGCTCCCTCCCGGCGCCTCTTGCTGACTGCCTCTATTCAGCTCACGCCGCGGCTTAAACATAGATACTGATTCCCCGCCAGCCAATCCGCGCCAAGGAATGGAACCTGCCTCCGAGGCCGGTGGCCAATGAAGAGCGGCGGAAGGGCTTGGGGGAGGCGGGGCTAGAATCTCCAATCCTTTGGTGTCATTGATGAGATCAGTGCGATGGGAGACTAATAATGTGAGCGGGGCTCGGGGCTCGTCAACTGCGGCGGCTCGCTCCTGCACGCTGCAGCGTCTCCCCGGCGTGAGGATGATGATAATTTCCACCCCCCCCGGACGAAATATTTCAGGATCATGCCGGAGAGGGCAGGCAACCTGCCACCGGGACTTGGCTTTATGAAATCAGCGGCCGTAGTAGGGTAGGGGGCTCAGCTTTGAACCCACGACCGAGATCCCTGATTCCCACAACATCCCCTTTCCCCTCCGAGGGCAGTTCTGGGGAGGGCAGAATCGGCCTCCTCGAGATCCAGACGCCTGCTCTATAGATCTGCACCGGGCAGGCTCCACCCCAAGCCTGCTTCGCTTTAGGCTGCCACTGGCTCGCATCCCTTTAAGCGCCCTCGTGGACTGAGGCAGACAAGGTGGTATGGGTACATGGGGGATCTTTAATTAGACCAACTATGTAGTTGGGAAAATTGTTCTGTGCAAGCTTTCGGGCACGAGCAACAGCCTATATACTGAGACACATCAGCCCCGTCCTGTCATCTTTTCAGGCACACGTGGTGGAGGATGAGGCAGGATCTAGGGGCTTTTTTGGTTCCTTTCATCCCCTCCCTTGTGCCCCACTAGACACTTCCCTGGAAACTGGTGGGTTTTGGTGTGCCCCCCACCTTCCTCCCAGTAAACCCTGGTGATCGACAGAGATCTTTTTGCAATGCATAAAGGCACCTTTTGGTCGCTTCCTGTGGGGTGCTGTCAAAGTGAACAGCTGGAAGAGCCAGCCGGGTCAGCTCCACCCCAGGAGTTCAGCCCGCAGCTTCCGCATCCATTGAAAAGCACCCGGCGTTTTCTCGCCTCCTCTCCCTTTGCCTAGATGGGTGTTTTAGTAGCGAAACTGGGAATACACAGTAGTCTCTTTCCATCTTGTCTCCAAACCGCCACTGGGAGGGCTCTACAAACTTCGACTCTGAATATCAGGCATCCCGGGAGGAGGTTTAGGGAGGGATGGAGGGGATAGGATAGATAGATCCAACTGTTGAACCAGGATAGATAGGTGTAGGGAGGGGTGGAGGGGGTGTTGAAATAGGAAAGGTGAGTGATATATCTATATCTATCTATAGATATATATACACACATGAATATATGTGTATATTATGTATATGTATGCATATATATATATATCACTCATCTTTCCTATTCCAACATCCTCCTCCACCCCTCCGTATATCTATCTATCTACCTTCACTTTTGATGTGTGTGTGTGTGTAATTTCCATCCCTAAATGCTGAAGTTGAGCAGCCCTTTATACCTTGTGCATATGTGATTAGCAGGAACCATCCAGGAGAGAACGAAAATCAAACCCGGAGCAAGTACAAGAGGCTTCTGCAAATGATTTTAGGCTCGGTTGCTTCAATGTGTGGGTTTTGGGGTTTTTTTGTTTTTAAGGTGGTGTCTCGCTTTAGGCAGTGGGGTAACCTTCATGCTTTCCTGGAGTTATTGTCATTGTCACCAGCACTCAAGGAAGAAGTCTTGTGGATGCGTGCATTCAAATCGCTGCTCTTTCGAGGCACATCCTCGGTCCTAAAAACCTCTTTGGAGCTTTGAAACGGATAGTTTGCTAGGCAGAACGATTCTGCTACGAGCCCTTGCGAAGCTAATGCCGTGTAAAACCTCGGTATGTGAATCAACTATACATGCTATCCTTGCACCGTGAAATCACTCAACTAAAAATGCATGGACATTGAGGGAAGGAGAAGGGGGTGTGTATGTGTGGTTGGGAGAAGTTGTATACACAAGATACCTTTACAAAAGAAAAGAGGAGTCTTGATTGACTGATGGAGGTTCAGAGTGGATGGCTAGTTGCTTAATTAACCCTCTTTTTAAAATAAAAGCAGCACATTTTATATAGCAGAAAAACAAGTGTCAAACTGACATCTCAGGAGTTACACGTCACACAGCCTTAGATCTTGTGCTATTCCGTCCTTATTATATAGCTATGCAACTCTTGCAAAGCTAAATCCTGCCCAGGATAGTTTCGGATAGCTAAGTATGTGACATAACATGCTCCGGGAATATGGGGAAAAGTTTCATTGCAATTATGTAATGGCGCCCTCTAGTGTACTTAGCCAGTACTACGTCATTTGGGGCATATTTTCTGTATGCGTGTGCATGTGTGTGTACAGGTGGTGTCTCTGTTTTGCCTTTGTTTTGGACCCACTGAGGGGCTCAAACGTGCCAAAACAACCAGTGCACTGTCAGGGCAGACTCTCATGTGTAATACTCTCAGAAGACTTATTTTTATATTCAGTTGAAATAGGATAACTGCCTTTTCTCATTTAATACGTTTAGGATTTACCTTTACACAATAAGCACCTTCAGTTCACCCTGAAGTTAGTGGAATTGAAGGAAAGTCAACACACCCCCTCAAGTAAGGGCAAATTATGTAGCCCTTAACAAAACTTTAATTCAGATCAATGGAATACTGGAAAGCATGCCTGGGAGTTTTGCCTACCAGGCCTTAAGACGTGCTATATGTCATTGGCACTAATTACTCAATGTGGGCTATTTGGAGAAAATATAAAATGTCTAACAGCAAGTCTTTAAATCCACAATTGATGACCAAGATGAATTATCTTGTGCACTTCTGCTCAGTAAAAGATACTGGGGGTTTGGGCATGAATTTCACCAAGGCCAAAGTTACAACCTTAATTTCTAGATCTAGATATTTATAGATATTTCTGAATATCTCTAGACTGACTCCCCAGCCCAGCCTCTGGCTTTACTTTTCATTCCATCCAGGAAGAGCACACACCAACTGCTGAAACTTCTTAGCTTGACAAAGGGTTTTTGAACCCGAAAGCTTGCTTAATAAATATTCTCCAACTATTCGGGTTGGTCTAATGAAAGAGATCAAATTCACCCAAGGAACCTTGTCTGCCTAGATTCCACCAACATATTAATCATTAATATGTTTATGTTGATTTATTTATATTTATATTGATTTATGCATGGATGTTCATTACCTTTGAGGCCTCTTTCTTGGATTCTTTGGACCTGATAAAGGAAGCTAAAATATGAACATTCGACCTGAATGCATAAATGTCATTATTGCACTCTGGTGCTTGTTCTGACAGAAAACTTGCAGGAACAGAAAACCATTATTTATTTATTTAAACCACACATGAAAAAAAGATTTTATTTATTTGTTTGCCAGGTATAATATGTCTAAAATATTTTTTTTTGTTGCTTAATATGTGGCATAGAATAAAAACACTGTGGTTGAGTGTGAGATAAAGGTTTTACCTTAATTTGTTAATTTATGTTTGCTGCATTGTTCATGAGTAGAGAAGCCACAAATGAGCTGGTGAATGTCAAATCAAATGAATATCTATGTACTGCACCATGTTACCACATATTCAATCTATAACCTATGTTTGTTGGAAAAAAATAACGGATATATTTTCATTAAGAAAATATCCTGAGAAGCAAGCCCCGCATAGCATAAAATGGATGGTTATAAATCTCAACTCATCACATTCTAACTATTTCAAAAAGATTATAACATCAGCTTTCTTATCAGGCAAATATAGTAAGGGTGTAATGTTTGGGAAGACCAGGAAGACAACCGAGTCTAGTGAAACAGCTATAATAAATTACTTCAGTTATCTGCATGTGAACGGGTCAAATGGCAAAGTGGTTTGGAAAAAAAAAATTCTTTACACTTTGTTAGTTTTTAGGAAAAAAAAAGAGGAATAGTTTTAGTGCAGAAAGAGGAATGCAATTCTCAACTTAGCCCTTGTAACAGTACACAATAGTTGGTTTAAATAATAATTTAAGTTGAAGTACAAGATAATTGCGATCATAGTGATATTTAAATTCTTTGGGGGAAGAATTCTTAGCAAAATCTAGTACATGGTGATCATATCTTTAAAAGGGAGGGGTTTTAAAATAAACAAATAAATAAATAAATAAACACCCTAAGTCAAAATGTTGCTATTAAAATACCTAGTCCCTGCCTGAAAGTCCCTTTAGCATATCACAGAGAGTGTACATATCCTGAGACAATAGAAAGAATTAGGCAGGCAAGAAAAAAATTAAAATGGTTAAACACCAAGTTTCAAGATGTAGGCTGCTTGAGTCTAAAAAGTATCCTTTAGAAAGTCCAAATTCAATCACAGTGAAAGGAACATAAACAATATTAGTAAAATAGATGGGTTAAGAGAGACTTTGAGGAACAAAAAGGCTATACTCCTTACCAGTGGCACTCAACTTTTTTGGCTCCACAGGCCAGTTAGGTGTCATTCATGGGGCCAGTCCACAGGCCAGATTGAACCTCATGCAACATGATTGGGTCTGCATGCCTGGCTTGGACCTTGCATGGCCTCATCTGGCCCCAATGTGCTGGGATTGGTCCCTGGGCTCCACACCATTTCCATGTGGCCCTGAATGCTAGGATTAAGCCTCAAAGTCCTTTGCTATCTTTGCCTGGTCCTGTGTGCTGGGATCTGGTTCCAGGGCCCTGTACCACCCTCACTTGGTCCTGCATGCCAGAATCAGGACCCACACTATCCTGCACACCAGACCTAGCTCTCAGAATCACAGCCACAGGGGTCCCCATGGATTTGTGGGGATTCCTAGGGCTGAATGACAGCCCTAGGAATGGGTGATGTAGGATAGATCTAGTTCGTAACCTGGAGATTGATCACTCCTGCTTTATACCAACTGGAAAGAGTCAAACAAACATATTGTTTGAGTATATGTGAATCAGATAGGCCATTTAGAGAAGTACCAGAGAAATAGTAGAAGAACATAAGGGCATAATAGAGAGATAAAATTAAAGATTTTGCAGCAGCAGCAGCCTTTGTAATAAATGTTGGGGCAATAGTTACCTTCCCCCAATCCTATTCAGGTAACAAGACTCAGGTACTTTCATATGAAGAGGTGGCAACAGAACCCCTGATAAAGATTAACAGTCGCTAGAACTCGGTGATAGTCATCAAGAGTTCTGAAATAATTTTGAAGTGATGTGACTGACCTGTTAAAAAACATGTATTCATTAAAAATCCGTTGTGGTACCAGATGATTAGAAAGTAGTAAATATACTTATCTGTAAAAAAAAAAAAAAAAAAAGCTCTAAAAGTGATCCAGGGAATTACAGTTTAGAAAGCCTTGCTTCTGTACCGGGAAAATTAGCTGCAATGACTATAGAAAATAGAAAAATAGAATTATAAAAGACCTAGATTCACATGATATAAAAATGGATCCAATGCTCGCAGTAGTCAATAGAAAACTTTCCATTGATTTCACTGGAGTTTGAATCATTCCATAGGAGCAAAGTAGAAGAGCTTCCATGAAGTAAATTGGTGTTTCTTTGTCTTAGTATTCTTTCAGTGTGTCAACAACAAAATAAAAATGAACAGTTGACATTAGATATTTTCAGTTATCTAATTCCTGGTCTATCCACACAGAGAAGTTTTACTGGTTTAGATAAAAGTATTATGTTAAAACATTTCACATAAAATCATACAAATTTGCAGCTGAGTTGGAAGAGAAGTTGTGGAGCTGGGGCATGTGCAGGCACAGAACGACAGAGAGGTACCAGGAGCCAAAGTGTGGAGGGTGGATTGATGTAGGAAGACGAAGGCAAGAGACTAGCAGATGGACAGGAGCAAAGGGGAGAAGCAAAGGTGTGGGAGACAGGAGGAAAGATTAGGGATGATACAACAGGAGCAGCGGGGGTGGGGCAGAGGGATACTGGTTAGGAATAGAGGAGGAAAGGAGATGGGGATGTACTGGAGTGGTGTGGGGCAGAGACAAGAAATGGTCTGTGATGATGGATAAAAGGGCAGCAGGAAAGAGTAAGCTGTGGGCAGAGGGGACCTGAATGGTCTCTAACCACTGGATGATGCACCCACCAAAAACCCAGAAACAAACCAGTAGATATGATTTCTCACATTCCCTTGCTGTGAGCAATTAGTTGTGAAACGTGCAAGCACCTGCCCACTTACGCTCCCCGAATGGCTCAATCTTCCAGTCATGTTCTGAGCATATCCACAACATGGAGCATGGAGTCTGCACCACACACAGTGGATAAAAGCAATTCCATTAAAGAGAACATGGCTTTCAAGGCCAGTGGTGATGTTGCCTATTCTTTCATTCATATTTTAGTAATGACAGCATCTACCCAAAATATGAGACATGGGGGCAATATATGCTTCTCAACCTGAAGGGGGCCAAATCCATGTGGCCCACTCCTACTAGACTACAGGTTGTCTGGGTGGGACATTCTCCGATTCTTGTGTCTCAGCTGGCTCACTATGCGATTAGAAACATTCAAGACTCATTAGGAGAGAACATGATTCTCTTAGCAATCAACGCAGAATCCTGAAGGGGCATAATACAGAGTGGCCTTGGATTTAGGGCCCTACTTCCAGAACTCTCTGTGCAGTTTTTCCAATGACTGCTTAATATAAAATGCAGAAATGTCACATTGGATCATAACAACACATGTGGGAGATACTGTGATCTAGAAAATAATGTGTTTTAACAGACTGACTAGCAACTCTCCCTAATGATTAAAAAAAAAATTGTAGAATATTTTGGCAATCAGATTAAGTCATACTATAACATGCCTGTAACAGTGAAGTATAATATGATGTGTCGTATCATATTTTATGACTTGGTATGAAATTACCTGTCATTTAATTCACTATTATTATAGGCATGCGAGGAAATAATGTAAAAATAATAATTGTAATAGAAAAATGGGACATTTTTAAATAAATTTTGAAATTGAATTTTTAATTAATTACAAAACCATATTTCATTGTATTCTGAAGTTAAATGCTTGATTTTCAAAACTTTTCCCTTTGGAAATATCGGCAACATCAATCACATTTCCAAAATGTTACGTTTAATCAAAACAGCATTTTTTAATGGAATAGTATTTCAACATAATTATTTCAGCTAGTTCTACTGTGTGATACACATGCACACATATTCTTTAAACAAGACAATTATATTCTTTTAAAAGCTCCAACTTCTTGATTAAATTGCAAAATGGAGAAAAAAATTCTTTCTACCCAACAAGCAATTTGCATATTACCAAAGCAAAAAAGCAGGCCCAACCACATGTAACAACACCAAATTTGCCATACTTGAACCATACTAGAAAACCCTACATACAAGTTTGAAGGGTGGAATACATCCATGACACTGCTATTTTGGATCCTTCTTTTTGTAGCAATGTACATCCTAGGGAACATAAGGAATATCATCTAGAAACATAATGTTGTTGTCCCCAGTAAAGGTGTATTCCAGTTTGATAAACACTATGGGAGCATCCACATACAATATCAATGCCACACAATAAACTCCAATGCTGTTTGTACTGGAGTTTGCTGCCTCTTAGGGACAGCATTTACATGTGTGCCCAAAACCACAGCACTTTGAGTTGGAGTGGCACAGCCCTAGCTGGCAAGAGAGAAGGAGAGGGACAGAGAGAGAGAAAGGAAGGAGACATTATTGTACTAGCAAAGATTTTTGGGAATTACAGTAAAGTACTGTTTCTCCAGGCTAGGAGGTGAACTTCTTGTAGAACTTTTAGGAAGCAAAGATGAACTGCACTGTCTTCCTTCCCACCCATGTCTCATACTTTCCTTGGAAGGAATTTCAGAGGTAGAAGGTAAACCAGAGAACAGATTCATAAAAAAATGTAGAGAAGGTAAACTTCCAAGAAAAATGTAGTTGTGAATGATAACAAAAACGATTTTAAGGAGCATAAGAACTATAGGTCATGAGGCTGTGTCATGCATGAAGAAATCATTAGAAATATTGTGTGCAGTTTTGGTTAAAAATGGAGGGCAAATGAGTGCCTAGGAAGAAAGGAGTTGATTCAGCCAGTGAATACAGAATTCACGTTCTTTGAGTTTGAATGTAAAAGGAAGAAGGGTGATGGAGAACTAATTGGAGAAGATAAAAGTATAGATAACATTTTGATCATCATCCCCCCAACCACCCTTTTTTCCTTTTCTTTTTCTCCTTTTGTTTCTTTAAACTCTTTTAATTTGTATACTCCTGTGTGAGCTCCATAACAATAATATAACATAAACAAAATTGGTAAACAGCAGACTGTGGATAAGCTTTCAAAATGTTATGTGGCATTTTACCCATATATCTGTCAAGTAAAAGGTTAGGATTCTCACTTTTTAAGGAAAAACATACCAATTAGCAGAACTACAAGGCTGTCCAAAGCATGAGGTTTTCGAAGTTTGACATGTGTTCAGGTACATTAGAGTCCATATACTTGTAGGAGGCTTAACTTGATCTTTATCATGAGAATAAGAATCCAGCAGGCCAAACCATATTTGGAAGTGCAAGATCTAGGCCTTTGTCTATAGTGTACTTATTGGAATAACTGCTTAATTTAGTTGTTTGCATACCAATATTACACATCCACACTGATCTCAATAGTGTAATACCCAACTACGTACGGTATTGCCACATCCCATTATAGATGGGGATCAAGGACTTCCTCCTTTGCATAGGCTACCTGCATTTCAGCTCACAGCAGAGACAGGGAGAAGATGTCAGCAGCTTTCCAAAGCTCTGACCCATACAATGATTAGGTCTTATCTAGAGTCTTGTGTGAAAGTCTGAGTTCTGCATTGTAAGAGGGATGTGGAGAAGATGGAGAAGGTCTACAGGTGGGCAACAAAAATGCTAAAGAGGTTAGAAGACAAGCTGTACAAAATGATTGAATGAAGTTGATAGGTTTAGCTTGGACAAAACAGGTTAAAGGAGGAACATGACAGCAATTTTCAAATATTTGAAAGGCTTCTAGAAAGAAGAGGGAAAACAATTGTTCTTCCTTGCCAGAGAAAGCAGGAGACAAAACAATGCCTTTATATCATAGTAAAGGTTATTTAGCTTAGATCTCATGAAAAAATTCCTTACTGTTAGCACAGTGAGGACATGGAGTAGACTGCCCAGGGAAGCTATGGAATTCCCTTCACAGGAGAATTTCCAGAGGAGACTGGAAGATAATATACAAACAGGGATAATATAGTAATAGCATTTCTACATTCATGCAGAGGGTCATGTAGATGACCCTTGAGGTCCCTTACAACCTTTGATCCTATGATTGATATGGCCTCAGGAGCAAGGCCAGGAATCACTTTATACATAGCCAAGACTACAAACTAGACAGAGTATTGCTGGGGCGCATGCGGAAGCAACCTTGAGTGGGCCCTGCAACACTATGCTCAGGCTCTCCAGGCAAAGAAGCTGGGGAAGAAAACATGTTCAGGACCACCACTCGTCCCTGACCTATCTGTTCTGCCTTTGTTGTTAGCAGAGCAGGAATAAGTTGGTTGTGGGGGGGAGCTTATCACTCAGCAGTGATCCTGGGCTCACTCCAGAAAACTTGTAGATGTGCAATTTTCTTCTCAGTCTGTTCCTGTAGTTGTGCCTCCTACTTCAGGCAAATTATTGTTGTCATAATTAAATCAGAACTAAAAGCTGGAACCAAATACAATGACCAATATGTAACATCCTTTTAAAAAGGAACCTTCAGCATACTTTTAAAATAAAAAATGTGTTCCTAAAATTGGTAAGTGAGATACCAGATCATTAAGACCAAGATTTGCAAAAGTGCCCATTGATTTAAGATACCTTCATTTTTGACATGCTAAAAGCTTTTCTGCTTTGCAAGCCTCTGCCAACAGAAGCCTTCTGCTGGCTTTGGCAGCACCACTACTTCAGCTGTGCCGGCAGGCTCCTTGGGAGATAACAGCTGTTAAAGGGGCCATGGCTGCCAGCAGAAAGTGTGGGGACATCTCCACATGCTTTCAGGCAACTTCCTTGTGGTGGCAGAAACCTTCTGTTGCTCTCAGGCTACTACTACTGCAGGAAAGCTGTGAGTGTGGACAATCAGAGTTCTGCTGGCAAAACTATGTAACATAGATGAAGCCTAACAGGACCACTTTTCAGAAACTGCCAAATACTTATGAGCTGAAAATAAAATGCTTTAAGGCAGGGGTGACCAGTCTGAAGCACAGCAACAGGTAGCACAGGAAGCAGAAAGCAAAGCAGCAAAGCATGCAGGGAGAAAAGGGCTGAGAGCAGGAAGCAGAGCAGCAGATCAGGCAGGAGAAGGGAACTGGAGTGGCAGTTAGGAAAGATGCATGGCTAGAAAGGTTGACTCTACTACTTTAAGGTGTCTCATGTTGAACAACACAAATAATTGATCACTTCTAAAAATCTTAATATTCAAATAGCTTATGCTGTTTTTAAACAAATAGAAACACATGAAAATATCAATAGAAGTTAGTACCATATTTACTTGAACATAAGATGACCTTAAATGTAAGCCAACCCTCCAATAATTAGATTCTATATATGGAATCTTTTAATAATTTGTCATAACTTTTTAGGTATAAAATCTAATTACTGTAGGTTTGCCTTGAATGTATTCCCCTCCCACCAGTACAGCAGGCACAATAAATATGGAGGGTCAGGTCTCTTGCCTTCTGCCCCCAAATTCTTACCCCTGCAGCCCCTTCTCCCCCTTGTCCTTCTCCTTACTGTCACACTCTGCTCTCCCTGAGCACATGGAAGTGAAGGGCAAGTTTGAAAATACTGACTTTGAAATAAATATACTTGTAGTAACTTGTATATAGGGAAATTATTACAGTTACCCATAGACTTTGTTGATCAAGAATTGATACGATTTACATTTTTTTTGAAACTGCTGTAAGTTTTAACACAGTTAATCTATAAACACACTTGTAATCAGCAATTTTATACCTACTTCTACATAATAAAAACTATACAAATTATATAAACTATTAGTCCAAAGCCAAAAGGTTCATGATTTACCATACAGGTCATTGGAAAAGAAGATAAGCACAAAACAGGAGTTCCCCTTTGAGCTAGTCCAACCCACTTCTAGCCCCACGGCTCTCTGATTCACTGGGACCAGCAGATGGAAGCAAAGACTCTTTGGAGTACAGCTGTTAGAGGAAGGTAAAATAGGAAGTTTGTTGCATGCAATGGACATGGTAAATGCAGAAGGCAGAAGAAGAACACAAGGTAAGAAGGAAGGATTGATCTAAAGTTTGGAATCAGAAGCAGTCATGCCTAGACCTAGACATCAGTGCATAGGTAGGACTTGGAGGGTGGTATGATTACATTAATATCAGTAAATAAAGTATTCATAGCCCTGTGAAATGGGCAGGTGTGTGCCAGTATTTGGGACAGATGGAGGCAGACATTAGCCTACATTAATATGGGATACCAGGACAGAGAGAGTATAAAGATATCATAGGATGACAGAAACATGACCTATCTGTTTGGCCAGGCAGTAATTAGAACAGGGTGGTGGGTGTGGCAGTACTAATTAAAGATTCATAGCAATGACTAATAAGCTATCAGGAGATCATTGTGAGAAGAGTTACAGGTGATAAGCAGAAAGGGAGGGGAAAGATTCAGAATACTGAACATTTATGTACTGGCATAGCAGAAGGCACTCTGCTCCGTCTTAGAGGAGCTAATAGTACTCCTACCAGGAGCACTGCTCCTAACACTGGTTGGAAATTTTAATTGAATTTTGGAGGTAAGAGACAGGATGGGGAGTGATGTCTCAGCATTAGATAGATCCTCATGGATACTAGCAAAGATAGTAGGAGTGTAAACTACAGGACACCCAAAAGCAGTGCCTAAAGTTGAAAGTAGGTTTACTAGAGCAGGTGCAGCAGGCCATTCATAGTCCCACATAGATTTCATTTTTGGGTCCGTAGCATGGACAGTTTAAGTGACAGAGAGAATATTAATCTTCTTCTCAGACCACCTGTTACTGAGGACATTGTTGGAATTGGGAGATTAAGAAACACCAGGCAAAAGCCAGTAGTAGTTCGATATGAGACTATTGGAGGATGAACTAGAAATATAGGAACCAGTGTGAAGAACGGGAAGTGATGAAAGGAATGTATACAAGAAGAATGAGTTGGTGGGAAGATGTTAAAGAAAGAACATGAGGCTTTTTGCAGAATGTGGGGAAAGAAAGGCCTGGGAAAAGGAAAAAAAAACACAACATGGACATTGGAAGAACTATGGAAGACAACCTGAACTTTCAAGACAGGAAAGTCCCTGGGAATGATAGACTTCCAGCAGAATTTTACAAGACTTTTTGGGACATACTAAGCCCAGACCTGGGGCTAGGAATGGGCACAGGAGTACTAACACTATCATAGAAGAAATGAGAGTGGGAAAAGTGGAAGAACTTGAGGCTGATAACCTAATTGATATTGGTTCTAAGATAATGGCCAAGGTGTTGGCAAATAGATTCAAAAGTCATGGGAACTTCATGACTAGATGGCTAGGTTTGCACCACAATGACTAGGTTTGCACAGTCCCCGGCAGTGTAGTAAATAAGTCTCTGCAACTAATAAGAGATGTGATGGTACTGTCAGCAGCAAGGATTAAACATGGCACTTCTGAAATTTGATTTAGAAAAAAGTGTATGACCAGATGAAACATGAGTTTCTGTTTGGCATGGTGAACAAGACGAGGCCCCCTCAAAGTTTTTAAGCTGGATCAAGACTTTATAAAAAGACGTATGGGAAGGAGGGTAGGAGGAGGGTAAGTAGGGTAGGAGTGAAAGTGGAGGGTAGGAGTGAATGTTCATTTAATCTTGGAAGTCAAGTCAGATCAGGCATGACACAGGGGTGCTTCTTGTCAGCACTCCTGTTCATCTGTGCCATCAAGCCTTTGTGCAGAGGATCAGGATGGATCTTGTCATTAAGGGTGTGCCAGTCCCCAGAGGAAAGGGCATGTAAACAAAATGCACATTGTATATGAGTAAATTTAATATCCTAGCAAGATAAGAAACTGTGTTCCTAAAATGGGTAATAAGACACACAAATTAATGCAAGAAGGCATTGGGGAAAACTAAACATACAAAAAAGTAAGTGCCTGGTGCCTGGGAAAATGGAAGAAATGTGAAAATTGGAGTTACAGGTCACAACTGACCAAATCAAGATACTGGGAGTGGAGGTGGATGCACTGACAGGCAAAGTGACCTGGGAAAAGGTGAAACAAAAAGTGGTGAGCTGGTATGACCTCAAGCAGTTGATGGCAGGATGACTAAACAAAATTAAGGCAGTGGTACTCCCAATCTTACTGTATGTAGGGATGGTGTTCCCTATGTTGTGGACCAACATATGTAGGATTGAGCATGAACTGAAGGTATTTTTTTTAAAAAACAAAAGGGAAAGGTTTAGGAGACCAACACTATACAATAAGAAAGTGAATGGAGGATGGGTCTTCCCAGATGTGTTTCTGTTTGTTTATCCAAAGTCTATTGACCTATGCTGAACAGCAAGGGCAAAAGGTGGCACCAAATGGGCTGGGCTTTTCATTATTATGCAGGGACATTATTGTATAAATATAATATATGTAAGAAGTCACTCTCATGGCCTTGGGCCTGGATAATATCATCAATATATAAAAAGATTGTAATATTTGTGAATCAGTAAGGGATGCAGACAATATCCGGAAGTTGGTGTTTGACAAAAGCTTACAGAAGCAGCAGTGGGACTTCTGTTGGCTGCTAGCACGCTGTACTGGTACAGAGGCTAGTTGGGGATTGTGTAGAACAGTGGAATGCCCTAAACAAATGTGCCATGAGGAAGAAAGCATGTGGCATGTGATGTGGGAATGTCAGTTCATGAAAACAATCTGGGCAGACCAATTCCTGTAGCAGCTGGGTGTTAAAGGGCCAGCTCATGCTAGAAGCAGTTCTGTGAGGAGTGTGAGCCGGGACCCAGAGGAATGATGAAGGAGTATAGAAGCATTGTGTGCTTTTACTTAGCATTGTAGATGGCAAGAAGCTGACTAGTCCTGTAACAACTAGAACTCTCTGTAGAAGATATCTTGTATTTGGGCTTGAGTGAACTGGGATGGTACTGATGGTGAGGCACAATAGAACTACATAAGGAACAGGCAAAAGATTTATGGAAAAGGGAAGAATGGAGATATCTAGTAGATCTAGGAGGATAAAAAGAAGATGAAGCCTGGGAGGTAGCAGAGCTATGGCTGCAGGCTAGGTGTTGGCTAGGAACTGGCATGATAGGAGCTAAGACAAGACATAGATGGGATAAGGGATGATAGCTGTTAATAGACAAGCTAGGAAGGCAACAAGGAATAATACAGTATAAAAAAAAACAAAACAGAATTGTCCAGGCCCATGGATTAAAGGGTTTTGGGGGAAGGAGAGAATCTTTGCAAAATGTAAAAATGTTCAATGATTTTGTTGGTCTTATTTATCAAAGTTTTAGAACCTGATGGAAGCATGCTTTTAGTTTTGACACTTTGTTTTGTTGCTGCTTAGTTGATACCTTTTTTGTAATGTGAGCTGATGGAAGCATGTTTTAAGTTTTGATAGTTTATTGTTTTGTTGATGTAGATTTTTTGTAACATAGTGTACGCTGATGGAAGTAGGTTTAAGTTTTGATTTAAAAAAAAAAAAAAGTTCCCAGCAGTATGTTTTTTCCCAATATTGCCCATGTGTTTTATAGTCATGCTCACTGTTGGTTGCTTCTAATCAACTTCCTAGTTGTTTTCCATGACTGAGTACATGATGCTGTTGGCAGCAGTGTAATAAGATAAAATATATGTGATGAGGTTTCCTTCTATGCAAGTAGAAGATGAGGGGCTTTTCCCCCATAATGCTTGGGGAAAATAAACCCTTGTCTTCTAACCAAGTAAGTATGTTATTTGATCACTTAGGTCATGTGAGTTTTATTTGTCAAGAACCCAGACAGGTTTGATTCTGTATAAGAGAAAGAAATGGTTGCTGCCCGAGAAATTCAGATCTAAATAAATTAATATAAATGAGCTGCCATGATTCTATATTTTATTATATCTTAAATTGTTAATAGATTTAACATTTTAATGTGCAGTCCAAGTTAAAAATTGAATTGCAAATAAAAATAGTATAAAAATGTATATTGTGTCCTTGGTTTTAATTTAATGCTAGAGTGGGGCACAGCTATAACATTAGCCATCTATGCATGTTATCCAATGAATACTAAATATAAAGTCAGAAGCAGAACTAGAATCCAAGATACCTTCCCTACCTTGTCTGTGATTATCCCACTGAGCTATATGCTTTCTGCCTTACTTTCCTTTTGGTCCACATTTCCCTTTTTGCTTCCTTGGGAGCCAGCTTCAATAAGGTAGAGGGTACTTTGGACCCATGGTATGGGTTGGGGCACTTTTCTAGGAGGATTATTTTAAGTGGCCTAAATCCTGAATGGGAGCAGCATGTGCAAGCATTCACTGTCACAAGAAGCTGTGTGAGCAGCCAAAGGCAAGTAATTTGGGATGGGGGACAGGTTGGTGGGATGAGGGTGGAATTTGTGGGTGTGGAGGGGTTGGAAGTTCTGGGAGAGGGAGACTTCAAGGGGATTGCCCAGTTGGGAGAGGGAGGTTTGGGTCAGAGTCAGGGGTAGGAACAGCACAGTCCCATGGCTGGGGTGAGTGGCTTGGCTTTCCAAGCTTTCCCAGGGCTGTGCTACAAATGCATGTAGGTGTTTACTAGATCAGGTTAACCCCTTCTAAAGTGAACTAGCATAGACTGGGTACACCACTTTTTGATAGATTTAACTGTTGGGCCTTTAGATCAACCCTAGTTAGGTCAATCTAAACATAATGCTTGTATGTACCCTTAGTCTCCAATTTCCCAGAGCAAGTGCTTTTACTGTTATGGCTAAGAGACAGGAGGGTTCCCTCCATCCACCTCCTCCTTAATCACTTTTCTGCAGTGTACACAGATTTGTACACCTTCCCAGGAGGGTAGGATCTAAAATCATTGTAGATAGCTTGAAATGACAATTATTTAAGTTAGTCATATATGTACTATTTACCAAGGTAAAGGTGGAGTTGGGTTTGGGCCTTAATGCACAGTAATAAAAAAGGATAATTATTTTAAATACATTTATTCAGATTTAAGTACTATGTAATTGATTTTTATCTGTCTTTAAACTTATGCATTTCTTAATACCTAATTCAAATTTAACATTCAGCAACTGTTTTTAAACCTAAATTAAATGCATATTTGGAACTATAATTTAAAGTACTACTGATGAAGCTGAGTTAACTTGCCTGTTAAATGCAAGTTATATTGATCGGCCAGCTCAGGTTGGCTAGGACAATCCGTTCCATCCTGGCAAATGATGACCTGGCTTAAGTTATGAATGTCTTTGTCACTTGGCTGATCTGCAACAAGGCAATCTACCTGGGCATAAAGCCGTAGCTGTTAGGAAACTCTAGCATGTCTTCTCATCAGCACTGTCTACCAAATCAAACATTTCTTTTTACAGAAAAAGAGATCAAGTTCAAGGTCTTGGTCTTTCACAATTAGCAAAGCAGGAAATAGTAAATTATTCAAATATTACCTAAAATCTAGTACAAAGGCTATGGTTAACAAGTTAGCTGTTCTCACAGAATGGAGCTTCCTGCAGTAGGGATAAAAATTCCCTGTGTAGGTGCTTTTTGGAAGACCAGTCCAATGCTGTGTAATAAACTCTCTCAAGAACTAAGGACTACAACAAACCTCATCACCTTTCACTCTAAATGCAAGGCATATTTCTTTCCTCTTACCTTTTCTATCTTAAATATATAACAATATGCCTGTGTCTATATTTACATTGCTTCAATAGGGTAGTTGAAATCACTTAGGCCCCTGGCAGATGTGCAAGTGAATGCGTGATGGGATTTGATGCATGATCCTCACAATCACATGTCCTGCCATGCCACATGTGCATAGCAGGCGGTATGACTGTGGGATCAAGCATCAGATCCCATCAGGCCCTATTGCTTCCAGGCTCCCCTCACACTGGTATGTAGGAAGCTCTCATGGCTGGGGGTCTCAGCTTGGCCATGTGTTCAATTAATGGCATGATAGGAACCAGGCACAGTTATTACACATGTATTACACGCTGATTAATCACATCTTAAATGTAATGTGTGCAGAGGCCTAAGAAACATGCACTACCCACTGGCTTCGAATCCATAGGCATCAAACCACCATCAATGCTGTCTCTGGGATGCTTGACAGAGATCTTGAGTGGCAGTAAGAGGTTCCCCATGAAAGCTTCAACACCTTATTGCCAGGCTTCATGTATGCAGTATGGGTGAGAATGGTATGATTTTCAGCAGTGCTTTCAAGAGCAGTGTAGAAGTTACCCAGACATATATTTGTAATTCTTACTTATTAAGAAAATCCTGAAATAAATCTTTCCTCCTTCCATGGGGAGAGGATGAGAGAACACACGCTCAAGACATTTAGTTACATTGCTCAATGAATTACTGAAAGGTTCCTAGATAGTGTAGTTATGAATGTACCTAAAGAAACCCCATAAATCATAGACCACATATAAGGCCAAAAATACTGATATTTTATATCTACTTCTGATGTGTAGAGTTCTGGGACCAGAGATATATTAAGAACACTTAGGTCACTAATATGATTAAATTCAAAGATTGAATGCAAAAACTCTAAATGCAAAACTTAATGACCTAGCAATGCTGAATAAGCACATATTAAGTTACCCTGCTGTTGTCTTCTCTAAGAGATGGTGACCATTCTGTCATTATCACTGTTCTTTAAGGCCTCTATCAAATTAACATAGCATTCATTCATTACAGAACCAGGACTTACATTCCTGATAGAGACGTGACTATAGCCCTTTGACATCAACAGAACTCAAGCTCCCTTTGACATCAATAGAAACTTAGCTAAGCAGCTTCTGCAGCACTGGGTTTTGTCTGATTGGAACAACAGCTAAATTAAAATATTCAGTTACATGGTCACCTTACAATCAGGTGAGCAACATGATGCAACAACTATAGAATTTCCCAATCAACTAAAATCAAACTAAGGCACATTTTAATTAAGTGTATACAGTGTCCAGATATTCCCAAGGCATTGTATTGAACAATTAAAAGGATATAGAGTTCATGCTGACCTAATACAAGTCAATGGAAAGATTCCCATTGGCTTTAATAAGGTGAGGCTATCACACTCTGTCCATGCCCAACTTCACAATCTAATAAATAGTACAAATTTGTAGCAGTCACTCTCATAAAATAAATGCTTGCCCAATACCCAGGTTATATTGTCTGCATTTGAATTTGTTGTCAAAATTTATTTTTATAATTCACATTTTACATTTTTCTTTTTCTTTGGTCCATTGGTTCATTGTAAGCATATCCATTTGGAGTGGAAGCTGAAAACTCTCTGACAGATTCCACTAAATTATTTGTTGTGTCAATGAAAATAAGAATGGAACGAGCTAGCATTCAGATCCTAATTTCACAAAGGACAGGATGATGATTAATAGACAGAATGATAGACAGAATGAGCCAAATCCTTCCACTTTCTGGATTTTGAGTCAGGTGTGATTGACAGCCATCTGAAAAGAGTTTCTGCAAGTTGCTACAAGCTAATTAAAGGATCAGTTCTGATCCCATAGGAGTGAGGGGGAAAATTTCCCTGGTTAAATAGAAACAGGATGGTTTCCTTTGCTGAGAACATCTATCTATGTGTTTTAGTTAAAAGACAGTAGACATGGCTACACATGCATCTGACTGTACAGTTGTTGCTTTACAGTCGTTTGGTACTTGCTTTAGCAAGTATTAAATGACTGTACAGTACGTGCTGTTACTGTGCAGTCTGAGTAGCACATGGGTCATTTCTGACCCTACTGCACAGTACTGAGGAGCTACTGTGGAATAGCTTGTTGCTACTGTGCAGTAGCATCAGTGTCACAATTCATGTCTGCTGACGCTACATCACCTTAGCAACAAACTACATTGCCGTAGCTAGTCACTATGGCAGTATAGTGTCTCGTGTAGATGCACCCAGTGAGGATGAAACATACTGATTTTTGTTCAGATAAAATAAGAGAGGGGTAAAGCATGATTCTGAAGCTTCTGTTGGTATTTTTAGTATAGTCTTGGCTAATGACAGGAAACTGAACATAATAATAAAATTTGTTTTAGCCCTTTTAGTAAACATATTTCAAGCACTGCAAGTACAGTATTATGTTCACTCTTAAATCTATTAAAGAAACCAGCCATAGCCAGTTCAGCACATAACACCTATTTTTGATAGCAAAATATCTCTTCCTCCAATCTGGCCTAATATGGAAAAGGTATAAAACATCAAAAATAAAACTTTCAAGTCATTTCATAAAACAATGACATTTGCAATGATGAGCTAAAAAGGAAAGTGAGGAGACACGAGATCCTCTAATAACAGGAACACAAAGGACTTATTCCACCTGACCCTCCCTTGCAGTGAAGTGTAGGTAAAAGTAATTAACTGCTATATCAGTTTCATCAGTTAAATAGTAAGTCTCATGATATTCCACTTTCTTTCACTTAAAAAGTAAGAACATTTCTCCTTTTACAAACAGTAACTATTTGCTTAAAAAACAACCATCATGTTCTACTGAAGTTAATTGAAGTTTTTAAATAGACTTACACCCCTAAAAAGTCAAACTTCTCAGCTGTATGTAAATTATACATCCTCATGATGCATAATCCTAATCATAACTCTGATCCACAGTGTCCACAGTTATAGTTAAACAAGGAACCAAGCTTCCTCAGTCTTTATAATTTCGAGAGCAAGAAAAACACCACAGCCAAATTTATATACGTGAATATGTATTTATGTGTTTATATGTGTGTATTTCAATGAAATACCAAAGTCTGCTCATGCATTAGAAGACTGACACCCTGAGGTAGCATAATTTCAGATGCCTGATGGATACTGAACTGTGACTCCAGGTTGAAAACTCAACCACCTTTAAAAACAAGATAAAATTAAAGAATCTTCTTTTACGATTGATACAAAATCCATAAATGATTGTTCCTTTCCAATTGTTTGTTGTATTATTCAGTCCAGTAAATAACTCACAGCAATTTACACTTTATAAATGTATGCAATCCATTAGGGGAGAAAATTCTGGGCTTTCAACAGAGGAAATTATCTTCCTCACATTGAAATCAGATGGCGTTTTGCCATTGATTTCCATGGCAAAAGAACCATGTACTCTGTCACCAGGAGCATTTTTTTTATCTTAGTTTAGGCAAATATGGCAGCGATATGATCTGCAACCAATAAATTGTAAGATTCTTCACATAACAACCACAGTAAAACTATTTCAGTAAAAGATAATGTAAATTATTTAAAATTAAGTATGTAAATATATTTTGCTGTCACAGTGAAATATTACTCTAATTTTGTTCAGAGGTATGCTGAAAAAGAAATACTAGTCTGCTTTAGCGGATTATGAATTGTCTTTCATATAAGATGTTTTCAATCAAAATATTTAGACTGATACTCACTATCAACACTGACTCACTAGCACCACAAAGTGGAGAGCTGAGTCACTGATACATTTTTACAAGATTCAATGCACTGAAACTAACAGGAGTAATCGAATTTAATAGGTAGAAAGATGTGTATTAGTTAGATGTCAAGATGTT
The DNA here is from genome assembly GCA_030014935.1 of Caiman crocodilus. Taxonomy (NCBI): domain Eukaryota; kingdom Metazoa; phylum Chordata; order Crocodylia; family Alligatoridae; genus Caiman; species Caiman crocodilus. The sequence continues at coordinate 139,746,836 of JAGPOW010003316.1, forward strand.
TCCAAATTTGGGAATGTTTAAAAAAATAAACACTTAAAAGAATTCCAATAGTACTTTCTAAAGGAGATATACTACAAAATGAAATATATTATACAATAGTCCACATTTTTAATTATGGACTATCTCTGGTGAATATCACAAAATATGGTAAAATATGTTTAAATTTATGCAAATAGTGATTCAATGTGGCATTACTGTATGTTAAATACTTGCACAGAATAATTTCAATTTAATTCCCTAATCTGCCTGTTTTACATCTCCTATTGTTTTTATGCTCAGGAGGAATTTAGCTTTTTATTCTACAGTGACATTAGATTCACACATACGTTAACTATTTGAGTCATGTGTTTTTGACAACTAATCTGATACAACAATTTAAAAATTATTATTGTTAATTAATCTGTCTTGTATTTGTGTTTAAAGAGGTAAACCTAGTGTAGTTAGACATCTTATTTCTTTTGCTTGGCTATTTTAATTTCTAAGTTAAAAAGAATGAACCACATGCCACATTTTCATTAGCAGAAGGAATTACTGATTTGCTACTTCAAGCTTTTACTTCTACTTGCCATTGCTTTGGTCAATGAAGCTAAAAGTAGTTGCCTGTAGATACTTTTCATATTATGATATCAATGGTGAAGATTCAGTGGCATTAATTTAACTGACAATAAATTATGCAATATAGTTGTTTAAGAGCTGAACCATGGGAATGATATATGAGATAAAGAAATGCCTTCATTTCAAGAGCTCCAAAGAGATCCAAGGGTTTCGTTGTGCTTCTAGCTTTATCCTTTTTTATTTCTATTTTTCCCCAAACCTTCCTTTCTAATTGGAGAAAAGGCAGATTGGAATGATGCCACAAACTCTTTCCCAGCATTTGCAATCAATTCCACTTCTTTCATTTCCCTTTCTATGGTCTCTTTTCCCACACTTAGTTCAAAGGTATCTGCTTTTCTTTGCATTAAGACTTCGTGTTTGGTTGATACGTATTTTAAAATGGGCACTGGATTGCCTTCCATTCCACCTATTAGGTGTCTAAGTGGACTTAGATGTTGATGCATGATTCTATTTCACTCTCTTCACATCTTTGAACATCATCCATTCAAGAATCTACTTTTGTAATGAACCATCATCTCTTTAAGACTGAGTCACAAAAGAGAAGAGGAAGATGCAGCTATTTTTTATTTTTTTTGCAGAGATTTGAGCCTGGTAGAACAGAATTACTCTATGAAACCTAAATCCACGTCTGCACCTATAGTGGAAGTAGAAACTAGCTCTCCATTTTCTGGGAATAAATCTCTTTTATAGGAGTGGTTATGCCACATGAAGAACAAGGGGTAAGGTTCTTTGCTAAGAAAGTTTTGGAAGAGCCAGTAAGCTAGCTGAGGCCTTGTCTTAAGTACAAATAAAGGTGTACATCTAACCAGTTTGTTAACACATGGTAAAAGCTAAGCTGTTTTTGTAGCTTTTCTATGTGAGAGCTAGGTGAAATAAAGCCTAAAAGTAGTTAGAAGCCTAGATTTTTTTTGCTCAGCTAGTATATTTGAAAACTGCAATTTTTAATGTCTACGCTTGTTCTTTCTATGTGTTTATATCTTAATTTTCCCAGACGTAAAGAGCAATTTAGGTTAAAATGTAGGGAGTTATATGTAAGAGCAAGATGAACAGAATGGGAAAACATTGCACCTAGTCATACAACTGAGAGCTCAACACAAAGGTAAAAGCAGCCCCACATAAAGCCTTGCAATTCAGGAGAAGTTTGTAACAAGAGAGAAAACCAGTGGAAGGATTTGAGACGTGAGGTAATCTGGCCAGAGCAGTGAACAAGAAAGGGCATTTTTACACATTGTATTTGGACCATGCTAAGTGGAAAGTTATGCAGAGTTAAAGTTAGAACGTGCTCTGAGCTGTCATTAGGGTTCATTAAGGCTTCATGTCATCTCTGACCTGAACAATTCTGACTTGCCACTAAAGGACTGGCAAGCATGGACATAGCTAGGAGCTGGGTTTCCTGGATAATATCCCTGCTCTGGGTGGGGGTGGATGGGTAGATTGTCCATGGTGTAGCAATGGAGAGGTGGGGCGGGGCGTGACAATTATCTATCAAAAGATGCTGGAGGACCCAGCTTGTTGACCTGACCTCTGAGGAAGCAGACTGCCATCCCTGCATTGCAAACCAGGTACCACAAGATAGAGTTAACCCTTGCCTGAAGCAGCATAACTTTAAGATGCTCAGAGAGGTTTTAGCACCAGTTTCCCCTTGTTAATGTGTGGGCACAAATGTTTTAAGTGCCACGAGCACTTTGCAAGAGCAACAAAAGCCCAACCATAAGCTTGTTTGCAGCCTGTTGAATGGACTGAAATAAGGGGACTAGAGGGAAATATGTTACAATAGCTGTGACATTAAAGCTTTTGAGTGATACGAGAAAGAATGAGTGTGTGGAAATGTGGTGGGCATTTTGGCTGTTTTGGTAGGTAGAGGACCATGCATACACACATAAACTTTTGAAAGGTGTTAAATTTCCACTTCTATTAAATGATTAATATAGAAATTGTCATTAAGGATTTGGGAGTTTGAATTGAGTGCACACTTAGCAGATTTTCAGATGACAGCGAGTGGAGTGACACCAAGTTGCAAACTCTCTAGAGGACTGGATTAGGACTGGGGAAATGGACCAAATAAAATTTGATAAGCACAAATGCGAAGGCCTGCATTTGGAACGAAGCAGTACCATGTGTAAGCTCCAAATCACACGATTCTATGTAGGCATCAGCACAATCAGAGGCAACCAGCCAAGCATGCCCAATAGGGTAGGTATAACTACATGGACTCCAAACTGTGTGTAAGTGTCAAACATTGCAGTTATGTAGCTGCATTTTGCCATTTTGGCATTTGAAAGTAAATAGGATTTAGTCCTATGTAAATGAAAATATAAATTCAAACTATTGACTGTTTAGAACATAAAAAGTGTTACAGAGAATTATTACATTCCATTCGACTGCAAAAAATTTTTCGAGTTCTAGTCTGATTAAACTAAGATTAACCTACAACAGAATCTTTTGCATAATAGGGGGGATGGGATTTAATGTGAAAATCAAGTTTAAGTTACGTGTTAATTTTTTTAATAAAACTATTCTGTAGAGAGACAACTAGCAGGTGTCAGTTACAAGAGACAGTAGTCTTCGTACCCAATTACTTTCTCCTTTTAGACAAAAGTTGGGAATTATAAGAACGGGTGATGAGGTTTAATCAAAGATTAGAACTTTTTAATTAAAGAGGGCCTAGTCATTTGACATTAATTACTGTTTTAGTTGGATTCCTTTTGATCTGTAAAAGGCCGTGAACACTGAAAAAATTGTAGCACGTGGTAGAAACTGCTGATTATTAACAAAAAAAAAGTTGTCTTCATCAACTCATCAGTCACCTTTATAAAAGAAACAGCATTTCAAATGTTGAATATCTGTCTTAGAGAAACAGACTGGTGAGTTCTAAAAGCAGATGGCACTTCAGCCAACTTACCTTTGAATGGGCGGTCTGAAAGCACTTAATTGTAATGATTGATAAGGTTTTCTGTCACTGCTCAGCAAGACATTCAAGGAGCTAAACAGCTGGTATGAGTTACATTTGGAGTTTTAACTAGCTGACTACCCTTTGGGGGGTCCTAAAACCAACTAACATCACTGTTATTAATAGAGGACATCAATCAAAATGAAATGCTGAGGAGGGAACTGTACTGAGACATCAAGTAATATTTTAATTTGTTGGCCTATAGAGAGCAGAATAAATGTTAACAGTGTCTTTGTGTAATGGCTTTACATTCAAGTCCAATGGTGACATCAATGTTTGCAAGTCATTCTTCTGTGAGTTTTGCTTTTTCACACATTCCATTTATTCAGAGTGAAGTATGTACTGTGACAATGAACACTCCTATCTGAATAGATAGAAAAAATGGAGAAGCTGAAAAAGGTATAAAGGGGGTAAAAGTACTTCTCTACCTATAAGAATGTTGAGGGTGAAGTTCACACTAACACACACTCAGAGTAGTTATACTTTTTGTAGTGAACATTTTGGACAGATATATGTGAATGGAGGGGAATTAAACAAAACCACAATCAATTCCTAACTCATAGAGCTGCAATAAAATTCTATCGGATCCACTTCTGTGTAGATCCAGTAACATCTCTGTGGCCTGTCTTAATGGCCTCCTCTCTGGCAATCTGCAAGTCTGTACCAACTGAGGACCACACAAAGGAGCATCGTACTCCTGCTGTTGCCTGAAAGACAAGTAATAGAACTGACTTAGTGCAGTGCTGGGCCTGTGCCAATATGCACTCCTGAGAGAGCAAACTTATTGTCTTATGCCCCATTAGTAAGACATCAGTAAGGTAATGTCCATTTCAAGGATAGCATATGTGGAACAGGAATACGATGCCTCCATTTTGCTCTGTAACATGATCTTCAGGCAGTAGGCAGCCCTTTGGCTCTGTTACAGAGAGTAAAGGCTCAACCTTTTTTGGCCAGAGAGCTGGTTGCATAGTGCCCAGGCTGTAAGTGGGTTGGATCAGGCTGGTGATTCTGTTCTGGCATGGGGTGGTTGTACCATCCAGCTGTGGGGAGGAGGGCAGTAGGCATTCTAGCTTTAGTCAGGCCCTGCTGGGGGGAGAGAAAAGATGTGACCTAGCACCACAGGGAAAAGTGGGTGTGGTTCAGCCCCAACCTGGATCCATGAGAGTGACGGGGTATCTCTGAGCCCTGTAGAGGGGAGGGGGGTAGAACCCAGCTCAGTGAGGAATGGATAGTTGACCTGGCCTATCCGAGGGTGGGGAAGCAGGCTTGAACCAGCCCCAACCAGGCCCATGGGGGAAAGGGGGCATGGACCAGCCCCAAGCAGCCTGGCAGAGAGAGGCATCCAGCTGCAAGGGTGGGGGGGAAGGGATGTGACCTGGCCCCAACCTATCATAGTATCATAGTATCTAGGGTCAGAAGGGGCCTAAAGCAGGCCATCTAGTCTGACCCCCCGTCAATGGCAGGAACAAGTGCCAGGGTCACAGGAC
>JAGPOW010003316.1:139751987-139763166 GCA_030014935.1 Caiman crocodilus
TGCTGCCACCGACGAGTCGCTCTTCTGGGTCTGGGGGGCTCCTCAGTAGGTTTCTGGCCCTGCAGAGAACAGAAATACATATCAATTTCATGCTCCGCCACCTGGATCCCCCACAGCCTGCTCACCTCTGCCTGGAGCTCCCGCAGCCGCCCCTCCAGGGCCTGAAGATGGCCACAAGAGGGGCAGCCAGGGGCTGCCCCAGGCCTCATACCGACCCCCAGGAACCCCACCCAGCCAGCACCCCCAACCAGGGTGGGGGAGGTAGACAGGGGCCTGGTCTGGGTGGCAGCCTCAGAGGTGTACCGGGGGGGCTGCACCAGGGAAGAGGGAGGGGGAGGGGCCAGGCCTCTAGCAGTAGCATTGTGTGTACTCACCATGTTCCTAGTGAAAGTAATCTTCGCGCTGTCATCTCTCTTCGCTCTTCCCTTCTTCCTGCTCTCCACCTGCGCGAACGCCAGTGCAAACGCCGGCGTGCCCTTACAGAGCGCACCTGTTTGTGCGCTCTGTTCACGCACAGCTCGGGAGCACAGCTCACAGCCGGGTCAGCTAGAAGCAATCTGGAGGGCTGGAGACCTGTGGCTGTGTGGGTCACATTTGGCCTGTCACCAGAGGCTGAAGGTTGGAAGGTGGAGTAGAGCCTTACAGGGTACATTTGTTGCATTCCCATGAAGAATATTTGCATTATATATGTCTCATGTAGTGTCTCTGTGCATAGCTGCACTTCCTCATGGGGCACGCTTGAATTACTAATAGGCGATTCCTAGCACTGTTGCGAATGCACAAATCCTAAAGAAAACGGGAGGGGGTTCTAAGTCTTCTGTTTTGTCACAGTTTAGTCATATTAGTAATTTATAGACCAGCAAATCAATTAAAAGCCTGTTTCCCATCAGAAGCTACAGAATTATTATTGAGAGTCATATAAAGGCAGAAGTATTGACATGGTAAAATGCGAAAACCTCACAGGGAATTAGTCGTTGCCCAGAATGAATACCCAATTTATTTACACAAACTGGAACAAGTCTCAAGCAACAGTATAAAAGTTAGTCTCAGCAACAACTAAATAAAATTATTTGAGTACTTTATTTTAATCTACTTTAATCTTGGCACTAGGCTGAGATGTAGGCTTAGTTCCTGACTCTGATGTATTTATTCTATGTTACTATAGAGAAGTCATTGAACTCTGTACCTCAGTTCCCCATTTACAACATGTGGGTAATACTTTATTATAGGGATTATAAACTCTTTATAAAAAGGTACATATCTTACTGAACATTTGAATGGTGCCTGTCAAAAGGGAGGGAGGGGGTCTTAAACTCTTGTATTCAAACAATATTTCTAGCATAAATTATATTTATTTTTATTTTCTAATGTCACCACTAGCTTGTTAGGAACTGAACATCACTATAAAGACTGGGGTAGAATATTTGATATTTAGCAAGCAGTTTTAAAACAAGTAAGTAAACTATGACTGTGTCACAGCTGTTCATAAAAAAGGTTTAAATCACAATATGTTTTCTATAGGATTATGAAATGTTAACATAATTCGAAAAAGTTTTCATTTTTAATTAAAAAGATATTATTTAAGTGAACTTTACACCTAGAATGAATACAAAAAGTGTGTTTTATTATTGACGAGCTATTGTTTTTCAAGGGAAATGCACTGGATAAGAGCAAAAAATTAACATAATATTTTGTATTCTTTGCATTGGTTATTTCCCAAAGAAAGCCTATCAGTTAAAATGATGAATTTTAACCTTTTCCAATTCTTCTAGAGAACATTCAATTTATATTCTTCTGGCTCTTTGCTACTTGTTCACCATACAGATGCAAAATTATTGTTTTTGTAATATTTATACACATCTCTAAATACAAGTTTTCAAGGACATGTTTCACATTTCTTTCAAATGTGGACCCTCTACTATAATTTAAGAAAAATGGAACAAAATAGCAGCAGACAGTATGGTTATTGATTTAATGTATTAATATTGAAATATAGTATTATATTGAATGAAAGTCTGATGGTCAATAGCAAATACAAAGGTCATGTTATCACAGAATACATAAAGTTTAAGACATGAATACCAATATATCCCCATTTCTGAATATTTTTTGTTCTTATGAGTTCCAATAATGTCCTTTAAAAATTGGTAGCTTCAAACTCACTTTACAAAAATAACCCTGTCAATATGACTGAAAGTGATTAAATACAGAACAATTTGATTTTGAATCCATGTTCACATTTTAGATTTGCATAACTGTTAACTCAAGTAGTTTTTGTAACCTTGAAAACAGACGTTAAGAACTCTAGGTTCTTAAGGAACCCTATTTAATTATGATAAAATTAATTAGGATGAATTTTCCCCTGCATTACACCTGTGCAACTGCACTCAGGAAGACTCCAGAAATATAGCGAGAGACAAAATTTATCCTATTATTGGGCTGTTTAATCTATTCTATGGTTCAATTTTGAAAGTGTAGAAGCATAACAGCTGTGACCCCAAATGAAAGAACTTGTAACATGGGCCAGTATCACAGGTGGGGTCCTACAGGAGGGCCGTGATCTCCTGAAGGCCCTCCGCCCGCACCAAGTCCGGCCCAAGGAACACTCAATTCTCACCCGCCACGACTTGATCTTAATAGGTATATGATAGGAGGCTGCCTTTATACCGCCTTGGGCGTGGCGTATCGGGACCTTCGTCCCTGCGATCTCCCAGATCCACCGGGATGTTTCCCTGTATGATGGGTGCCCTCCAGGCACCCTGGCCTTAGGGCCAAACGTGGCTCCTACCAGCCCCTGTTACGTCCCAAGCCTCACTGATGTCATAGATGTTGGTCAGTCAAATGTCTTGCCCCTCGCGGGCCTGACTCACCATGGGGTCTATACCCCACCCTCCCCACGCAACCCACTGGTAGCTCCTTCTTGTGCTTATCCCTCGTGGGCCTAATTCTCACCACAGGGTCTATACCCCCTCCAAGCAACCTACAGGTTGCCTCTCCTCAAGCCGCTGGTGCTTCCAGCCACCCACGCTGCTCCCCTCTACTCTCTGGGCCCAACCATGCCACTAGCCCACTTGCTCTCCAGGGGTAACTATGGCACCTTGGCCTTCCTAGAGGGCTACCGCAGCGCCTGGCCTCCGCTGGTGCCCATCGCGCTTGTCCCACGCTCCTCAATGCTCTCCCATGCTTGGGAGCTGTCTATGCCCATGCTGGGCTCCTAACAATGCTGCCATCTCTCGGGCTCCTCAGTAATGCCCTTCTCGGGCTCCTCAGTAGCTCTAAGTGCCTCCCTCTCTCAGGCTTCTCTAAATTAAATGCCGTCCTTTCTAGGGCTTCTCTAAATGCCGCCCCTCTCTCGGGCTCCTTAGTAATGCCCCTCTTGGGCACCCCATGAGTTGTGCCGTTGTTGGCACTAGACTGTGCTTCTCTGGTGCTAAGGATACAGCACTCCACTCTAGCGCTTTCTTCTGTGTGGCACCCTTACTGGTGCCAGGGTCCTTACGCTCTGATGTGAGTCCCCGCTGAGGGTAGTGCACCCTCTATGAGATAGGGGCTCCCCTGCCACTGGGGGTTGCCCCTGAGGCCTCCTCCAACCCCTACAGCCTCACCCAAACCACCGGTATAATACCATAACACAACTCAAATGCAAGCCTCTGGCTATAACTTAAACACAAGGCCCCTGGCCATAACAATGCAAACCTCCTGGCTACAACTGCGCATCATTGCTCCAGCCTCTGGAGCTCTCGTGAGCTACACTCACATTCTCTGTTTCTAGGAGCTTCAGCCCCTCTGGCTGCTGGCATGAAACTGCCAGCCTGGCCCTGGCTCTGGACTTTATAAGAGCCAGGCCCTGCCCCTTAGTGTCAGCTGACTCATTAGTTGCCTTGGCAACTTGCAACTGAGCTCATTACCTCTGCTGGGGCCAAGCCCCAGCAGCTTCTCCCTTCTCTGGGAGCAAGGCTGGCACGCCCAGTGCCCTGCTGTGATCTACACAAGTGGCGGGCATGTACAGTGCCCGACCACAGCCAGTTTGCATAAGATTGTGCATATATATAAGTTGTCTTTATTTGTACCGTCAATGGTGTTCTGTCCTGGCATGCACTAGTAATCATATGCTCACAAGTGAAATCAGGTGATCAGGTATGTCTGACTTCTCCTATCTGGTAGAGATGTGGCAAAGGATAGTATTTCAGACCTGAATTTCCTTCTATCATGTTTATGATTGTTTTGGCATGTTTAGAAGTGAGCGTCTGGTATGTCTAAAAAAATCCAGATTCAATCACCCTTTGGATAAAGAGCATTGGTCACGTCTCTATAGTGTGGAAGTAATGGCATTCAACAATGCAAGTTCTGGTCTGTGCTCCCAGGCCTTTTTTATATTTTAACCAATAATGATTTCATGTGATCCTAAGGTCCTGGATTCCTCTTCATGGGCAAGGTACATAAATTCCTTCTCCTTCTTAAATTTGGTTCAAAATTGAGACTTAAAGCAAAGCATGTACTTGAATCTGGAGGTAGATATCCATCAATATAGCCATCCATATTAGAAAATAATAAGCAAAAACAAACCTAAAAAAATGCTCAGTTTGAAGGAGGGATGTGACTATAAGAATGTTATACTGAGCATAATGATCTTCTACTGCATTTACCTTGGGTAATAAATAGTACAGTAAAATTTAAAACAGATAGTAGTTGTATGAAAGATGTCAAAGAAAAAACATTCAAAATCCAGATTTATGTTAGTCTGAAAAGAAAGAAATAATAAGCTTTCATACCTTATATAATATAAAGCCAAAGATATTGTAAGATGTCACAGGAGTTGTGGGTGTAACTAGTATGTATAACATGAAGTGTTCTGAAATGGAGGTTTACAAAAATGTTTTATAGATGTGATGCAACTTGTCCCACATCAAAGTCAGTACACCTTGAATTTCTGGAGAGGTTTTTTTTTCAAATTGTGTGTCATATAATCAACTGGTTTTATAATCAGTGAGCAAATTCCTTCTCTTCTCCTGAACTAGAGCAATTAGTATTGCAAATTAAAATTGGACACCTTGCCCAGCCTCAGTCCTTTTTTTTTCAGTTGCATACATCATAGATCCCTGCAGCTGATTTTAGCTACATCAGAGAAAATATTCTTAAATATATCAAGTCAAATGACTGAGTGGCTTGAATCATCAGGGAACTATGAAGATCCCCTTTCTTTCCTATTTTATCTTGCAAATCGGTAAAACACAGTGATTTAAGGTGGCTGCTAATGCACCCATTATGTGTCCCAAAACTAAAAGTTTCAGAGCCTTCTAAATCAATTACATACCATGAGAGAAAGTTGTGAGCACAGTACAGGGTTGGTATATCCATTCAGAAACCTGCTAATTTATCACCCTGACATCTGTTAATATCAGACCTTGATTTACAGAACAACTTAGAGCAGATACAAGAAAGTACATAGGTGCCTGCAATGTAGGTATAGCACTGTTTAACTTTCAGGTGTCATGCCCCAGAGGAAAATCTATAGCCTAGGTGCCACATACATCTGAATTACTGTACAATGCATGAGTCAGATCATTCAAAATCAGAACTAAGACTAGCACTCTCACTAACTTGCGAATTACCTCCAGGTAACTTGTAGGAATTCTGGACAGAAATGTATGAAATCTCCCTTTTTTGGGGTTCCAGATGCCTCAGGGCTACATAAAGGTAGACGTATGGAGCTGGGATCCACAGCCTGGGACACTTTCTTAGGAATAGGTTCCTATAAATTTTCTTTTAAAGAACTTAATGAGGCTTACTGCCTTAAAGACATGGGGTAGAGGTGGAGGTATAGCAGTCCTTTATATGGCTAAGAGGTTAAAGTACTCATGATGCAAATGTGGCTTCCATTTCTTTCTTAGCCTAAGAGGATTCCCAAATTATGAACTAAGCACTTTTAACCTAGTAGAAAGATATTTTCCGAAGACTCAACCCTAAGTAACAGAATTGTTCTTACTTTATTTCTTTCTCTCTGTGCTCCAATATATGTACGCATTTATTTATTTATTCCCTGCAAAATGGTACTATCTTCAACGAGACAGACTTAGAGAAAACTACCATAGAATATCATTTAATATGGTGGCTCAAGCATTTAATTGAGGAGTAAGAGATATGCCTTCAAATTGGTCAATCCATTTGGCAATGAAGTACCAATTCCTTTTTCAGTTACATTTTGTGTAGCTCTTGAGCCAGTGTTTACATCCTGAAGATGGCTTCAAAGGTGACACAGTTGGGTTATATCTATCTTGAAAATGACATAGGTGTATACTTGTTCTGCACTGCCAGGAAGTAGGCAATTCTGGACAGATATTTGACCCCCCTACTTCACCCATAAATATCTTAATTAATCAATGTATTTTCCAAACAGAAAAAGTGCACAAGGCTGTATACATTACCTAACTTCTCAAGCCAAGAGGGGACAACAGTATTTTTCATTATGACTTTCATCTCAACATGCAGAGAGATGATATTGCGTGGTAATGAGTACAATATATTCTCTATGTTGCCACTTCATCCTTTGGATAAAATTAAAATCAGAAGACCTATATGCAACTTGTGAAGAGAATGAAGTGGAGAATTGTTAGAAAAGCCTCCAAAGAAACATGTATCAATAAACATCTCAGAAATTACATCAGACATGAGCAGATAGCTTACAAAGAATGGGAAAAAAGTTCTGATTTACAATGAAAGGTATGTCTTAGAGAACAGGAAATGTAGGGAGTGAGACCTGCATAAGTCAAGTTGAACTAGACCTTGTAAGGGGAAGTACAATAAAATTAAAGTATGTTTTCTATTTGCAAGAAAGAAAGAAAGAAAGAGAAGTAGGTCAACTGTACTCTAAGGGTGAGAATGAGATTAAAGATAATCTGGGTATGGCTCTAACATTAAATGAACATTTTTTCATCTGTTTTCAGAGAGGATGATGATGGGGGAGAAAGGCAAGATAACTAAGTGGAAGCAGGGTTTAGACACTGAAATAAGCACAGTTTAGGCAGAGCAAAATGTCAGGTGTTTTACACAATCAGATTGGAAGGATTGTGGGTTACACACTATCCCAGAATACTGAAAGAAAAGTACATAAAATGGGATAAAAATTAACAGCAAAAAGCTCAATGTCACATCTTTAGGGAGAAATAATAGGGATTTCTGGTGAAAACTCATCGTTTGGAAGCAAAAGAAAGGGAGAAATGCCTAAGTATATAAGTCATGGGATGATTGAGCTACCAAAATACTTCAAGTATGAAAAAACAAAATACAATCCTAGACCTTATTGAAGCAAGATCTTTCTAGTAGAGATAAGGAAGTATTAATGTTTTTGCACAAGGCTCTTGTGAGCTCTCTGGAATACTGTAAACAATTTATGCCTGTTCAAGAAAAATGAATTCTAACTGGAACAAGTACAGAGCAGGGCTACCTGCATTATTAGAGGAACAGCGAATCTCTGTTTACCCAGAGGAGACTAAAATAGAGGAGTTTAGCTAGGGAGAGGGAGAAGATTTATTTAAATGACAGTATAATTTCTTCACTTTGCTTTAAGTGTAGCTAGCTAAAATCATGAAACCAATTAATTAAAATGGCAGTCTGAAGACAGCAGGGGCGTGGACACAGTGACACAGAGATTGTTTTCAGTCCTATTTGTCTGTTGCTAGATTTCTAAACTAATATTCCATTTTGAAAAATAAAACCACTTTGCCTGTTTCAAAGTAAATTGAATTTACAGGTACCAGAGGCACCTATGGAACCCCTGAAGCCTTATTTGTTTGGCTTCTCTTAGAACTACTATAATGTCCTTGCAGCAAAAAATATGCCTGGCTTCAAAAAAATGGCTTTTTACATTGAAAAATCCAAAAATATGGATAAACTTCCATACATCCAAAAATATGGATAATTTACATTTGTTGCCTTTTTGAAGAATGAAGACTGGTCTGTATGATCTCTGTGAGGCATGTGGGATCTAACTACAAAAATGATGGTGGACCACTCCTCCCAGGAGTACCAAAGTATTAAAGGATTACTGTCTTGGGCTGTGGTGAGCTCTCCTCTGGAATACAGTGTTAAATATGTGTTAATTAATGCATTAATTGTCAAGGTAAATACTTATTGTGTTAATTAATAATGTATTGGTATGGGGATTAATATTCCTGCCATGAAGAAACTGAGATCAATTAATTACTGGAGACAAATCCAAAGTTCTGGCCAAGGAATGGTTTTAGAGGTATAATAAAACGGAACTAGTAATGAAAAGAATACTTCTCCTCTATAGCTGATGCATCTTCTGCTAAGCAGTGATCCAATCAGTGTTGCTGCCCTGTGCACCACTGCCACCAAGGGGGAAAAACTGTCTAGCCACACCATTTGGCCAGAGAAACAATGGAGTGATTCTGCACAAGATCTTACACAGACTATGCAAGTGGTGAGAACCAACTTACACCATTACCAAAAACTGTAGCCCACGTAAGAGCTAGGCTGATTCAAGCTCTAAATAATTTATACTTTGGTGTGCATGTTTCTTTGCAATGATATGTCATTGGTATAACAGTTTGAAATATTTTTTAACTGCTACCACTACGAGTGGATGATGTATTGCCCCTATTCTATTGCTGAAAAAAATTGGCATTTTGTATTTCTTTCCCATTATCACTATCATGCTTTTCCATAAAGCCTGCTTTGTCCTTCTCTCCCAGAATTATAACTTTATAAGGTACTTCCTAGAATTATAACCAGCATTAAAATCACTGAAGATAAATATTTGATATAATAACAAACTCATTTCAGCTATAATAAGGAATAAAAATACATATGGTAATTCTCAAGTTAGCATAACCTTCTTTGTTAAAATTGAGGTTAAATTTGGACTTCATTTACAATGTAGTATCTCTTTAAGCAGTTTGCACATTTTAATTTACTTAGTTATGGTCTTAAAAATCTAGTGTTTTATCTATAAAAAATTGCATTTTTAAAATATTAATTATTGGATTTATTATTCTTATTATTCATATAGCATTTTTCTGGCATTAGGACCCTTTTCACTAGACACTTTGAATAAGAAGGCAATCCCTATCCTGAATCATTTACAATTAGGAAAACAACTTCTATTGCTTAACTGCCAAATTGAAGAAACCAATTACAGTGTTTCTCAAGAAAACTAAGAAAAGCCTAATGGTTCTCTCTGTTGCTATTGCTTCACTCTCCTATTAGTAAAAATAGTAATTAGAATCTAGACTTCATGATCTTAGTGAGGATGTAGTTAGTGGTTGACACTAAGAAGAAAACTGAAAAAAAATACAAAACCAAAAACCAACAAAAAAATAATGCATTAGCTATGTTGAAGGATCAGGCATAGAGGGGAGTGCTGTGCATACCCATTCCTTGGTACTACTCCTACAATAGAACTTTCATGTGCTGAGTTAAATACATACTCAATTCTACTCAGGATTACAGTTGCCAGCTGTACATATTTTATCATGAAACTCCTGATATTTTGTTTGTTTTTGTTCACACTCATAACACTGGATTATTGTGACATTATGCAGAAAAAAGCTTACCATTAATGAAGGCTGCAGCCACCTGTGCTATCTATCTACTCCGTAATAATACAGACGACACTGTTGTCATATTTATTTTCTTTTTTTACTAGGAAAATAGGACTGTTTCCACAAAATGTCTTAGGTAAGACCCAGGAGCATAACTTCCACTTTAAGTCTTAACCGCCCTTGTTCCGCTGCTACCTAAACCTGGATGGGTCTACAGTTCAGAGGCACCTCGCTTCCAATCCTAAAGCTCCCTAGGAGCCTTAAGACTTTGATACACACCTACTAAATCTGTGTATGAAACACTGGTTGCATCAATGATACTGTCATGTCCTCTCCTTCCCTGCATTTGTCATTTTTCATGGAATAACAAAGTGTTCTTTAAGCCTGATTGAGAGTAATGTTTTAGCCTAGTACTCAGGTACTTATCTAGGAGAACAGATGCTGGGTTCCCAAAAATTGCTCTACTGATTTTCTAAGGGAAATTATGCATATACTCCAGGTGTGTGGGGCAGGGGTGCTTTAATTAGAGTGGCTCCAAGAGCCGCTCTAATTAAAGTGCTCAGAGTGTCATGTGTATCAGTGTCCCCTACGCTGAAAAATGGTAGAGGGGCATTTTGACTAAAGCTCATCAAACTTTTTTTCAGGAGAGGGACGCCGATGCACATGATGCTGGAGTTTGCTGGAGCTTGGTACTTACCACACTGCTGACAACTGCTAATAGTTCTGTAATTGTAATTTTGAATATATGGGCCTAAGTTTCATTTTAAACTCATTTTAGATATCCAAATCCTTGATTGAATCTGCCCTTTTGTCTTTTTGAGGCTCTAGCTCATAGAATTATGGTCCTTAAAAGTAAAAGACTTCTAAGCTAAGGATAGAAATTACACATAAACCAGTATAAGTGATAAAAAACTGGTTCAAATCTGTAACATAACAGAAGTTCAGTGCACATAAACTACTTTCAAAGTGGCCAAAAGCATTTTACGATAAACTGGATGGATACAGTATCAGACTTAACTGATTTTGGTTAAATTGGCTTATTGAACTTCTGTCCCAGATCTCATCCAGATTCAAGTTAACTTACAGTCCCCCAGCATCCCAACAAACTTTGCACCTCCCCTGCAACTGCTGCCCCCACCCCCTTACAGGGTAGGTAGGCTAGCCTTGGCCCAAGCTGTGTGTTCCAACTGAGCAGGGAGGCATGCTTTAGCATCACTCCACTGCTTGATCTGGAATCAAAAGTGAATGTCTGTTCACTTGCTTATCTTAGACTAACCTGCAATGATTGAATTGATTCAGCCTTGGATTTTTTGACTGTATTTAACCTCATTGTGTACAATTTTGACTAAAATGCATTAGAAGAAAGTATGTCTGGGTGAAAAACTGCCTATGGTGATTTATATATTTTAGTAAACCCTTAATTCATTAAAAACATTAGTATTTTCATTTACTTTACTATTATCTTAAAATATATGAATACTTTTAAGGGAGATAACTTTTAAAAGGGAAAGGGCACCCCCAGAGAGTGGTGGTGGATGGGTCGTACTCGACCTGGAGAGATGTGAGCAGCGGGGTCCCCCAGGGCTCGGTCCTTGGGCCTGCGCTGTTCAACATCT
>JAGPOW010003316.1:139772307-139794879 GCA_030014935.1 Caiman crocodilus
CGACAGGAGGATCGTACAAAAATTGGACAAAGCACCTGCCAGAAGTGCTCATCCAACTCAACCAAACCAAGCCCTTGTGGCAGCCCACACCCACGAAGATGCCACCAGACTGGAAACTAACTTACAAGGCTGATGAGTTAGTGTGGGTAGCAATACCAAGCCTGCAAGGAAGAAAAGGAACGATCCTGCCTGGATCCATTACTAAAGCAGGAGCCTATCCAAACACCTACCATGTCAACTGCCAAAGAGACAGTAATGGGACTCACACCCTCATATTAGCCCACCATAATTGGCTCAGTCGCCGTGTCATGTAAGCTTAAATCGATAGTCCCTCTTCTTTTCTCTTCTTTCCTTTTCCTTTTCTCTTCTTACAGATCACCCAAGGACCAGAGCCATGAAGTTCGCAATCCGCCTAACTGCCCTACTGACTTTGCTTCCGGTCATCGAAGCCATTCCATGACCAAATAACACCATACTTGCTGCGGTTCAGGAGTGGATGAGAAACTTTGGCCTCTCTGGTCCCATCACCGCATGCCTCCCAGCTCCACCCAGTGTAGAGGAAGCCACCGTACCCATTTACCTGAGGCAAGTGAACATTACCCAAGCACACTACGAACTTTCATGCACTAATCACACTACCACCTTCCCAGTATTCCTAAAAAATCAGAATTCCAATCCAGACGGATTTATGTTCTGGAACTGGACCGCCCCCAATAAGACCTCCACTGCATGGTTCCGGCTACACCGGAACATGATCCTCATGAAAAGTGCCACAGGTTCCGTGGCCTATGATAACATCCCGTGGGGGTGGACAACCCCCACAGCCAAAACCCAGACACAACCCTTTAGCATAGTAGAGTTCATCCCTCAACATACCGTATGCTTACCCTGCGGTTTCGGGAACATGTCCTCCCACTCGTGGGTTAACGCCATGACCTACCCAGAACCTGACTTATGGTTTCCTGTCTCAGTCCTTAGAAACCTGACTAATGTAACCTATGATCATTACAATACCCCCATAATGAATTACCTGCGCCTTGCCTGCAATGAGACATATAACCCTAAATACACCTACTATAGTGCCATCAGCAGACGACAACCCTGCTCGAAGCTACCCCCCAACCCTGTTCCTGCAGGGCCCAGATTACTCTGGGCGTGCAATGACAGAATACTCTGCACTCAGTTACCAGCCTCACACACAGGCTGCTGCACTATAGTTCTAGCAACATTCTGCCCAACCAAATACGCCAATACTACCCATTTCCTGAGGCCCCCCGCAAAGCTCCATCCCCTCTATAAGCGGAATCCCGAAGACCTTACTAAGGGACAACCTCTCTGGAGTGAATGTATGAAGAGCCAGGGTGTAAGTTTTTCCCTCAAATGGGGAGCATGGGGCCTTTTCCACTGGCCCTCCGTGATTGGGGAATTAAAATCGAAAATCAAAAAATCATAGAATACATAGCCAAGATAGCAAACTGCACCAACGACGCGTTCACCCGAGTTAACAAACAACTCCAAGAGACCTCCCGAATGACCCTACAAAATCGATTAGCCTTAGACCTCATCCTTCTCAGGGAAGGAAGGCTTTGTGCTTACATTAATATCTCCCAAGCCGAATGTTGCCTTACGATTCCAAACATTACAGGCGATCTCGAAAAAGAACTTGTAGAGATACGCAAAATTGCAATAGAGGTAACCAAAATCTCACAAATTGATAACTCATGGATTGGATACCTAGTGAATTGGTTTGGCTGGGATAGCTCAGCTTGGCTAGGGCGCTTACTTGCCCCCTTGCTTTCGCTTATTCCCATTTGTGTCGTAGGCTTAATTGCGTGCTGTGGAATGTGCTGCTTATTTAAAATCCTAAAAGAATGCTTTATCAAAAGCATCAGCATGATCACGACCATCAATACCCAAATCAATCAGCTATACACGCAACTTTCTACACAAGCAAACCCCGAAGACCTCCAAGACAACGACGTAAAAGACCAAGTCAAACTACAAGAATTATATGACCCCTAAAAACAGAACATAAACGGCAAAGCTTCACTGCGGAAGCCAAGACCTGTGATCACCAATCAACACCCGACCAGGGAAAAAGCCCGCGAAAGCTTTTCTCGTGAGCACGAAAGAACTCCTCACATTAATCCCTAGTATAAAAGAAAGCTCCCGCCCTGAAGGGGGAGAGTGACTCAGAGACCTTGCCACTAGTCGGACGTGAGCCTGATCACCTCGTGTGTCCCATACCCGTAAACCCCGATATTCGTGAACCCACTAACAACAACACACCACAGTTTGTGAGAAGTGCAGACCCGCCCCGCCGGTAAAGTATCCTTCCGCCCCCTCCCGCTCAAGCATTATTTTGTTCCAGCAATCCGTCACAGCTTGCAGAGACAGCGCGGACCTGACCTGCCGGTAAAGCATCCTGCCGCCCCCCTGCTGCTTTTTGTTTAAACTCTTGCTTTGTTCCCATGGTTGGAAACTTCACAAGACAGCAGCTTATAAAGACACTGCAGCCACGACCTACTGGTAAAGCATCATTCTGCCAACTGCTGCTTAAACTTTTGTTTAAACTCCTGCTTGTTCCTGTGGCTGGAAACTTCACAAGACAACAACTTGTAGAGAAGCACTGTCACAACTCGCCGCTAGAGCTTTCACCTCTCCTTACTTAGACTACTACTTGTTCGCTCGGCCAGCCCTTTGCTGGTCGAGTGTCTGTGAGTATATTATTAATAAAACGCCTTAAAATTAATTACCTGTCTCATTCTTGAGTCCCCGAGCATCCGGACCCAGTAATACCCTGCGCTGACACAGTGAACAGTTCCCAGAGACAGACAGGGAAAGAACACCCCCAAGAAGCAAGGGCTTGACGTGTGATGTCATCATGACACCCACTGAAGTCCTTATAGTTGAACTTTTTGTAACTGTGACGGTGGCGCGCCGCCTTTAGGGACACAGGGCAGTTTAGAAGAATGTCCCAGGGGACCAATAGACCCAAGGGCTGAAGAAAGGAACAAATACTCACCGGCAGAGGAAGAGTTGAGGTGAGTGGTGGAGATGCGGCAGCGGCTGGAGCCGCCGCCATTACAGCTGCGCGAGCTGCTCCCACGCCGCTCGTTTAAGAGGCTATTACTAATGAGGAGAACAGCTGAGCCAATTGCGGCAGCCGTGCCGGCTGCTGTGGGAAAGTTTAAAAACCCCAGAGGCATTGCGGCCAGGGAGGCGAAGAGAAGGATGGAGAGAGTAAAAAGGAGCAGACAGGGAGGCTGCAGAGAGGGATTACTGTAGCCCCTCAGGGGTCTGCCTTGCATGTAAGAAGTACTCTCCCAGCACAGTGGCTGGGAGAACCTAGCATAGCACCAGGTGCTCTAGCTGAGCTTGCTAATTAGAGTCAGCCAAAGCAAGGTTCTGCTTTAGAAAGCCCTTCTTGGCCCGTAGAGTATTTTTTTTAAAAAGGGAAAAAGTTTTTTGGATAGAGAGAATTTACAGCCGGGTCTAAGTGGCTCAAACAGGACATCAACACCAGTCCGATATCAGGAATCAACAGGGATCCTTGGACCATCGGACCAAGATCTTTCAAGCAATGAACCAACGAGTGACTGGTTGGCGTGTGGACGAGGTGTAGAGGTGGCGAGCCTCATGGAACATCGGACCTCACGGTCGTGAGTACCCCTCGATGGGATGCCCCTCCAGTGTCTAAGATCTCCACTGAACCCCTCCTTCTAAATTAAATAAGTCCCATCAAAGTCATGGCAGGCGAGACGAGGGAGAGCGGTGACCCACGAGAAGGTATTAGTGAACGCGACTCCCCGACGTCACAGTAACTAATATAATTATGTGTGTTTGTGTTTTTGTTGGTTATTGTTTAATTCGATCCATTGAGAACGAACTTGTTTCATTACCTGCATTTTTGTATACCCATTTACCATATGAACCCCTTGGGCAAGATGACAACTTGACCGACGTGCATGTGCTCCATTTCCAGCTGTGCCATCAGGAAGGGGGCATGTCAGTACTCAGTAGTTAAAAATGCCTCGGCACAATGAAATTTCTCGGCACGAGATTCCTTGGTGCAACAGATTCCTCGGTATGGTGAGGAAACCTTGGTTCAGTGAACAGTTCCTGCCAAACCTAGCAATCGCATTGTTTGAGTGAATGCTACCTATTGGCTTGTTGTAAATTATTCCTACCTGGTGACTAGCAATTGGCTCACTAGCCGTATAAAAGCTAGAACAGTTTCCGCCCAAGTTAGAGAACTCTGCGTGTACCTTGGAGGAGAACTCCACGTACATCTCGGAGTAAACTTGGCGGACTGATCACTCACCAACGTCTGACGTGCGTCACTCACCCCGTCTCCGACCGTCCCAACGTATCGCGTACCCTGTAATCTCGAAAATATCAGCGTGTTGTTCAGAGCTCTACCTGGTGCAACTTTTACGGAGGTGCCTACTTTGTGTACATCAACAGTGCGAGTCTGTGTACTTCGACAGTATAAGTAAAGCTATTTCAATTCTACCAGCACTGGTCTGTGCCTAATTCTGCTCCATCGGTCAAAGAACCCACCTGCTATCTGGGCTTGTGGCCATAGCCCTGCCAACTAGACTCAGCCCCCACAACCCAGAGCAAGTCCTTTTGACTACATAATGTTCAGGAAGTGGCTGGGTGAAGTAGTTGAAACATTTTAGTATGGCAGGACACCAGCAAGGCTAGATCCCAGATCAATGCAAGAGCATTAGTAAGATTCTTGTAAATAGTAAAAGCTTTGTTTCTATACTAGAAGCCTCATCAAGATGCCACAGACTGAATGCAACAGTTCTCTTGCCCTTACTTTAGCAGCTCAGTTGTGTGTATCATTGACCACAGCATTTGCAACTGCCCAAGCAGTTCCCTGGTCTATATATTTGATATATTGGGCCTGATTTTGAGTCAACCAGCTCTCTCCATAAATTGCATAGGTTTCATGGGTACTAAACACAGGGTTCTGAATTCTATTCCAGAGGACAGAATTTTTAAAAGTTAGACATAGCAGCAGTTAACTTATAGACTTCTATGTTCTTATTGGATTTGGCCCACAAAAACTAATTTAATTCAATATTGACTCTTCTAGCTGGTTTATGAGCAGTGTTTTTGGGCTCTGAAGAAAATTTCGTTTAGTACTCTTCAGCCAGAAGGATGGATGAGAGATGCCTCTATCTAAATGCAAAGAATCTCTTCTTTCCTTCTAGTAAGAGGAACAGAACTAATTCAGTCATTTTTATGAGCTCACGAAAACAACATACAGTTGTTGTACAGACAGCATTTCAAACAACAATTGCTTTAGAAAGCCCAGCATTTTACATTTGTTCCTTTCCCTGTTGATCAATAAATAGCTGCTATAAGAAGGAAACAGAAGCTTTTAGGACTAATTTGCTGTATGGTCAAATGGGATAATAGAGATTATACCTAGTGGTTAGAGCAGAGGTTTAGAATGAGAACTGAGACTCATTGAGAGAATTTAGGCAACTTCTTTGAGTCAACATTTCAAGCACAGATGTTTAATAACAGGAAATGTTATTAATGTCTGCTTCTAAGTACATGAATTTGAAAATTTTGGCATTTACTTTTTTCTGCTTATTAGGTCATCTGTTGGTAAAAAAGATGAAAATCATACTTAGCAGTCTGGGTCACTGTTGGTGCATCTATATGTGCCCCTCACTGGAGTTGATATTGCAGTTATTTAGTACTTACCGTAGGAGCTGTGAAGTACCTGCCAGAACCGTGCAGTCCCAGTGATGCACAGGTTGTTTTCGACCCTACTGCACAGTAGCTCCAAGTTAGTTAGTTAGCAACACAGTTAGTGCCCATTAATACTATGTTGCCATAGTGACAAGCTACATTACCATAGCTCACTGCTACAGCAACGTAGCATCTTGTGTAGGTGTGCCCTGTGAATCATATCTAACAAATGTTGCTGAAGTATACTAAGAACCTTAGATGAAAGGTACAATGAACACAACATTAATTTTCATTTTTCTGCTGACTCAGGCCTATTTTTTCCATTGAAAGCAATAGCAGTATATAAAAGAAAAGGAAGGATGGAAACATGAAACCATCCACTGTCCATTTAATAATTTTTCTAATAATTAGCCAGCTAAATAGTTAGGTTCCTGAGATTCACTACAGGTCTTTGCTATTAGCATCTGGAAAATATTTCAAAATGAGTAAAGGTTCCTTTTATCCATACCTTTTGTTTAGAATCTCATCCTGTCACAATGGCTTGATCTCACTAAAATTGGTTTACTTGTGGCAAAAAGGCATGCATGAGAATTATCGCCATAAAAAGTCTTATAGTATTACTATAAGGGAGTGATGTTAAATGGAAGAATGTGTGAATTATGCTTGCAATTTTTAAACATAAATATTGTGCAATCATGTTCTAATAATTTTACGTATGATTAGTTGCATGATATTACTAAACTGACACTACTCAAATTACAAAAATAATATTTCAATTACTTAATATTACTATACAATATTCATATTTATACCATCTTTAAAATATACATGTTTATGCTTGCTTAAATGTCTTTTCTCCATATTATTACTAGTGCTTCTGGAGCCTACTATCAAGATAGTGAACATATTTATCCTGTTTTTATAAGACACTCTTAATTAAAAACAGTTTTTAATTCTAACTAGTACTGAACTAATGGAAGTCTCTGTTAAACAACCCAACTGAGAGTTAGGAGTTTTTTAGCTGTGGCTTGTCATGTCAATGGTAAACATTTTTATTTTTACTTCTGCCTTTTTTTTTAGAAGTACTGCATGATGATAATTTAGCAATTAAAAAAAAGAGCACAAAAACCTTTTAGGCTTCCTTATGCAAATAGCCTTAAAGAATGGAAATTTGTGCCAAAACCATTCTCCTAGGAGAACTCTGTAGTACAATAGAGGACTCTGAAACACTATCCATCATCTATTGCTATTGAATATTGAACAATTTAATCCAATTATCTCTCCGGATGATACAGCAATAAACTGCTGTTAGGTAATGAAATCTGTTTCACTCTTCTCCAAGCTCTGCTCCATCTTAAATTACTTTCTTTTAATCTTTTTTTTTTCCTTTGCTTTTTTCTATTTCTCTTTTTCAGCTTTGTAGCATCTATATTTATTTTACTTTTCCAGCTCATTAGAAAAGATAGCAAAAACTTTTGAGCAGTTTTTACAATACTTACTCCACATTTAGATCTTGCTGATTGCACCTGACAGAGCAGTCAGAAAAAATTCATTAACCCTCTATTTTTAATATGTCCTAACTTTGTAAAATATTCATCTTTTCAACTATAATTATCCTTATGCAAAGTTGGATGAATAACTGTGTCTGAGCATTAAAGGTCATATGTCAGATTGCATAGGTTACCAAACAAAACCAAGCTGTTACTGGAAATCTAGAGAAAAGTGCATTTCCAATGCAGTTTGACATGATCTTCAACAACGAATATATTCTAGGCGGTGGCAAATATTAATCTACACATAAAAACAAAAGTTTTTAAATTAAATGCTGAGAATCACCATCTCATAAGATTACATTCATCAGGTAACATGATCTTCATGTTTCTGAGTGACTACAACCCAGAGCTCTCTTCAGAAATTAAAAAGTTTAACATAACCAAAGCTAGCATAAAGCCAATTAAAAGCAGGTCTGACTCAGTTTTGACTGAAAAATATTTTTGTTATAAGCATATTGTCACTTAGGTATTTAAAATTTATTGGAGACTAATTGGTAAGTCACATAGGATTGGGAGAAAACATAGCAGCAAGCAGAGACAAAGATACATTCTAGTTATTCAATTCTATCTGTATAAACATATTATATTAATGGAATTTGTATTGCCAGCTTCCTCCAGTTCATTCACTGCAATACTTTACACTGTGCTAATGATATACATATTAAATTGTTTGCATTTAAAAACCATATGGCAGCATCATTGGTCATTTCCATTATATTTATATTTTGCTATTTTTATAACATGATCATTTCCAAAATCACTAGTTGAAAGTTTCCATGTTTTTTGTGCATATGTTAGCCCAAAATTAAACTAAATAGAGAAGGTAAAAATAATAATTTCAGATGCAGATGCAGACTACAGAATCTGGTTATTCACGTTAGTAAGATGAAAATATTAATTAATTTCTAATAAAAGTAGTTATTTATTTGATAGAAACTTGAGGAAAGGATAGGATCTATCAGCATAGTAAGTCAAATATAATTACAATTGAGGTAATTTATTTATTAATATGAATGGACAGAGAAACTATGCATTGTTCTGAATACTCGGATTTTTTTAAATAGGAGATTAATTTTATTACTATTTTTAACAGATTTTTTGAGCAGATAGACAGCCCTGCACCTGAATGGAATGAAATATACAGTGATATTTTAACATTGTCTAGCACATCTCAATTTTTTAACTCTCAGAATACTTTACTTTTTATCTTAATGTGGTGAAGTTATAGATTACACTTAGACAATACAGAATCTGTAGGGCATGTTAAGTGGTGTTAAAATTAGATTGAGTTGTGAGCAGTTAAGGGTTACTTTAAGGGTTAATATGGTTTGTAATGGGTTTTTTAATGCCTGCCCAGCTCTAACTTACCACTAGAGGGCTGGCAATCAGGGACATGTTTAGAAGCCAGGATCTATCCTTGCTTGTCGGGAGGATCTTGAGATGCTGGAGGACTGAAAATTGCTCATTTTTATCTCGGTGGAGCAGACTAAAGGTGCCCTAATATGAGTCAGGTAGTACAGCCTAGAGTTAACTCTTGCCTGAAGCTTCATGTGCTCAGAGGCTTAGCTTGAGTTTACAGATTCACATAAATTTAGGGCCGGAAGGGAGCTCTTGAGATCATTGGGTCCAGCCCCCCTGCTCTGGGAAGCAAAGACTGATGGGGTAAAATAACCCCAGCAAGGTGTGTGTCCAGTCTCCTTTTGAAGATTTCCAGGGTAGGTGCATGCAACACCCCAGCAGGAGTCTATTCCAGGGTCTGATCACATGAACCATAGAGAAGTTTTTCCATATATCCAATCTGAAATCTTCTAGATGTTACTCCTGGTTTTCCCCAGGGGTACTTAGCTCCTGATGCTTACCCCAATGTATTTGTAAGCTGACACCAAATCCCCCTCAAAATCTTCTCTTTTCTAGGCTGAACAGTCCCATATCTGTCAACCTTTCCCCATATGGCTTGCTCTTAAGCCTCTAATCACACGAGTGGCTCTTCTCTGGACTCTCAAGATTCTCCAACTCCTTCTTGAAGCATGGCACCCAGAACTAGATGCAGTACTCCAGCTGTGGCCTAACCAATGCTGAGTAGAGCAGGAGAATAACTTCCTTAGTTTTGCTTGTTGATATATGGCAGTGTATTGTTTGTGTTGCTACCTGTAGCATCACACTGGTTGCTCATATTCATTTTATGGTCAGTTATGATCCCCAGGTTCCTTTTGGATGTAGTGCTAGATAGCATAGCGCCACCAAAACTGTAAGTTTGTTGCAGATTTTTCCTCCCCAGCTGCAGTACTTTACCATTCTCAGTGTTGAATTGACTCTGGTTCTGGTATGCCCATATAACTAATCCAGTTAGGTCCACTGGGATCATCAGCCTACCCTGATGCGTAGCCATACTTCCTCACAGCTTGGTGTCATCGGTGAACTTTTCCAGTGTGGTTTTCACCCTCACATCCAGATCATTGATGAAGGTGTTGAAAAGCACTGGTCCAAGTACTAAACCCTGAGGTACCCCACAAGCTACCTTCTACCAGGTTGACACAGATCTGTCTATTAGCATTCTCTGGGTCTGACTTCAAAGCCAGCTTCCTACCTATCTGACCATTGAACTGTTGGTGTTACTGTGTAGTAAGTCATTTACACGTGTGTGTGGACTGACTTGGGACTAACTATTCCTGAACAACACAAAAAAATTCTACACCTCCCTGCCTGCCTTCTGGCACCAGCAGGGAAGAAATCCTGCTTGATCTACACAACAGAGAGCAATCTCACAAAGACCCAGAGGGACAGCCTCCCAGCTTCTGCTTCCTCTGTGCAAAAATGAAGTTTATTTCTCACATATGGGGACTTTTTACCATCTTGAACTTTCCCTGGACCTTTTGAAGGGCGCATGAGCTTGAAAGCTTGCAGAAAAAGATTTTTTTTTTTTTTTGCAATGTCTCAATTGGTCTAATAAAAGGCACTGTTTTGGAACCACAAGTTATAGATTTTTTGCATTTCTTTTTGTCTCAGACCAATATGGCTACTATATACATCCCTAACTTCACCCTTTGACTTTAAGCTTACCTTCAAAGTGAAAGTGCAGAAAAATCTCTCAGGATTAAGATTCACTTGTGGTTTTTATTTATTTGCATTCCTCTTTGTCTTCCTTGCCATCCACAGCCTCTAAGTTCCAGACAACTATCTGTCATTCATTGGCATTGAACAATTTAATCCAATGATCTCTCTGGATAATATGGCAATACTATCCTGGATAATATGGCATTACATTTCTATTATGTAATGAAATTGCTATGAAATAATTAGTGAATCACAACTCTCAATCAGAGTGACCAAAACCAACAAGTAAAAACAACCGAACAACAAAAATCCATTGCTATAGTGTCAGAATGGTGAATGTCATGTCTACATATGTCTTTAAATGCCTGGGCCTGTGGACAGGAAGCTCCTTCTTCCTCAACTTCATAAGAACAATCTACAAGTCCTCCAATGTGTTAAATTCAAAATAGGACTAAACTCGCTGATGGCTGTTATTTGTATCCAGGTTCATATGTTAAGAGTTTCCTGGTACATTTCCATTACATCTTTATCTATTTATTTACCTTCCCAAAATCTAGTCACAGTGGACATAAGAGATAGTGTGGCTTATTCAAATGATATGTTTGGTTATATTATGCTTGCCATGGTTTTTGTTTTAAATGTTGATCACAATGTCTTAGCTTTTCTTTCCAATTCTGGCTTTAGTTTGGAATATGCAATACACACAATTAAGAATGAAAACTAGTCATAATTTTGAGATTATGTGCCAGCACAGTTTCACCTTTATGGTCTTAAGTAGCATTTACATAGTTTATATCACATAATGCAAATTTGACACTTACATAGATTTCAAATTCGATTTCCTCTTGTATATCTGTGCTTGCCCTGGTCTTTTTTTCAATGAATATTCAAAACACTTCCTTTGGAGGTGTGGGACCTAGAGGTCACTGAGGTACATACATAATTATGTGTCAGTCCTGAAAGCTTTGGTCAGAGAAAGACCATTATTAAAAGGGATCCTGTTTTTCTTTGAAAAAAATGCCCAATTTTTGGTTAAAAAAGTAACCCCAAATCCACATCTTTTTGTGATTAAAATGAAACATCTATCTATCTATCTATCTATCTATCTATCTATCTATCTATCTATGGATAGATATGGATATATAGATCTATATAGATATTAGTAGAGTTTCATTTAAATCACAGAAAAATGTGGATTTGGAGTAACTTTTTTTTAACCAAAAATTGGGCATTTTTTTTTAATCAGAGAAAACCAGGATCTCTGTTTATTGGAAATGGCAGGGAACACAGAGAATGAAGAGGATTCTGTTTTTAGTCCTGTAGCTGAATGTTTAGGACATGTCCCCAGGGAGTTGGAGATTCAAGTCCGGCCTTCCCCCCAACATTTCTTCCCACACACAAGTTTTGAACTACTGAGGCAGCAACTGCCCCAATTCTCTTCATCTATCTTACCCACCAAATATTAAATGCAAGGTATAGAAAAGCTGTGTGCTCAGGGGGAAATGGCAGGAGCTGAGCCAGGACTCTGAGCCTCCTTTTTCTTAGAGCTGTGTCTGTCTCACTATGCCACACTCTGTTTGGCTTGCTTGCCTCTTTTTTAGCTGCTTAGTGGGACAGCTTCAGCTGGAAGACTGGAGGTTACTCAAGGCAATGCCTAAGTCATGGGAAGTTAGAGATGCAGATGAGTGAGGGGGACCTGAAGCTCTTCTGTCCCACTCTTTGGGCAGGTGCCCTAACCACTAAGCTCTGGAGCTAAAAGTAAGAGACTGCTCCTTTTCTCTTCCTCCCCTTCTAGTCATGTTTTTTTCTCTGACCAAAGTTTCAGATACTTAAATAGAGTTAAAAGTGCACAGTGGAGTTATACACTTACCTAGATGATCCTATTCCACTACAAGTGTACATAAGTGCCAACATTGCAACTACTTGGTTAGGTAAGTACTTCTAAAGGGTGTAAAGATTGAATTGGATTTGGTTTACCTATTGCTTCATGCAGAAAATAGTTTTTTGAGTGCCATTGTAATTAAAAATGTGACTTTTTATAAATTTCACTGTCAAGTTCCAACTTTACTATACTGCAATGCTTTCTAGATCAAATCTATTAAGCATACCATTAAAACTATTGTCTTGTCCAGATAAAAGACTAAGACTTAAACTGTTGAGGCATTATATTCAGAAAGAACATAAGCTTCAGGCCAAATTTGCTCTGTTTCCTTGCTTCAAACTTCTCCCTCATTTCTATTAGCAACCCAGTTGAAGAAAATTGGCCAGGTAGGTGCAACTGAAGCATCTTTACAGTGGTTTGGACTAAGTGACTTGTGGGGTCATTTTTTATGGTAATTTAGCTTTGAAACTGAAACTGTGTTACAGTGCTTTTAGTGGCATGCTTCAGAATAAAATCCAGTTTTAGCTTCCAGAGCTGAATTGGTTCTGCAGTAGCAAAGGGAAACAGAAACTTGTTAAAATGAAGGAAGTGATTATTAGTTAAACCCCCCTACCAAAACTACTGTGTAACATTAGAGTGCACTTTTGCTGTACGAAGTAACTAGTGACTCCAAAGATCAACTCTACCTCTACATTCACTAAAATCTGTTAATTTCAATTGTCAAAAATGTTTATTTTAAATTAAGCATAATTCATCCCAGTTGTCACACCATTTAAATGACACTTTTCTGATATATTTGATGTTTGAGGATACTTCATTAATATGTACATTGACAATCCCTGTACAGAATACCAAAAACAAAAAAATAAAGCATCTTCTTGAACCAAGGGAAAAATACATTCATATCTCTTACTTTTGCACCTTCTTTTCTGTAGCAGCACCTAGCCTCTTCAGTTTCATCTTTATAATGTACACTTGCTAACAATGCAAATATTGCCACTGAGTAGGAATATACAAGCTTTGCATTTCCATGACTATGCTATATTGCGACAATTAGCAGTATTTTCTATTTGGCTGCCATTTCTTCATCTTGCATGATACGTATTTCTTATGCTAATAACTGAAGCACAGGGAAGTTTTAAAATTTGAGCACACCTGTCAGATGACAGCATGATAGATATCTGTGAAATACATTCAGACTTATGGTGAGCAGATTCAGGTGTAACCCCATAACATGACATTTTAGAATATGGCAGGTTTAAATGGGAATATGTGGAACAATTACAGAAAAACATTACAGCATGTAAAGCTGTATTATTAGGGGAAAGAAAAGACAACATGGTATAGAACAGAAATGGATCCAGCTCTCCATATGGCATGTCACTCATAGTAATACCACTTCCATTCCTTTAATGAGTACACTTATGTATCAGTTAACAAGGCAGAACACATATTTTAATTTGTATACATTCGTACACATAATCGTACACATTATAAGCTTTGCGCAGGAAAGTACTATACTTCTTGCAATCATTTTAAAAATAAATATGAATAACTTATAGCATGGCATATTCTGAATGCTGGACTTTTTAAATGATATTTGTTATTCAAATAGTAACTCTTATTAAAATAAAACCACCCGTGAACCACTATGACCAGATAATCAGTATAATTGTCCTTCATTACAGAATATAATAATTTTCATACTAAAAAAGGCATTATTTGATAGTTTACCAAACTGAGTGTTCCATTCTTTAAGGCATGGAGAAAAGGGCATCCAGATGAAGTTTTTGTTGGCCTCTATTACATAGATTGGTCTCAATTGAGAATAACTATAGATGTTACCATAAGGTAAATCTAATGGAGGTAAGAGAAGAGTAAGCATTTGCAATGTTATAATTTCACCATTGAATAAACATCTTATTTCTTGTAGGAGTGTTTTGTTTGTTTCATATGACCAGTCTGGACAATTATATTTTTCTGCAAGGTTTCTTCTGCAAGCTATTTCTTTTCAAATGACTGGTTTCTTCTGACAGTGTGCTATTATCAACAATAACGTGCAAGCTGGGGGAAAGCATTTTTGATTTTTCACATTGCCCTTCTCCACAGGCAAACGCCATATCAGCCGCTGTCTGTTTCTGTTTCTTGGCACTATTGTACTGAATCAGCTGACCTGAAGGTCTTATTTTCTGGGGTTGCAACCTTACAAACTGTTTTTTTTAATCATGTACTTGTATGTCATACTGGAATCAGGGCTAATATCAGCCCTTGGCAGAGTTTTTAAATTTCAGGGTACCAGTTCACCATCACTTTGGCTTGATTTACTGGTAGTCTTTCAGAGCTGACAAGAGTGAGCCTTAAGTACAATTTCTTCTGCTATAATGTTGGAAGAAAATGTTAGGGAGAGCAAGCAGATTATCTAAAGAGAGCCTGATGAGTCTGTGTCCTTGCTCATTGATCTTTTGTAATCCATGTTTTCTTAATTCATTCTAATCCATGACCTTTGTACCCGCTTTAGTTTTCAAATGCCCCATATTCAACAGCACATCAAGCCTTGGCAGTGTTTGTTTGTTAGAACTCATCATCCCTGGCTGCTGTAGAAGTATAGGGGCCTGGCTCATGGTCAGGTTAATTGGGGTTTCTTTAAGAGAAACTAAAGTAAAATAGTCTTTGAAAGGATTATATCTCATTAGGGATGGAACTACATTTTTATTTGGAAGTAATGCCAATGCTTTGTCATCTTTAAGTTATATGTATTCTAGTCTAGTCTAGTCTATATAGTTTTAAATACAAATAGAGCTGGCAGGTAGATGGTAGTTGCTAATTTCACTGCCATTCAATATTTTGCTAATAGGTGTATCATCAAAACACAAATTTTTGACCAGTAGGTTATTAACAGAGAAACAGAAATATATGTTCAAGACTGGATATTTTTATACCATGAGAGTACAGGTTTTTCTAAACTGTGTATGTAAGAAAGCTACAACTCTAAATAATTTTCCAGTTCTAGGTGCTTAGCATAAAATGTTTTTTCCTTTCCAAGGCTTTTCCTATATTAGGACATAACAGTAAAATATCGGGTAATATTACATAAAAGCTTTTCAGTTCACCCTTAGCCCTGGAAATGCAGCTCATTTTCACTTCAGAGTACCATTAGAAGGTAAGGATGTACACATTTGCTTGAAAATAGAAAGGTTTTTCCCTTTTTGCTTTGCGTGGAGATGTTCTGTAGCCTTTCACGTACATTGGGGATTGCTCCTTTAGGGCTTTATTTAGAAATGTACTGACCTGACTATCTTAAATTGCATATACAATTTAACATACAGAGAGAATAGATATATATATTTTTTGCCTTTTACATACACTTTCAGCATGTATTAACAACTAAAGATATATTGTTATATATATATTGCACAATTTGGTATGAGACAGGATCAACATGAAGTGAAATGGAGAATTAGAGGTGACAAAAGATGGAATTTGCCCAAAGAAGCAAAAAACATACATAAGTTTTTTAAACTAAGTTGTTCTGAGAAGTTAGATGCAACAACTCTACAAAGCCCAGAATAGTACTATAATAATGTGAACATCTGGCAGTTATGCAGAAAATATAGATGAACACTTGCCAGAATCTGACCTTGACAAAATTATATGAGTAGTATTTCTAGTATGATTAAACATTCTGCTCATTATTTTAGGCACTAAGAGGTTTTCTCTAAACATTAATGTGCACATCTTGGCTTATATACTTTTCCTTGAATAAACTGTGTGTTTTGAGTACATGCGTGTGTGACCAATACAAGAATACACTTCATTTATTTGCCTTTTTAACTGAGCTCTTTCATGGCCCTCATCACTATTGTGTATGGGCATCTTAGAAATATTAATTAATTTAGCTCCATTCTTGTGAGGTAGGAAAGTACAAGTACTTCTTTTAAGATGACAAAGTTCGCAAACAATAGAACCTGAGGCACAAAGAAACTGAATTTGCTCCAAGGTAACATACGAAATTTGTGCTAAGAACCAGTGGTTAAAGTTGGATCATATGGATTTCAGGCAAATGTCCTATATTGCTTGTGTGACTAGCCTTTGGTCTCCATACATTTATTTACTTGAAAAACGGTGTGCAAAAGATGACTCTACTTTCTAAAATATCCAAGTACTATACATTAATAAAGGATTTTTGTTTTTTTGATGTATTTGGCAACGTGTATAAACATATATCTTTTGGGAATGCTGTAAGATCTTCCTATTTGGAAGATGAAAACTAGGATGATGATGTTGTTTAGGTGGCCTGTGTTTTATCTTGATGCTAGTTCCCTGCTAAAATGTTTCTGTCCCCTTGTTCCTCTCCTATTTCTAAGCTTTTCTTACTGTAAGCCTAAACTGTTATTGGGAAGGATGGCATATAAATTAATCTATCTATCTATCTATGTGTGTGTGTGGATATATATATATATACATACACACACATACACACATTTTAGATATGGTGAGGCTCACATTTAGGCCCACACCCTGATAATACATTTCCTACAGAGCCCCATTGACTTATGGGATTCTATAGACACAAGAATCTGCCTGGGTGTATGAACTAGGGACTAAAATACATTTATCTGCCTGACTATACACTTGTGCTCAAGAGCAACCAATGGTTTTCTCATATTTGACATTATCACTCTTGTTATCCATCAAACTTTGGTGAGATCTCAGGAAGTGCTGTGCAATTTCAAATTTCATGTTGTTGCAAAGAGTATATCTATCTGATTTGGTAGCAAGGAAAAGAGAAGATAACGGAAGCAAACAGAGTGAAGATGAAAAACTGGGCCTCTGAATTAGAGCTTAATAATGCTTTCAAGAAGAAAGTCAAGGCCAAAGTGCTATCCCAGGGTTTCTGTCACTGATAGAGCAAATCAGGTATGTCCTCACTGGGGTACTGAACCATTAGAGACTTTGTTACTAGATGAAAGGTGGTGTGATTTCTGTGATCGTTATTAGTGGCTTGAGACAAATTGTGTACACTGCTACACTACACAAAATATAACTGTTTTTTCAGCCTTTTTCCCATATGTACCTCTTACCACCATTTGTGTGTCTTCTTTTAATTGTAAACTCTTTGGGACAGGAACTGTCATTTACTGTGTATTCATATAATGCCTATACAATGGGGCCCCTTCTTGCTTTGGGCCTGTAAAACAGTGAAAAAAACCCAAGACAAAAACAAACCAAATGTTACTATTTTTAATTAATCATGTCATAAGTGAGTTTAGTTAGCAGACAGAAACATGCTTGTATTGTTTTGTGTATGATTTTGTTTGAACAAAATTCACAAAAATTATGGCAGTAAAAGTATATATATATTTTTCAGTTCCCAAGAGAAAATTTGTGTCATGATTCATTGTGCACAAACCTGATTCTCAATTATTTCCTTAAAATGCTATCTATTGTGTAGGTCTTTATGTACACAGCATATTAATACTCTTAAGCATGAGGAAAACTGAATTCCTTTTGAACCTACAGATGACATGACTAACTTTCCTTCACATTGGAAGAGAAAGAACAAATGTAGGCAAATAATGAAATTGGCAAGACAGCTAAAAATATGAGACACCTCCTCTGCTCACACATGCCTTCTGAAAGTATTGGATAATTATATTTAACATGGAATGAGAACATAATTCCCACTGTTTTGACAAGCAACAAATTGCACATTAGCGCCTTGTAAATAATATTATAAAAAAACAGTTGTCCTTGTCTGTAGTCTCTTCTTTGTAAGAATAAAATTAATTTAAGGCCCATCAATCACAAGACGTACATTATAATATCAAAGCAGCAGCTATAAGACATTGGAAACTGAAGATCCTGTATACCCAATGCATATTAGGAGAAATTTGGTGTAGCAATAGGAAGATAAAAGGAGAAGGTATGTGAAGTCTATGATAGCAGCATGGTGCCTTGTGATAATCAGATTTTCACTCATGATTCATTTGAATCAGTCATTTTACTAATATTATTATTCTGACTGTAATCTAAACATGATATCAGTTGCCACTGAGAAATGTAAATTACATATTGTTAAGCATTTTTTCTTTTATTTTTTCCTAATTCTTTAATTAATTTGAGATGTTAGCTTTCCTCTTAAAAATTCAGTGCAGAGGTGGATTTTATTACTATACATTTATAGAACATCTTTCTTTCAAAGATCAAAGGGTGATTTAAAGTACAAATATTAATAAAAAGGGCCTTACAGCAATCTTATGAAGTATATCACTAAGTGCTATTGTTGTAATAGTCTTTTTCAACTAAAATCCTTATCTTGTAACATCCTTATCTTGTTATCTTGCTAGCATGGACCTACACCTCCCTGCAGAATATTTTGTGTGTCAGTGGGACATTCCCACCAGTGTTTCCAACTGTCCATAAATGTACAGACACTCCATAAATAATTAGTCTGAGAATGCCTGTCCATAAATTCTGTAAAAAAATTGTACCATCTGTAAACCAGGGAGAGAAAACAGCTCTGAAAAATCAGCTCCAGAGAAACACAGGGTTTCTCAAGCTACAGGGTTAGAAAACATGCTTGTTTTCTCAAAGCATGCTCTTCTGTGCTCTTCTCAAAGCACAGAACTGCCCACAGCAGCCCACTGCCCACAGCAGTGCTACATGGTACACGAGTGGGAGCGCAGAGTCCTGAAGACAGGCCTTCTCAGGTTCTTGTGGTGCCGATGCTGTTCCTGGTGTGGCTCTCATCTACCTGTAACAATGCTGAGTGGGATACAGACAGACAGTGGTCTTTTTCTGGTGGCCTGTGCTAATACAGGGAGCAGTGAGGTTTGTGGAGGTAAGACTGGGAGGTAAGCCTGGAGGCTACTATGGTGGGATGCATTTGGGGATACCAGGGTGTGGGGATCAGTAGGGGATGCCTGGGGGGTGGCAGCACAGTGTGAAGTTCAGTCAAGGATACAGGGATGTGGGAGTGTGTAAGGGACACTGGTGATGGGGGCAGCAGGGTGTAAAACCACTGATGTAGTCACACAGGACTGCCAACTTAAATTTCTTTTTTAGTTGAAGTAAAAATACATGTAATTAAAAATCTTTCTCAATCAGTAAAAAATATGCAAATTGCCAGTAAAAAAAATAATTTTGGGGATTGGAAACCCTGCTTCCAGTGGCACATCAACCTACACAAAAAGGGATCATTGAGGGATCATGGGGGATCGTGAGGCAAAATCATGGCCCTGTTGAAATCATTGGAAAATTTTGTCATTGACTTAAACAGGGCCAGGATTTAACTCACAGAGGCAAGTTCAGAATCGCCCTCTGAATCAATGACAGAGCTGGAATTAGAGTCCAGATGTTGTAGATCTGGGTCCTTCCTATCAGATGATACTTCCTCTCAACTTCACTTTTTGAGGCTAATATTATGCCAGACTTTCCCACACAGAAATACATTTTACAGACAGATTTTTTGTTTAAATCATAAGGGCTAAACTCAATTCTTGTTTATGCAGATGAAAATCCAGAGTAAATCTGTTGATTTCAGTTTACACTGTGGTTAATGAAACCACAATCTGTACCTAATAGTTGAATATCAGGATTGCCTAGTTATGACTTTGAGTTAAAATCTAATGAAAACTTGTGTGATAACTTTATGAATTTTACATTGATTATATTGTATCTGTGGCTTTCATGATACATTCATAGTGATGGCGCACTTCAAATAAGATGACATTTAAAAAAGAAAGGGAAGCTTACTTGGGACATAGTCCTGGGATGAACTGCATGCCTCGGGGTATTGCTTGAGGCTCTTCTACTGAAATGAATAGAGATAAGGTGCTCAGCAACTCACACGATGGATCAAATTATGCTAAAAAGCAGTGAAACACTCACAGAAGTACATGTAACAGCTGCATGAAATTGCATTGTGCTATTATTATGATGAAAATAAAATGCATCATTATAAATGAAACACTCCAAGTGCTGTTATCAGCAGAACAATTGTTATGTATTGAGCAATCAGAAACACCCACTTGGAAATCCTTAACAAAATGCTTAACATTTTATAAACAGAATTTTCAGTGAATTTAGAGATCAATACAGGAGTCTAACCTCCTTTCACTTGTTTAGGATAGCCTTCCAATAAAGAGTAGCAGAAGCAAATAACATAACTAGTTTTAAAATGGTGCTTATAAATTTATGAATGGGATTATACGGTATGGTTACCCAAGAGAGCAGAAGATTGTACTTCAAGATCTTGGAAGTCCCTTTGTGTTCTAAATCCTATGTTACAGAAATTGCTCTTTGCAACTTTCTCCTTAGAGTACTTTAGAAAAAGAAGGTTCTGGACCTTTAGAAAATGTATCATATTTTACTCTGTGCCAGGACTTTTGGTTAATAGTAGTACTTCAGGAACCTGATGTTTTAGTCAATCCAAATGCAATCTAAATCTAACCTTAATCCTTTTTTGCTGGATTAATAAATTAAATTTAAAGGGCATACCTATACTGCCTTGAGATCCTGCTAGGGAGAGCCACAGTGAAGCACAACATGCCTGCTTTTCGCGTGCTAAACCCTGAAATGAATGTAGTGAGGCTGTCTTAGAAGAGCACTGGATGTCCAATATGCTTGTCTCTGGCATGATTATAGATGTGCTCTAGTACCACTCAGAGGCAGCTATACTAAATCTGTTTAGAGGCTTGATACACATAGGGCACGTCTACATGTACATTTACACTGGCTTAAATTTACTATGCAGCAAGTGGAAATAGGACAGTGTCTACACGTGCAGGCATAAAAGCACGTTAATGCTGTGTGTGAACTAATTTAGGACTAAAATTAGTCCCAAATCAGTCTACACATGCAGTGTTACTGCTCAGTAAGGTGTCGACCTGTGTGTTACTGCGCAGTAACTAAGCAGGTGTAAATTTATGCTAAAGTTAGTGTAAGTCACCATATTTACTGTGCAATAGAAGCAGTGCTAGCACTGGTGGATGTGTGGTAGTGTTTCTGCATACCATGTGGGAGATCCAAGTTCAAATCCCAGCTTTGGTGACTTCGGTTGAGTGAGCTAACATAGGGAAATTCCTATTTCAACCAGAGGGAGGAGCTGGATCTCCAAATTGCTGGCCAGCTCAAGGAAGCAGCTAGTACAAGGGATGTCATTGTCATGGGTGATTTCAATTACCTGGACATATGCTGGGAGGAGTAGTTGGCCAAGTCCAAGTGGTCCTGGAGGTTCCTGGTGGAGCTGCAGGACCTCCACTTGGTCCAGGAGGTAGCAGGGCCCCACCAGGAGCATGCACTGCTGGATCTGGTCCTGGCCTTGAGGGATGATCTGATTGGAGGGCTCCAGGTACAGGACTCCCTGGGAGATAGTGATCATGGTGTGACAGAATTTGCTGTCCTGCGCAGTGTAGCTAGGATCTACACTATGACTAGGGTCCCAGATTTCAAAAGGCCCAATTTCAGAGAGCTCAGGAGGCTAGTTGAGGAAGAGCTGTGGGACTGTAGGGTTGAGGACATGGGCATCCGTGAAGGGTGGATGTTCCTTAAGGAGACGATCCTCCAAGTCCAAGGGGTGACTGTTCCTGCCCGATGCAAGATGGGCAAAAGTGCCTGGAAGCCCCCATGGCTTAATAGGGATAGTCAGGGCACCCTGAGGGCTAAGCGGGAGGCATGCTATCTTTGGAAGAGAGGAACAGGTTCCAAAGACGAGTACTCCTCTTGTGCTCGGGAGTGTAGGTGGGCTATTAGGAAGGCCAAGGTGGGAGTAGAGATCCGCCTGGCGACTAGGATCAAGGACAACAGGAAGTCCTTTTTCAAGTATGAGGGAAGTCAAAAGAGAGCCCTAGGCAATGTCAGGCCCCTGAGGGATTCGTTGGGCAACCTGGTGCTTGCAGCCAATGGGAAGGTAGAGATCTTCAATGGGTTCTTCGCCTCGGTCTTCCTGAGGGTGGACCGGGACTTGGGACTTCCCTCCCATCGGAAGCCTGTATTCCCCCTTGGGAATCACTGCTAAGCCGTGGGTGAGGGTTGACCTGGTGGAGGGGCTTATGGAAGGGCTAGATGTCTTTAAGTCGGCGGGCTCGGATGACCTGCATCCAAGGGTGTTGAGGGAGCTGGTGGGGGTGATTGCTGAGCCCTTGCCTCAGTTATACGAGCACTTTTGGAGCTCTGGAGAAGTGCCGGAGGACTGGAAGGTGGCCAATGTGGTTCCCATCTTTAAGAAGGGGAGGAAGGAGGACCCAGAGAACTACAGGCCTGTCAGTTTCACCTCGGTTCTGGGGAAGATCTTTGAGAAAATTCTCAAGTCCCACATCTGTGAGGGACCGGCAGGGGACTATATGCTGAAGGGCAACCAGCATGGGT